>JAWDJE010000001.1:318408218-318890718 GCA_035047345.1 Bradypodion ventrale | reverse complement strand
GAGGGTTGTTTTTTAAAGTGTCATTTGGCCATGACACAAACTTTTTTTTAATGGTAGTACAAAATGGCATCATCTCCTTATTATTAAATTCTGTATTTACAGTAAGCCACCCAGACTTTCATAATTGATTGTGCACTCCCCAAACCAGATTGTCTTAAAATGTTTCAAAATGAAGGTCTTGATTATTTCAAAGTAGAGTTATTGGGTTTCTTGGCATTTAATTATATGCATTTTTTGACCTGACTACACAGATAATGTTAATGCAGCTTTAGTGCTAAACAAGACTGAACATGTGTGTACTTGACTTTTTAAAAATTTGAACTCCTACCGAAGAAACAGATTAATTGGAGCCTGATTCACTGGAGAACAGGCGTTAAAGACAGAAGGACCTTATCACATTTTGTTCTGTTACCCAGGCTTATGCCATTCCAGGTTGGCAAGGAGAGCTTTACTGTAGTGTTTTGAAATGTAGCTGAAAGAGATAATAGAATAACAGGTGCAAAAAAGAAAAACAGTTGTAACCATTGGGGGAGGAGGAGAGACTATTCTGTTTCCCCTTTATTTTCTCTTTTTTAATAGCCAACTGGCACTTCAGTTAACATAGGTACTGCCTAGATAGAGTTTGTATAACATTCCTGAGACATAAATGGGATCACCCCAAGACAGCATCTCCTGTAATGATTTTCTGTGCAATTATTACTCCCATACTCACATGCACATACATGCATGCATATGTGTTCCTACACAGAGTTATCATTTTTTCAAAACAGGATACATACAAAGCTGATTAAACTCATTCCATTTCAGCTTATGACAAAAGGGTTCTTGAAGTGTGTATTCTGCAAACTTTGCGAAAAGAGAGCCATCTTTCCACAAATTCATTGACTAACTTCTGGGAAAGGTAACAGAAATGGAGGGGGGGACTGTGAGAAAAGTCTGGAGCAGAAAGTATATGAGCTTAAATTCTCCGTCTGTCATTTCCTGGCAGATTCAAATAAGCAATCAATTGTTTTTCTTTCTTTTTCCTTTATTTCTTAAAATGGCTGATAAAATGCATGTTAATTTTTGAAGAATGAGGCTTGGAGGCTAATTACCTATTTTACCTTATGTAACAAATTCAAACACAAATATTAATATAACCACAGGTGAACTTTGGGTAGCTTCTGAATATATAGATCAAAACTGAGTATATATCATACATCTATGACTGGGCAAGTATTTATTGACAGTATAAAAAGCTCTATGATATATGTCACAGAAATATTCAGAGTAAGAAAATGGTAAGAAAGAAATAGTACATGAAATAAAAAAACCTAACATGAATACCAAACAGAAGAAAGAAAGGAAGGAAGGAAGGAAGGAAGGAAGGAAGGAAGAAAGAAGCTTACATTTAACAAATCTGCATTTTATAATATCCTGATTGTTATAGTCCTGGTTACAGTACTTGCATTAAGTGAAAATGTTAAATTGATTCATATTTTCCCATATCATAGCTGAGGTTGCTTCTCCATGCTTTTAGTTAGGAGCTAAGTGATACATTTCAGCCCAGCCCATCATATTTTACATTGCCATTGGCATTTGAGCCTCTAACGTTGTACATTGCCACTGAGGCTAAAAACTAATTGTTTTCATTTTAGATTTCATTGTGATTCTAGTATGATAGTGTTTGAAAATCAGGAAACAATACTGGAATTTGTTGTTATAGCTTGGCAAAGGATTAGGGGTAGAACAGTACATTTCTGTAATCAGATCTTAGCATAGGACATTTGGCCTTCTCTAAGTTGTCCTTCGATGTCATTTACTTAACCTACTTATAACAAGAATATGGTTCCAGTTAAAATAAATAACCTCTCTGCTTGAAACACAACAAGAAATCATGTATGTGTCCGTTTGCTTCTTAACTGAACATCTTATTAGCCAAAATTATTCTGCATGGGATTTTTGTAATCTTTTCTTATAATGCAGTTCAAAACCACAAGTTGAAAATATGGCAACTCAAGCCAAAGAGATCTGTTCCATTGGGTGCATTACATTATAAATGACAGGAGTACATTTCTTGTTGATAAACTATTGATATTATATGGTAACTGTGCTTCTCCTGCCCATTAATAATCAAAGTAGTTGTCTACTTGTATAAATGGATGTAATGGATAGCGAGATGGGTGAAGAAGCTTGGGTTCAAATCCTTGTTAACTGGAGGAGTGGAACAAGCGAAATCACTCCTCAAAATACATCACTTACATTCAAAGCCCTATTAAGGTCATTGCAAGTTATTTCTTACTTGACGGCATGTAACAACATAACATGAAGAAAGAAATCATAATAATCATGAAAGGACTCTAACATGATGAAAACAACAGACTGGCTGGAAGAAGCTGGGGGAATCATAGGCTAGACCTGAGGTAAGGTAGGGATGCGGAGTTGCTGTAGTCTATTGTGATCAAATCCCCTTCACCAAGTGCCCTGGATCACAGATGGTTGGGTTTGAGTGCATGTAGCTGAGAAAGGGTATCTGGGACAGAATAGGGATTCTGTTGGTGCATTCACCACCCTGCTGCTTCCTGAACTGACTGAGTTGGTATCAGAGATAGTCCTTATAAGGAGTGGCCCAGGACTTTATGACCTCCATAGTGATTGGACCCACACACACTGCAGAGCATATTGTGGACCAAGGTTTCTGTGCTGGTCAGGAGGATGGTGATCTGGGTGTGAAGGAATTTTCTGCAGTCCCATTGTCATGGACAGATCACTAACTGGTGATGTTTAGACTTTTAGGAATTCTTTACCTTTGCATGAATGGAAAACCAATAGGGACAGTCCATCCCAGGAGTCTGATGGATCCAACTGGTTTCCTGACACTATTGGGGCAATTCCTGCTATCTTGGCAGGTGATCTTGTTGAAGCCTAGTTGTCTTCTGGAATGGGGAAATGGTCAGGGATGTTCCTAAGCTACTCTTCCCACATAGTAGAAACAGACAAGCCCCTTGATTTACCCACTATTCCACACCTACAGAGTATGTAGTAAAAAAAATTGAATCCCACTACTGGCTAAAGCCCTATAAAGCTTCAATCTAGGCTATCTGAAGGACCATATCTCTCCATATGAGCCTTTTTTGCTCTTATGCTCTTCAAAAGAAGCTCTCCTTTTGTTCTCATTGCTATCACTGGTATGCTTAATGGGGTACAAGAAATGATCTTCTCTGTAGCAGCTTCCAGGCTGTGGAATTCTTTTAATTTTCAACATTTAACCCTTAATTAAATCACTGGATGGTGGATTTTACCTGTTTTAGCTTGTTAGTTTGTTTTTAATTGTGTGGTATATTTTAATTATTATGATAGTTTAAATGTTTTTTAATGTGCCATTTTTTTCATTTTACCAGTTTTAACCTTGTGAGCTTTCTCCTCTCATGGGGAGAAAGGCAAACTACCAATGAGAATAAATGAAGAAGGGAGGAAGGGAGGCAGGCAGGCAAGCAGGCAGGCAGGCAGCAAGATGTGTATACAGTGGTACTTTGCTTAAAGAACATAATGCGTTCCACAGGATTGTTCTTTAAGTGAGTTTGCTCTTTAAGTGAAACACCATTGTAAGTGACCAATTGTGACTTCTGGTGGATGGATTGTGAGCCCTGATTTAGTTGTTAAGCGAGTTTTTGGTTGGTTTTAGTTGTTAAGCGAGGTGACAATTCAGAAAAAAAATCTGCTTTTTAAGCGAGCTAGTCTCTCAGTGAGTTGCTCTTTATGCGAGGTTTTACTGTACAGTATTTAGATCCTGTGCTGGTTTACTTGGGGGAAAATCCCACTGAATTAAATAAAGATTTTCCCAATGAAGTGTGTGCATGGTCATTCGTCCATGTTATTATATTAATCTGATTGAGTTCTGCATATGTATTTGATATACTTTTCCAGCTTCTTACATAGTATGCTGAATCTGCTCTGAACACAAATAAGAGCAGAAATCATTGCAGTAACGAAATGATTCACAGGTTAACGAAGAAATAAAACCAGCATCTTGAGGGCTTGAACTTAGTTTTCAAGACTCAAAAACCTCCTGTGTAAAAATGTAAATATGAAAGAGTTCTGGAAGAAATTGGCATCTTCCTCTAGCCCCAGAAAGATATACTACAGTGTATTTCACAAAAGTAAAATTTACAACACATAAATGTGGACATGAATGATATTACTGTTAAGCTTTTAACTTCTCTCTGTATCTTGTTTATTTGTTGCAGCATCAAAAAAAGAATTATAATTTGTGCACATCCCTTCCCACCCAAGCTCTGTTTTGTAATCATGTCTTTAGGCATTGCGATTGACACAATTTTCAGTTTGGGAACAGGACATACGGCTACTAATCCAGGCTTCATAGAGAACTTATGTGTGGTACCAAACATTGTTTATATATTGACAAATATTTCTAGGAAATGGTTTCGTATTTTTGCTGTTAATTGTTTCATTACTGACCTCTACCTCTGTAGACATATGCAGTTTTCATGTTTTTGGGTGAGACTTTCAAAATATTTTTTTTTAAAGTGTCCAATGCTCGACGTGACAATGACATTTTTGCAGGCTTTCTATTTCAGTCATTTGTGCCTTATTTTCTTTCTATTTATTTCAAACAAGCCACTATGAAAAATGCTGCAAATTTAAGTGACAGTCATGTACAAATATGCATAATATGAGCTGGTCCCTACCCATCATGTGTATTGCTAAAGACTCCATTGCAATATTTACAGTTAAACTAAACTTTTTTTCCCCCAAGATGTAGCAAAATTGCATTTGTTTTGCAGATCTGCTCATCATTAAATGTGAAACATTTCACATTTGTCTTTTTGAGTAATTGGCTTTTAAAAATGATAAGGTGCTCTGAACACTTGTTATGTGGATAGGTCTGACGTTGTATCCCAGAAATCCATATGCCATCCAGACAGAACAGAAGAAAGATATTCACAAGCATGTCACAGATTGGACTGAAGCAAGCCAAAAACCAAAGTGCCATGGCATTAACAATAGCACCAGATTTACTGTCACGATTGCAATCTGTGCTGTATCACAGACAGAAGGAGAACTTTTGATAGGTAACACCTCAGTGTTTTTTAAATCTTTTTGGCAAATTATCATTTTCATTATATTTTTGCCTGCCATGTAATATTATTATAATGATATTAAAAAATACAGTCAGGCACACATGGACGTGTGTGTTGTGCACGCACGCACATGCACACACACAAACACACACACACGTACACTCTTTCTTTCCAAGTGCCTTAAGTCTTCAACCAAAGGGATAGAGTTCCATCAGTTTTGTTAAGTAGTTGACAGTTATGGATGAGTGTATGTGCAAGAGGCATTTGTGTACAATAAAGATTTGAGTATGAGTGTGTGCATGTGTGCAGACACATAAATGTGAATGTGAAATTTTGCAAAAAGCAAGTATAATGTCTATGTTGATGATCAACCAAACACTTTGTTGTTGTTCAGTCGCACAGTCGAGTCCGACCCTTTGCGACCCCATGGACGATTTTCCTCCAGGCGCCTCTGTCCTCTACCATCCCCCTCAGCCCTCCCAGCTCTGTGCCCATTGTGTCTATAATACCATCTAGCCATCTCATCCTTGGCCTTCCCCTTCTTCTTTTGCCCTCCACCTTTCCCAACATCAATGCCTTCTCAAGTGAATCCTCCCTTCTCATTTGATGTCCAAAGTATTTTAGCTTCATCTTTACTATTTGACCTTCCAATGAGCAGTCAGGGTTAATTTCTTCTAAGATTGACCTATTTGTTCTCCTCGCTGTCCAGGGGACTCTCAAAACCCTCCTCCAACACCACATTTCAAAGGCATCTATTCTTCTGCGTTCAGCCTTCCTAATTGTCCAGCTCTCACATCCATACATTACTACTGGGAAAACCATTGCTTTGACTATTCTAATTTTTGTTTGCAATGTAATGTCTCTGCTTTTCACTATGTTCCCCAGGTTTCTCATCGCTTGTCTCCCAAGAATCAGTCGCCTTTTTATTTCATGGCTGCAATCCCCATCTGCAGTGATCTTTGATCCTAAGAAAGTAAAATCTGTCACTGCTTCTACTTCTTCCCCGTCTATTTTCCAGGAACTGATGGGGCCTGTTGCCATTATCTTGGTTTTCTTGATATTGAGTCTCAAGCCAGCTTTTGCACTCTCCTCCTTCAGCCCAATCAAGAGATTCTTTAGGTCTTCCTCACTTTCTGCCATTAGGGTGGTATCGTCTGCATATCTCAGATTATTGATGTTTCTCCCAGTGATTTTAATCCCATATTGTGATTCCTCCATCCCTGCACTGCGCATTATGTGCTCTGTGTATAGGTTGAATAAGCATGGTGACAAAATGCAGCCTTGTCTTACTCCTTTTCCTATTCCAAACCACTCTGTTATTCCATGTTCTGTCCTAACTGTTGCTTCTTGGTTCATGTACAGATTTCTCAGGAGGCATATGGGGTGCTCTGGTATTCCCATCTCTTTAATTACTTGCCACATCTTGTTGTGGTCCACACAGTCAAATGCCTTAGTGTAGTCAATAAAACAAAAGTAAACTTGTTTCTGGTATTCCTTTGTTTTCTCCATGATCCAGCGTATGTTGGCGATGTGGTCTCTAGTCCCCCTGCCTCTTCTGAAACCAGCCTGCACCTCTGGTAATTCTCTCTCCACATGCTGCTGAAGTCTGTCCTGTATTATCTTGAGCATCACCTTGCTGGCATGTGGGATGAGCGCGATTGTTCGATAATTTGAACATTCTTTGGCATTGCCCTTTTTTGGGATTGGGACGTATACTGATCTTTTCCAATCCTGTGGCCACTGTTTTGTTTTCCAAATCTGCTGGCATATTGAATGCAGTAATTTGACGTCATCATCTTTTAGCACTTTGAAAAATTCAACTGGGATACCATCATCTCCACTAGCTTTGTTGTTTGCAGTGCTCTTTAGGGCCTTTATGACTTCACTCTCCAGGATGTCGGGCTCAAGTTCAATTTCTTCATCATTGTGATTATCAGGAGTGTTGAGGTCCTTTTTGTAAAGTTCCTCTGTGTACTCTTTCCATCTTTTCTTAATTTCTTCTGCATCAGCTAGCTCCTTTCCGTCTTTGTCGCTTATCATGGTCATTTTTGCTTTAAATGTTCCCTTGATTTCCCCAATTTTTTTGAAAAGATCTCTGGTTCTGCCTCTTTTGTTGTTTTCCTCCATTTCTCTGCACTGTTCTTTTAGGTAGTTTTCCTTATCTCTCCTTGCTTTTCTTTGAAATTCTGTGTTCAAATGGTTGTAGTTTTTCCTTTCTCCTTTGACTTTTGTGTTCCTTCTTTCCTCTGCTATTTTAAGAGCCTCATCAGACAACCACTTTGCTTTCTTACTCTTCTTTTCTTTTGGTATGGTTTTCTTTGCTGCTTCCTGCATGATGTCCCTCATCTCCATCCATAATTCTTCCGGTACTCTGTCTACCGAGTCTAAGCCAATAAATCTGTTCATCACCTCCACCGTGTATTCTTTAGGGATGCTGTCTAGGTGATATCTTTCTGGTCTCCGTGTTTTCCCTATTTTCTTTAGTCTAAGCCTGAATTTTGCGATCAGTAGGTTGTGATCTGAGCCACAGTCTGCTCCAGGTCTTGTTTTTGCTGACTCTATGGAGGTTCTCCATCTTTGGCTGCAGAGTATGTAGTCAATCTGGTTTCGGTTTTGGCCATCTGGTGATGTCCATGTGTAAAGTCACCTCTTGTGTTGCTGGAAGAGAGTGTTTGCTATGACCAGTGCGTTCTCTTGGCAGAACTCTATCAATCTTTGCCCTGCTTCATTCTGTGTTCCAAGACCAAATTTGCCTGTTATTCCCTCCACTTTTTGATTTCCTACTTTGGCATTCCAGTCTCCTAATATGATTTGGACATCATTTCTTGGTGTCTGTTCTATGAGGTGTTGTAAGTCCTCATAGAACTGGTCCATTGTGGCTTCATCTGCACCAGTGGTTGGTGCGTATATTTGGATCACAGTGATATTGAAAGGTTTGCCTTGAAATCTGACTGACATCATTCTGTCATTTTTGAGATTGTATCCCATTACTGCTTTTCTCACTCTTTTATTGACAATTATGGCTACTCCATGTCTTCTAAGGTTTTCTTGCCCGCAGTAGTAGATATGATGGTTTCCAGAGCTGAATTCGCCCATCCCTGTCCATTTGAGCTCACTGATGCCCAAGATGTCAATGCTTATTCTTTCCATCTCGTTTTTTACCACTTCCAGTTTTCCTTGATTCATAGACCTCACATTCCATGTCCCTATGCAGTATTGTTCCCTGCAACACTGTATTTCTCCTCCTCCTTTCGTATCCCTCCCCCTTTTCAGATCTGCTGTGCTGAGCATCCCCTTGTTTTGCCTTTTGTTTTGGTCCATAGGGTTCTCTTGGCAAACTTTGTGGCGTGCCTTGCCGGTCTCTACGCCAGTCTTTTCCCATCACACATGTTATCACAGTTTAAACAGTTTTAAAACAAAGTATTATCATGCACAATATCACAGTTTATCACATAGTATCAAAGTAAAAGTGAACTAATTAATGAAAGGGAAAGAAAGAAAAAGTTCACTATATCAAGTCTCTATGTAAGTCAGTTTCTTGTACAGTCATTATGTCAGTTGCCATAAGCCATCTATGTTTAGTCAACTATATTATTTCAGTTCGATTACTTATCCTTTGCATGCACACAGCAGCTCTTGCCTCTCTTCGGCCGCATGGAGTCGGTCAAAGGCGCCGGCTCGGACCTCACTGTGATGGTGGTTGTGGATGGTATCTCCTGGGGGTGGTCGGGGGTCTCCGGAAGTGTCCTTCTCTCTGGCCCCAGGTCTTTGGATGGGGAGGGAGGGGCAAGATCCTTTACTCACCTCCCCCTTGGGCCTCTCTGGATGGCAAATGGGCAGTAGAGCTGGGCCTTCCTGAAGCCTTTTCTTCCTCTCCAGGCTCAGGTCTTTGGATGGGGAGGGAGGGGCAGGATCCTTTACTCACCTCCCCTGTGGGCCTCTCTGCATGGAATGAGCAGTAGAGCTGGGCCTTGCTGATTCCTTTTTCTTCCTCTCTAGGCCCAGGTCTTTGGATGGGGAGGGAGGGGCAGGATCCTTTACTCACCTCCCCTGTGGGCCTCTCTGCATGGAATGAGCAGTAGAGCTGGGCCTTTATGATTCCTTTTCTTCCTCTCTAGGCCCAGGTCTTTGGATGGGGAGGGAGGGGCAGGATCCTTTTACTCACCTCCCCTGTGGGCCTCTCTGCATGGAATGAGCAGTAGAGCTGGGCCTTTATGATTCCTTTTCTTCCTCTCTAGGCCCAGGTCTTTGGATGGGGAGGGATGGGCAGGATCCTTTTACTCACCTCCCCTGTGGGCCTCTCTGCATGGAGTGAGCAGTAGAGCTGGGCCTTGCTGATTCCTTTTTCTTCCTCTTTAGGCCCAGGCCTAACACTAAAGTTCTATTTTATGAGGTTTAATTATCCAGTATTAAAAAGATTCACATAACTTTGATGATGTGAACAATATATCCTTTAATGTTCCCATGACAGGTCATACTTAGTGCTGTAAGTGTAGGGGACTTTGTCTTCTAGTGCCATGCTGTGTTGTTAGCAATGCCATCCTAACTTTTTGCCACTAAAATAGATGCATTGCATGCGCACCCCCCAAAGAAAGACTCAGACACCGGTATATGGATAAAGACATCGGGCCACTTTTATTGGATAATGCCCTAGTCCAAATTATAACTTTCAATTGGTGTAATCATCCAATTGTAATTCTTTAAGGCAAGCAGGCCGCAGTAACACTGGTAAGGTTCCTCCCAAAATGCCAATGGCAATTGGCTACATGTAACTATTTGTATCAATTTGTTTGTTGACACAAACAAATTGTTGACCGGAGTCAATAAACTATCTACTGACCCCACCCTATGACGTGTATCCGTTAATTATCAAGGTGATGCAGGCTGTGAAGCTCCTGTCATCACCCCTTGCCTGGTTCGCCCTTGACCGGCCAAACCTATTTCCCCTGTACCTGTCTACGTGTTGGCCAGTCAATAGCGAACCTGCCGGATACCTATGGGTCATAAATCTTTACCTTACCAGTGCTACCCGCCACACGGGGAGGCGTCCATGATGACTCACCGCCCCCCGCCCCCCAGACCGTCAGCTCAGTCACCAGGCCTGCTTGCATATCCTCGAGAAAGAGGTTCATACCTCTGGCCGACAAGTGGACCCCATCTCCTGCATAGAGATCATAATCCTGCAAGCCTATCCTAGGGTGCAGGATGGCTGTCCCCAAGCCCTTGTCTGCCAGTAACCGGGCAACAGCCCTGTTCACCTACCGGCGAGCACGGTCAAGGGCACGGAGGTCAATGCCTCCCATGTAAGTATGTCGCGGCACAATGTCCGACCATAGCAGCCGCATGGACGGCCATACACAATGTAAATAGGCTAGGTCACTGCAAATCATGAATGTTAAAGAAAGGCCAGTGACCTGGGCGAGGTCGTTGCCACCGAGATACAGGATAAGGACATCAGGCGGTCCAGCATCCCTGATGGAAAACAGGAATGGCAACAGTTCCCGCCATCTCATACCGCACTTACCGTACCGTCGCATACGTGTGGCTACACGTAGCCCGAGATGGGGTCCCCACTCTGTCGCCGCAGCATACTGCGCTGCCCAGTGCACGTAACTGTGGCCCACCAGCCATACTGCCACCGGTGTGCGGGGACACACAGGGTCTGTAAAAGAAGAAAGAGGGACAATGACATAATTGGTACTCATGCATGGAGGGGGTGTATGTATCATGCAAAGCGCATGGATCCCCATCTGCCCATCCGGCGTATATCAGCCTCAGAGTACCCAAACGCAGCCGCAGTGGACGCAGCGCCTATCCTAAAGGAATGGGTGCCGTAACGAGCCCTGGGGAGGCCCACACTGTGAAGTGCCATACCGGTCACCTTCCAAAACTGGAATTTAGTGAGGGGAGACCCATCCTAGTGGCAGAAAAACGGGCCACGGTGCGTACCACGCACTGCCAAAAACTCATGTAGGATACAAACACAATGTACCGTTTGTGTATGCCCAAAAATGATGAAGATAATAATAAACGAATCTTCTTATAAGGTCTTTGTATTCTTAATGTTATTTTTATTTTGCAAACTCTTGTATATTAACTTGTAATGTCATCAAACAGAAACCAAACTCAGATACTTCTCTGCACAAAAAGTCTTCAAGTTCCTTTTGTAATCTTGACAATAGTAACCAAATTCAAATATGTTCTCTTCAACTTCTTCACTATGTCCTTTATAACAATATGAAACAATGATTCATTCCTCTATTGCACTTTCTATCTCTCATCCAAAACAGCTCATAAACTCGTATTCAGTTGGGAAGTCAAACTCCCATATATATTGGCCCCAAACTCCCGACGTCTATCCGGTTAATTAGACATTTCATTCAATAAATTTCATCAGGGGAGTTTTTGCAATATCTGAAAGGTTACAAAACACATGTCTGTTACAATATTATATGTTCAAACCAGCTGCAAGCCCCCATGCTCATTATCCAGTCCAAGCTTACCCAAACTTACCACTCTTGTGTTTCGCGTCCTCTCTGTCTCTTCTGTAATTTCTCTATGGTTGCTAAGGACGTTGCATACCATTAGAGTCCTATCTCTTAAATACAACTTGCTGCCTGCTCCTGACTGAATCTGCAAGCTCACATTACCACCTGTGTACTGGCTGTTTTACTTACAAGGAGCACCATGATTCTAATTCCTGTGTACTTACAAAAAGCAGGTTAAATCAGTTTCATAGTTTAAACCCTTAGGATGCATGGTTCCTAGTCTATGAATATGAATATAGTATGCCTCCTTTCCTATCTCTTAAATACAACTTGCTGCCTGCTCCTGACTGAATCTGCAAGCTCACATTGCCACCTGTGTACTACTGTTTCACTTACAAGGAGCACCATGGTTCTGATTCCTAGTTTCATAGTTTAAACCCTTAGGATGCATGGTTCCTAGTCTATGAATATGAATATAGTTTGACTACTTTCCTATCTCTTAGATACAACTTGCTGCCTGCTCCTGACTGAATCTGCAAGCTCACATTGCCACCTGTATACTGGCTGTTTTACTTACAAGGAGCACCATGGTTCTGATTCCTAGTTTCATAGTTTAAACCCTTAGGATGCATGGTTCCTAGTCTATGAATATGAATATAGTTTGACTACTTTCCTATCTCTTAGATACAACTTGCTGCCTGCTCCTGACTGAATCTGCAAGCTCACATTGCCACCTGTGTACTGATTGTTTTACTTACAAGGAGCACCAGATTCAGTCAGGAGCAGGCAGCAAGTTGTATCTAAGAGATAGGAAAGTAGTCAAACTATATTCATATTCATAGACTAGGAACCATGCATCCTAAGGGTTTAAACTATGAAACTAGGAATCAGAACCATGGTGCTCCTTGTAAGTAAAACAGCCAGTATACAGGTGGCAATGTGAGCTTGCAGATTCAGTCAGGAGCAGGCAGCAAGTTGTATTTAAGAGATAGGAAAGTAGTCAAACTATATTCATATTCATAGACTAGGAACCATGCATCCTAAGGGTTTAAACTATGAAACTAGGAATCAGAACCATGGTGCTCCTTGTAAGTGAAACAGTAGTACACAGGTGGCAATGTGAGCTTGCAGATTCAGTCAGGAGCAGGCAGCAAGTTGTATTTAAGAGATAGGAAAGGAGGCATACTATATTCATATTCATAGACTAGGAACCATGCATCCTAAGGGTTTAAACTATGAAACTGATTTAACCTGCTTTTTGTAAGTACACAGGAATTAGAACCATGGTGCTCCTTGTAAGTAAAACAGCCAGTACACAGGTGGTAATGTGAGCTTGCAGATTCAGTCAGGAGCAGGCAGCAAGTTGTATTTAAGAGATAGGACTCTAATGGTATGCAACGTCCTTAGCAACCATAGAGAAATTACAGAAGAGACAGAGAGGACGCGAAACACAAGAGTGGTAAGTTTGGGTAAGCTTGGACTGGATAATGAGCATGGGGGCTTGCAGCTGGTTTGAACATATAATATTGTAACAGACATGTGTTTTGTAACCTTTCAGATATTGCAAAAACTCCCCTGATGAAATTTATTGAATGAAATGTCTAATTAACCGGATAGACGTCGGGAGTTTGGGGCCAATATATATGGGAGTTTGACTTCCCAACTGAATACGAGTTTATGAGCTGTTTTGGATGAGAGATAGAAAGTGCAATAGAGGAATGAATCATTGTTTCATATTGTTATAAAGGACATAGTGAAGAAGTTGAAGAGAACATATTTGAATTTGGTTACTATTGTCAAGATTACAAAAGGAACTTGAAGACTTTTTGTGCAGAGAAGTATCTGAGTTTGGTTTCTGTTTGATGACATTACAAGTTAATATACAAGAGTTTGCAAAATAAAAATAACATTAAGAATACAAAGACCTTATAAGAAGATTCGTTTATTATTATCTTCATCATTTTTGGGCATACACAAACGGTACATTGTGTTTGTATCCTTTTCTCCGTTTGGCCATTTTTTGCTGTGCTTAAAAACTCATGTAGGGCACTAACCGGACAGATGTCTTCAATGGAACATCGTAGCAGTCTGACTTCACTGCCTACGCCGTGCTGATCAACCTTTGAGGACCGTATCCTCAACTGAGCCCACTCATGTGTAACATAGACATCGTTGAGTTCCAGTGCCCTACGAGACGCATCTGCCTTAGACAATGGTACCAACTCACTGATGCGGAGCGCTCCAAAGAAGGCTACAGTGGTAGCTGCATGAAAAAGAGCCACCTCATACCTATCATAACATAAGTTATGCCAGCCTCGTGCAAGGTGGGTAAGAACCTCTGGTGGAATCGGATGACGTGTGTCCGGGCGGCGGCCACGTTCACGTGTCCACCCCTCCAAAACATGGCGTATGCGGAAGTCATTCACGCAATCAGCAAAGCCCCGCACCTTGGCCATAAATGCCAGTGCCGAAAGCCTGGAGGCTATAGTACAGGGGGCCAACCCCTGACCGTGAAGATGAACCATGTATTGCAAAACCTGGTCTACTGGTATTGGCCACACTTCAGGCAACCGTAGTTGCCCACAAAAGGTTCTAAATTGTATGAAAGCATGCTGATACGCCTTACGCATGCGCGGTGCCAATGACATGCCGATCGCCCAGTTCACCTCTCCTCGCCAAATGTCCAAATCTCGGCCGGGAGTGGCGAGGGGAATTCCTCTGCTTCTGGAGCCAAGGCACGGAACCGGGAGATCTGCAGGCAGGATAAAGCATCAGCAATATCGTTATTAATACCTGGTACATGTCTGGCCCTGAACAGCACATTGAGGCGTAGACTTCTCAAGACAAATTGACGGACCAATGCCATGACCCTAGGGGATTTGGATGTCTGGGCGGTAACAATGTGCACCACTGCAGCATTGTCACACCAAAAATGGACCACTGAGTTGTCCCACTTGTCACCCCATAGCATTAGTGCTCCCAAAATGGGAAAAAATTCTAGGAAAGTAAGATCACGGAGGTGATCCGTACCCTGCCATGCGTGAGGCCATCGGCCATATGCCCACCGCCCCACAAAATAAATCCCATAACCCAGAGAGCCGGAGGCATCCAACTGTACTTGAAATTTAGGGCAGACCATAAGGTCTGATCTCCAAAAAGAGACCCCGTTAAAATCCTGGAGAAATGTGAGCCAAACCGAAAGGTCTGCCCGTATACCCCTGGTCAGCCGGACCCTGTGGTGGCATTTTAATAGGCCAGCCATGGCATCACACAGACGCCTGGCAAAAGCTCTGCCCGGTGTCACCACCCTGCAGGCAAAGTTGAGGTGGCCATGAAGGACCTGTAGCTCACGAAGGGACACTTTACGCTTGGCAATCAGTGCCAGAATCGCAGCGGAGATCCGAGTCACCTTGTCCATGGGTAACCTGGATGCCTGTGCGACAGTGTCAATTTTGATGCCTAAAAAGGTGAGCTTGGTGGCTGGGCCCTCGATCTTTTCAGGCGCTATGGGGACACCCAGTTTCCTCATAAGCGCCTGAAATGTAGTAAGGAGACGCGTACATGTATCCGAGCCCCGTTCACCCCCGAACAAAAAGTCATCGAGGTAATGGGCTACAGACCAGGACCCTGACCTATGAACAAAGGCCCATTGGAGGAAAGTGCTAAATCGTTCGAATGCCGAACATGAAATAGAACAGCCAAAAGGCATGTCCTTATCTACGTAGAACTTTCCTCGGAAACAAAAACCCAACAAAGTCCTCGGGGTGCACTGGCAGTAATCGGAATGCCGATTTGATATCACACTTTGCCAGGAGGGCCCCGGGACCGCAGGAGCGTACCATCTGTAGGGCCTGATCAAACGACGTGTACCTGACTGAGCAAAGGTCATCAGGAATAGCATCATTGACCGAGAAACCCGCAGGGTAAGATAGATGGTGAATTAAGCGAAATTCACCTGGGGTCTTTTTAGGCACTAGCCCCAGAGGGGAGACCTTCAAGTTAGGGAATGGAGGTTCAGTAAAGGGCCCCGCAACTCTCATAGCCTTCACCTCCTTAGCTATGCTTTGTGAAGTGTCCTCCTCATTACCCTGTAGAGAAAGTAAGTTCGGGGCATCCTGCGATCCCCGGACACCCCTAAATGGAATACGAAAGCCAAACTGGAAACCTTCTAGCAGGTACCTCGCATCATTCCATCTAGGATAAGTTGAAAGCCATCATTCCAGCCTATGGATATTAATTGGGGAGGGGGCCTTTTGCGTGGCCAGCCCCGTCAGAGGGAGCTCTGACCGCCCCCTGCCCACCCCTACCTCTGCCTCATGACCCACCAGCCCACGGGCACGCGGAGGCGGCGTGAGGGCCAGACGCTTGTTGCACACGGTGCTAGCTGAGAAGCTCCAACACAGCAGCCGGACTGGAAACCCCTGCCCCGCCGGCTGGCGGGGAACCTGCATCGCAGCCGCCCGCTGCACGGCATGGCCGCAATGGTACCTATCACCAGGCGCCAGATGCGTGGGAGTCATATACAAGAGCCACAATTGCTGGCAGGGCTCATCCCATCTCATCTCAGGATGTAGGGCCACCCTCATCCTAAATTCCTCGTCGTAAGCCAACCACGACGGGCCAGGAAAATCCACCATCGCCCTGTAAATATTGTCGAGGTATTGCACCATTGGAATGGCCAAATTGGGCTGTGCCCTAAGGTACACTGCCATATATATCAGGTATGCCGGCAACCAATTGGCCCAGGTACGCGGTGGCTTACGACGACGGGACAACTCCTTGTCCCTGTCATCCTGTCCCTCCCTCTCCTCCTTGGTGGGCTCACAATTCAGGAGGGAGAAAATATCAACGTACTCCCCTCGCCAAATCTTATCCCTCGTGGCTTGTGATAGATGATCCCCCAGGGGCAAGGAATAACCAGCCGTTGGCAGAGCGGCCGTTGGCACATTTTGGATGAAGGGTATGTGCAGCGGGCCATGAACAGCTCCTGCAACGCTTGGCATACCCCCAGGGGCGGATACCCCTGCCCTAACCGAGGGGCTATTTGGCAACCAGGAGTTAACAGGGCAGTGAGGAAGCAACTGCCCACCTATAGTAACCTGCCGTGGCCATGGCCACTGCACCCCCCCCCCAGTATGACTGGATAGTGTCAGTGGTGCACTAAATTGAACTGCATACTCACTAGTCGCACCCACGTGAGCCGCCCCCACCGGGGGTTCCGGCCCACAGCGGGCGTCGGAGCCCGTGACAGGCATCGAGCTCTGGGGCCACACCTGACTGCTCCCCACCGGCATGTCCGGGCGTGCGGGGAGCTGCGAGGCACCAGCCTGGGCTGCCTGATGGCCTCAAGCAGCTCAACCCTGTTGACGGCCCGCTGGAGAGTGGCGGCCGACGTGTCTGCCAGGATCGACGAAGGGGCTGGAATGGAAGCGGCAGCTAAACCCCTATCGGAAGGTGGTTGGGCGATGCCCAGTGATGCCTCTAGCACCGCAATGCGTGCGATAAGCACATCCACAGTCTCTGAGCCCCGGTATAAGGTGGGCCGGGTGGGCCGGATGGCCCGCTGGTCAATTGCTGTATTGGAAACCCAAATGGGGATCCAGGGCCCGAGTAGGGCCTTGCCCAAAACTCTGGCCCGTGGGGGGGGGGGGCGGAGGAATGGGGGGCTGGAAACCCATGCCAGATCCACATGAGCCACCCTGTCCCGAGCCAGGGAAAGGCCCTCCATGGGCAGGGATCCCCGAGGGGCCAGTCTGTGCCAGCCCAGCCTGGAAGCTTGTGCCAGACTGTCAGGCAAGAGCCTGATCAGCCCCACTGGCAGCGTTGGGCAAATCCATCCTGCTGCCCGGCTGCGGGGGTGCAGCCCGAGTCCTCCGACCCGATGGCTGCTCCCCGTTCGATGAAGGGGTAGGGAAAGCCCTTCCCCTTGGCCGCGCCTTGACCGCCGGAGCCCTGCGCTTGGGAGCCATGGCTCCTGAAGAAACTGCCTCCTGAAGGATCCCTGGCCAGGGATCGGATCCTGAGCCCCGAGTACCGCAGTAGCGAAGAGCCAAGAAACTCCGCTCTAAGCCAAGGTACGAAGGGCAAAGCTCTGAGCAAAAATGCGACGGAGAAATCTTCTCTGCTCCGTCGCATTCTAAAATGGCAGCTCGGCTGCCTCGTGGCCACCCCTTTTATAAAGGAGTGGCCAAGCCCCCTAACTCACCCGGATGTCTGAGTCTGGGTGGGGGGGGGCTGCAAAGAGCGCAGCGGCCATTTTGGCGGCGCGCTTTCATTTGTTTGCAACAGTCTGCTTATGCCTGTGCATAGCTGTTGTGTGTTACTGTGTGTTGTAGATAACAGTGCTACATATTCAGTGAACGGCACAGGGCATGTGAGGCCATACTGTATAGTGGTCCTTGAACACTGTCACAGTTTCTAATTCCTTATGCACCCATTGGTAAGATTAAGTCTTTAGAATTATAGTCAACATAGCAAAATAGTCTAACATACTATGTCTATGTATGTTTTCTTGCAAGGCCATTATATTTGCTGTTTTACTGCACATCTCATGCTATTTTATAAAAGGGAAGAGCAACATCCAGAGACTATAGCCCTTGTCCCTATCTTCAAGACTAACAGATTTATCATGCCAAAACATAATGGTTGCTGCTTTTCTTTCCCTCTGACTTTACTATTTACACACATACACAAACATATGGATTAAAAAGTGCCAAATTGATAGTATATAATGCATACCATGGAACGGTCAGTGTCTACACAAACTAGTATCTTAATACATATGTGAGTCAACTGAGAGATTGCAGGTCATCCACATGTACATGGATGAAAACATCCATGTATAAATCTAGATTTATCAAATGCTGTAGTGGATAAAGTGGACTGTAATGCCACTTGGTCAGAAAAACTTACTTATGGGTTGACACTGTTAAAAGCACTACCTTCAACATCTCACTTTCCATGAAAACCCTATTAAGGTTTCTCAAAGTTGCACAAACATGATAACACTTAACATGCATATCTAGATATAGATCTAGATGTTGTTATTATGTGATGTCAAGTCATATTTGACTTATAATGATCTCCAGAATTTCCAGTCCTCAACAGTTCTGCTCAGCTCTTGTAAACTCAAGCCTGTGGCTTTCTTCAGGAAGTTAATCCTTCTCATATTTGGTATTTTTTTCTGGTTCTTTTAATCTTCCCCAGCATTATTGTTATTATTGTCTTTTCCATAAACTTTCTCATGATGTGCCCAAAGGATGACCACCTCAGCTTCATCATTTTTTTCTCCAGACACAGTTCAGACTTCATTTGCTCTACAACCCACTTTTTCTGTCTTTCTGGCAGTTCAGATATCCACAAAGCTCTCCTCCAGTGCCATATTTCAAACAAGTCATTTCCCCCCAATCACCTTCTTTATTGTCCAGCTTTCACATCCATACATAATGATTGGGTATACAATAGTTTGGACGATCTTGATATTAATTTTCAGTGACACATACTTACACTTGATGGACTCCTCTGCTCTGTCATAAAAACCTACCAATGGCTTGTCACTGGTTAAACCAGTCTCTTCAATATCTCACTTACCTTATTATTATTTTTGTTAGTTGAATAAATATGATGGCAGTTAACATATATAGTTGTATCTGTATCTTATGCTATTCAGAGAACTGCAGACATGATGGTAAGAGAATGACATCTCTTACGTGTAGGTAAAATCCAACTCCAAGAAGCCCCAACAAGAAAAAATAATGCTCTCACATGGAATTTTGTGGCAATGATAGACATAATATCTTATGTCATTCCTCGCTTAGTAATCCAGCCCTTCTTGCAAACATCTAGGAGGGAGGTTACATGTTCTCTATGCTACACACAAGTCCTCCCTAAAAAAATGTGGACATCTTATTAGTTTGTACGTATATATGAGATACATATATTATATGCCTTAAATTTTATGTACCAGTAATATTTTATATTTTATATCTATTCAAAGAATAATATCTTAGTAAAGAATGAAAGCGTGGCGCCAAAATGGCCGCCGCGCTCTTTGCGCCCCCCCCCCACCCAGACTCAGACATCCGGGTGAGTTAGGGGGCGTGGCCACCCTCTATAAAAGGGGTGGCCACGAGGCAGACGAGCTGCCATTTTAAAAAGAGCGACGGAGAGGAGAAGTTTTCTCCGTCGCTGTTTGTCTGTAATCTGTGGCTCTTTAGCCCTTGATCCTTCCCGGCTGGGAAGGGAGAATTAACAGAGCCTTAGCTTGCTTTGCTCTGTGTTTTTTGGCGCTAAAAATTTGATCCCTGGAAAGGGATCCTGCTCTTTCTGGGAAGATATCCCTCCCAAACGGAAGGCCCCGGCGACAAAACCGCGGCCCAAGGGGAGGACTATTGCGGGCCCTGCGCAGGACGGGGGGCAGCCTTCAGGTCGGAGGACCAGGGCTGCGCTCCCGCGGCAGGGGACTATCACAGCCTTGCCCACCGATACCGGTGGGGTAATTCAGGCTGGTACTTGGCCCTTGGATGGCCGGCCTCTGGACGGCCCCTCAGGGGCTCCGGCCCTCGGCCCGCAGTTCACTTGGCAGCCGGGCTCCAGCTCGGTGGCTGGCCAGCTGCAGGCCGGCCCCTCAGGGCCTTCGGCCCCTGGCCCGCCGTTACCGGCCATGGGTCAGGGCAGCGTGGGAGGGCCTGGTGTGGTCATACAACCCGTTTCCCCTCCGGCCCCTCATGGGCCGGAGTTTTGGGCATGGCCCTATTCTGGCCCTGGCTCACCAATTTGGGTTACCTTTTCAACTGCCTAGTGGGCCGTCCGGCCCACCCGGCCCGCCTTATGCTAGCCTCCTCCGGAGCGGGGGGCTCTTCTCTTTTTTCAACAGGGGCCTCTTCATCGACCCGGCTACCTTGCCGGCCACTATGCTTCAGCAGGCGGCCAACCGGGTCGAGCTGCTTGAGACGGTCCGGCCGGCTCAGCTGGTGTCTTGCAGCTCCCCGTTCTACTTAATGTCCAGGCTGGGAGCAGTCAGGGATGATCCCAGAGCTCGATTCCGGTCGCGAGCTCCACCGCCCGCCGCGGGCCGGAACCCCCGGTGGAGGCGGCTCACCTAGTGAGTATCAGGTTCAATTTAAGTGCACCAACACCACAGCCCACTTACGGTGGTGGGGTTTAGTGGCCCTGGCCTCGTCAAATTGATGCAAGCGGGCATCAGTTACCATCTTATCCCAGTATCCCATGGTGCTAAATGGTCCCTCGTTAAGGGCGGGGGTGTCCGCCCCCGGGGCAGTGCCGAGCATCGCAAGGGCTGTCCGGTAACTGCTGCGTATGCCCTTTATACAGAACATGCCGTCGATGGCTTTGCCGACGGCTGGTTATTCCTTGCCCCTGGGTGATCATTTGTCGCAGGTCACGAGGGATAAGATCTGGAGGGGAGTACGTGGATATTCTCCCTATTGCACTGTGAGCCCACTGAGGAAGAGAGATAGGGACAGGATGACAGAGACTAAGAGCTGTCCCATCATCGTAAGACACCGCGCACCTGGGGCCAACTGGTTGTCGGCATACCTTATATATATGGTGGTATGCCGCAGGGCCCGGCCTGATTGGGCCATCCCGATGGTTCCATCCATTGCTAATATTTACAGGGCGATGGTTGATTTGATGGGCCCATCGCAGTTGGCTTACAATGAGGAATGTGGATGAGGGTGGCCCTACACCCTGAGAGGAGGTGGGATGAGCCCTGTCAGCAATTGTGCTCGTGTACATGACTCCCACGTGACTGGCGCCTGGTGATAGGTACCATGGTGGTCATGCTGTGCAGCGGGCTGCTCAGACACAGGCTCCACGCTAACTGGTCGGGCAGGGGGTTCCAGCCCGCCTGCTGTGTTCGACCTGCTCAGCTGGCGACGTATGTACTAAGCGCCAGTGTCGTTACCGACTTGGGTGTCCCCTTTTGCACTGGCCCCTACGCCGCCTCCGCGTGCCCGCGGGTTGGTGGGTTACGGGGCAGAGGTAGGGGTGCACAGGGGGCGATCAGAGCCCCATCTGAAGGAACTAGCCTTGTCAAATCCCCCCCCTCCCCAATTAGTGTACTCAGGCTGGAGCGATGGCACTCAGCTCATCCAAGAAGGGATGATGCGGGGTACCTGCTGGAGGGTTTTTCAATGGGGCTTTTGTATTCCATTCGGGGGTGTTATGGGTCCCAGGATGCTACTAATCTAGTTCCCTTGAAAGGTAACAAAGAGGTGGCTCCACTGTGCACAGCTATGGGAGTTGAGGCTATGAGAGTAGTGGGTCCCTTCTTGGAACCACCTTTCCTAAGTTGAAAGTCTCCCCTATGAGACTAGTACCGAGGTAGAACCAGGGTGAATGTCATTTAATCCTCCATTTAGCTTACCCTGTGGGTTATCCGGTCAGGGATGCCATTCCTGATGACCTTGTTCAGTCAGGTACTCGTAGTTGGTTCAGCCCCTATGGGTGGCATGCTCATGCAGTCCCGGTGCTTTCCTGGCACAGTGTGATATGCACTCGGCTTTCCGATTACTGCCAGTGCACCCAATGGATTTAGAGCTATTGGGGTTTTAGGTTCCAAGGGGAATTTTACTTAGATAAGGCCAACCCCTTCTGACTGAGTTAATTCATGTTCAGCATTCAAACGATTCAGGACTTTCATTCAGTGGGCCTTTGCTCGCAGGTCGGGGTCTCGGTCTCTAGCCCATTACCTCGACGACTTTTGGTTCGGGGTGAACGGGGCTCGGACATGTGCACGCGTCTCCTCACTACATTTCAGACACTCAGGTGGGAACTGGGTGTCCCCTTGGCGCCTGAAAAGACCGAGGGCCCAGCTACTAAGCTCGCATTTCTAAATCGACTCTGTCACACGGGCATCCGGGTTAACCATGAATAAGGTGGCTCGGATCTCCGCGGTGATTTTGGCATTGATTGCCAAACATAAAGTGTTCCCTTGTGTGCTGCAGTTACTTCATGGCCACCTTAATTTTGCCTGCAGGGTGGTTCCACCCGGCAGAGCATTGGCCAGGCACCTGTGTGACGCCATGGCTGGCCTGTTAAAACGTCAACACAGGGTCCGGCTGATCAGGGGCATACGGGTGGACTTTCCGGTCTGGCTCAAATTACTCCTGGGTTTTAACGGGGTCTCTTCCTGGAGATCAGACCTTATGGTCTGCCCTAGATTTCAAGTACGGTCGGATGCCTCCGGCTCCCTGACTTATGGGGGTTTACTCTGAGGGTAGGTGGACTTACGGCCAATGGCAGCACGCATGGCTTGGCACGGATCGCCTCCGCGATCTTACCTTCCTTGAGTTTCTTCCCAATTTGGGGAGCACTGATGCTATGGGGCGATGAGTGGGCGAACTCAGTGGTCCATTTTTGGTGTGATAATGCGGCAGTGGTGCACATTGTCAACACCCAGACATGCAAATCCCCCAGGGTCATGACATTAGTTTGTCTATTCTTTTTGAGAAGCCTACACCTAAATGTGCTGTTCTGGGCCAGACATGTTCCAGGTATTAATAACGACATTGCTGCTGCTTTATCCCGCCTGCAGATCCCCCGGTTCCGTGCCTTACTCCAGAAGCAGATGAATTCCACTCGCCACTCCCGGCCGATATTTGGATGTTTGGCAAGGAGAGGTGAACCGGGCATGTCATTGGCACCTCGCACGCGTAAGGCGTATCACCATGCGTTCATGCTATTAGAATTTTTCGCGAGTAACTACAGTTACCTCAAGTGTGGTCAATATCTGTGGACCAGATTCTGCAATGCATGTTTATCTTCGCAGTCAGGGTTTGCCCCCCCCCCCCCGTACTCTAGCCTTCAGACTTTCAGCACCGGCATTTATGGCCGACGTTGGGGGGTTCACTGACTGCGTGAGTTACTTCCGCATGCGTCGTGTTTTGGAGGGGTGGACACGGGAACGTGTCCGCCGCCCGGTCACGCGTCACCCCAGTTCCCAGAGTTTCTGACCCACCTTGCACGAGGCTGGCATTACTTATGTTCGGATAGGTGTGAAGTGGCTCTTGGTCACGCAGCTACCACGGTAGCCTTTTTGGAGCGCTCCGCATCAGTGAGTGCGTGCCAGAGTTGGGTACCATCTGTGTAAGGTGAATGTGTCTCGTAGGGCACTGGAACTCGACGATGTCTCTGTCACACATGAGTGGGCTCAAGTGGGGATACGGTCCTCACAGGTTGTTCAGCACGGCGTAGGCAGTGGAGTCAGAGTGCTACGAAATTTTTATTGGAGACATCTGTCCGGTTGGTGCCCTACATGAATTTTCGACAGTGCCTGCTGTGCGCCCCAGCCTGTTTTTCTGCCACCAGGATAGGTCTACCCTTGCCGAAGTAATGTTACTGAGGGTGACCGGTGCCGCGCTTCGCTTTGTGGGGGCCCGTTTTGGCACCCATTTATTTAGGATAGGCGTCGCGTTGATCGCGGCTACGTTTGGGGGCGGACCTGCGTGTACGCGCAATTTCTTATATGTACGTGCCCTCACTGTACGAGTACCTAGTTATGTCCTTAACCTCTTCTCCTCTTTTACAGATCCTGTGTGTCTCGACACACCGGTGGCAGTGGGGCTGGTGGGCCGCAGCTATGTACACTGGGCAGCAGTATATGCTGCGGCGACAGAGAGTGGACCCCGACTTGGGCTGTGTGCATCCACACGTATGCGATGGTATGGTATGCGCGGCACAAGGGTGCGGGAACTGTGGCCATTCCTGATGTCCGTCGGGGATGCTGAACCGCCCGATGTTCTTAATAGGCACCTCAGCGGCAACGATCTTATACGGATCACTGCTGTTACTAAACTGTCGAGGGGCTGTGACCTGGCGTTTTATATCACGTATGGCTTACACACGGTCGCTATGGTCTAACATCGTGCCGAGACACCAATTTAGGGGAGACGTGGATCTCTGTGGTTCGGACTGTTCCGGCCGTCAGTGGACAGGGCTGTTGCTCGGTCCCTTGCTGAGCATGGCTGGGAGACAGCCATTGGACACCTGAGGATAGGCTTACAAAAATTTTGCCGGTAGGCAGGAGAAGGGGTCCACCTGTCGGCTGGAGGTATGTACCTCGTTCTGGGTGTGGTGCAAGCAGGCCTGGCGACCGAGCTGACGGTCTGGGGGGGCAGTGAGTCATCATGGATGCCTCCCCGTGTGGCGGGTAGCACTGGTAAGGTAAAGATTTATGACACAGAGGTATCCGGCAGGTTCGCAATTGACTGGCCAACACTTAGACAGGTACAGGTGTAATAGCTTTGACTGGTCAACGACGAACCAGGCAAGGGGTGATGGCAGGAGCTTTTCAGCATGCATCACCCTGTGATTTGACGGATACACGTCATAGGGTGGGGTCAGTAGATAGTTTATTGACTACGGTCAATAATTTGTTTGTACCAACAAACAAATTGATACAAATGGATACATTGTAGCCAATTGCCATTGGCAATTTTGGGAGGAACCTTACCAGTGTTACTGCGGCCTGCTTGCCTTAACAATTACAATTGGATGAATACACCAATTGAAAGTTATAATTCGGACTAGGGCATTATTCAATAAAAGTGGCCCAATGCCTTTATCCATATACCGGTGTCTGAGTCTTTCTTTGGGGGGTGCGCCTGCAATGAACGCGCGGTGCCAAAATGGCCGTCGTGCTCTTTGTGGGGCCCCAGACTCAGACATCCGGGTGAGTTAGGGGGCGTGGCCACCCTCTATAAAAGGGGTGGCCACGAGGCAGACGAGCTGCCATTTTAAAAAGAGCGACGGAGAGGAGAAGTTTTTCCCTCCACCCCCTCCCTAGTGAACAGTGTGATATTTTGGTCGCTTCGGGGCAGGGTGGGAATTTTTGGCCTGAACCCACAATTGGCCCTTGGTTTCTGGCTTTTTTGCCCATCCCACACTGTTGCTAGTGTTTGAGCAAAGGGGTTTCTTTGACTTTGGTCACTTTAGGCGGGTAGCACTGGTAAGGTAAAGATTTATGACACAGAGGTATCCGGCAGGTTCGCAATTGACTGGCCAACACTTAGACAGGTACAGGTGTAATAGCTTTGACCGGTCAACGACGAACCAGGCAAGGGGTGATGGCAGGAGCTTTTCAGCATGCATCACCCCATGATTTGACGGATACACGTCATAGGGTGGGGTCAGTAAATAGTTTATTGACTCTGGTCAACAATTTGTTTGTACCAAAAAACAAATTGATACAAATGGATACATTGTAGCCAATTGCCATTGCCAATTTTGGGAGGAACCTTACCAGTGTTACTGCGGCCTGCTTGCCTTAACAATTGCAATTGGATGAATACACCAATTGAAAGTTATAATTCGGACTAGGGCATTATTCAATAAAAGTGGCCCAATGTCTTTATCCATATACCGGTGTCTGAGTCTTTCTTTGGGGGGTGCGCCTGCAAAGGTTATTGCACTCTCTTGCTAATGAGCTCAAAGCACAAAGTCCTGATGGATTGGTTTGGTACACATTGAATAATGTTTAGCTGTCTATGTTTTTTTTTACCCACATTGGCTTTATTTTATCACCATGACTATGGAAGAAGGAGCAACTTTTTTGAACATAAAGTTGTACACTTTTCTCCTTGTGTTGAAACGAAAGAAAAACAAAAACAACTATGAATCAAATAGATTTGGCAATCCTATAATTCATGTTGAGCTTAGATAAGTGCTGAAAAAGATTTACAAACTCCCAGCTTGACACTGAGCCCACATGTTGGGCCGAATGAAGAGAAAAGCTCTACAAATGCTACACAGAGCTTCCTGGCAGTAAGTAGTGGAACATCAGTCAATTGTTCTTCTGCTTAATTGAAAGCTTTCTCGGGACCTCAGTGAAAATAATGTATCTGCCTATCGTGTTCTTCTTTTTTGTTCCCATTATCTCACTGGATGGCCAT
Source organism: Bradypodion ventrale (assembly GCA_035047345.1). NCBI lineage: Eukaryota > Metazoa > Chordata > Lepidosauria > Squamata > Chamaeleonidae > Bradypodion > Bradypodion ventrale. The sequence goes on along the minus strand of JAWDJE010000001.1, from coordinate 318,864,234 downwards.
TCTCTTTACGTTGTCACAGCTAGAGTTTGATTATTTCCCACACAAATGTAAAGACTCACAGGGGCAAAATTAAATGTTGCACAGGTCATATTACATTCATATAAGTATATTTCCCTATACTTTCTCCCAGGCCTTTTATTACAATTATCAAATACTCAATCTTCTAAGCAGTATTATAACCCACTGAAATAGGGGACTAGATTTAATCAATAAAGTGAGGAGTCTACTTTGTAGTTATCCACATTTCAAACTTTATTGCATTAGGTGCATAAATGATTTTATTAGATTGGTATATAAACATCATGTCCAGAATTCTATTGGTTATTTACACCAGTGTAACTGCAATGACATAAATCACAGTGGTAGATTTCTGCTAGTTAATGAGTTGATGTTTGTTAGAAATAAAAAGCAGCAACTTATTAACTAGTAGCAATTTGCTTTTACAGATCAATGCTACTGCTTTTACACCATCTTAAATAACTGGTAGATTTCTGGACACTAGTTTTTGTCATTTTCTAAATGAAAACAGAAATACCTATGTCTATCTTACTTAAGATAATACATTTTTAAATATTCTTTAAACTAACCCTTCCATTTCGTTTGAATTGAACTTACACATGTACATTAGTTCAAAATTTGTAAAAAATGTATATCTTGGACTTCTCCCCCTGAGCCCACACCAACAGCTAGGCCTCACTGCCCCACCAGATGCTCCTTCCCCAGCCCGGCGTTGGCCACAGGGAAGTCGAGCACCTGGGCCAAGTTTTGGCAAGCGGGCTACAAAAATGACACTTTCTTCGTTTGAGTTATGGCCCCCTAGCAGGGATGCTGTAGTGGTGTTATGGTATTTAATAGTGTACTTATTTAATTTGCAACTTGTAGTTTGTATTTTGAAAGTGGAATATGTATTTATTTATTTTTGTTGTATCTGTAATATCATGCATATTATATTTTTTGTGTTGTAAGCCGTGCTGAGTGGTGCATGCACTAGAAGAGTGGGATATAAATAAAATTCCAAATCCAAATCCAAAGAAGAAGCCAGGGCAGGTTGAGGACTTCTCCGCCCCTCCCCCTGAACCCCATCAACATATTGTATTCTAATGTAATATAAATTTGAACTAATAAATAATAAATAAATAAATATCTGTTCTATATTAGTAAAGAATGTAATGCATTTACCAATGGCCAGAATCTAGTGGTGTACTTTATTGGTTCTCACTGCTTCTGCTAAGGTTATTGACATTTTCTCCTCCTGCAAACCAAGATCCACCATAAAAGCCTGATCTAGATGCCTTGGAAATCCTCTGAAGCAGGTTTTTTTTTCCTAGCACCATAGAGGGCTGCAGAAGGAGGGTCAAGAGAGAAAGGTACTAATTCTGATGCCATTTAGATACCAATGTATTCTTGGCCTCTGTATTTCTACAACCTAAAGTTTAAAGTTAAATTTAAGACAATATTTTCAAAGTGTACTATGAGAAAATAAGGGAGAAAGAAAAGGAGATTGAAGGATATATAAAAATAACAGCACTAACAGAAATATCTGATATTTTAAAAATAACTGGTTCATAAAAAGTGACAAACCTTTGGTGTATCTATCTCTATAAAATATTTTTTTACAAATGGGACACCCCTTCTGAGAAAGCAAAAGCACTAGGACTGGGATAGCGAACCTTGGCACCCCAGATGTTCTTGGACTTTAATTACCAGAAGCCCAAGTCAGTCAACACTCCTGCTGATCAGGGCATTGGGGAATTGAAGTTCAAGAACAGCTGGAGTGCCAAGGTTCACTATCACTGCACTAGGAGTAGGGTCTCTAAAAATCATCTTGTGAATCGTTATTTCTGGCTTTTATTAATTCTGATATTGATGCATTGCTTTTATTGTCTTTATGTTGTGAAAATATTTTGCACCATAATGCATATGCCACTTTGACATCTTAATGGAAAAATGGGTATAATAATATCTGTCCTAATTAAAAGAAACTCATTGGCTGAAATACTATTGCTTAGCATAATAAGTTACAACTAGAGAAGGACCACTGAATCAGTGGTGCTTATTGAGGGGCCCTCTCACAAAATTCCACTGATTAGATGGGCCTACTCTAGTTGTAACTTACTATGCTATGCAGCAAGATTTCAATCATTATTTGGGATGGGATGCAACACCATCCAGGTTCAACCACAGCTCTGGGAAGAAGAGCAACCTACTGTGATTGCTCCCATTTAGTTTGTCGTTGGTTGAGCCATGGTGGAGTGGGAGCTTTGGCGCTGTGGAATGAGGGCTTGGCCACACAGGGGCTGGTGGCAGGGGCTTTGGTGTGATGGGGTCTCATGCCCCCTATCCTGCCTGGTGCTGTGGACTTGGCCACGGAGTTGTGTGCTGGGGCGTGGGGCCATACGTCCCCCCCCAGCATAGACTTTAGACTCTGAGGCCAGGACTCTTGCGGTTGAATTCTTGTTTTGGGATGTTTTGATTTAGGTGACTTTTATTATTGTATTCTAATTGTATTCTGCTAATTGTATCTTGTTCTCTAGTGTATGCTAATTGTATCTTGTTTTATATTGTACTAGCATATGTTGCCCGGCGGTGCCGGGCTTTTTAAAATTGTGTTGGATAGTAAAGGGTTTCTTTTTTTTGTTTTCTTGAACCAATGGCGCTGGGCTGTTTTAAATGGTGTTGTAAGGTTTTGTGATTTTGTGGCTTCGAGGCGCTGCGTCTGCCTGTGGCGGACTTGCGCTCCCAGTGTTGTTGTTTTTTTTGGGGGGGTTGTTTGGGGTTTGTTTGTTTTTTTTGGCGTGCCGGCTTCCTCAGTGCCGGGCTCTTTAAATTGGTTTTTGAAGGTTTTTGTTTTATGTTTATGCAAATTTAATTTTTATTTAATTAATTTAATTTAATTTAATATTATTTAGTTTAAAATTTAATTTTGTTTTTTAAAATGTTTATTTTTACACATTTTTATTTTTTGTTTTGTTTTTTTGGAGTGAAAAGTGATTTCTGTTTTTTTTTTGGTAATTTTAGAGATTAGTGTGATTATTTTTGAATGTTTTTATAACTTATTTGATTAATTTTGGAATTAATCTTATTAGTTTTAATATTTTTGAATGTTTTTTTCTCTTTTGGCCTCTGGGTGGGGGTGGTGAGCTTTTCTGCCTCTCTACAATTGTCCTCTTCTATCCTCTGGGTGTCGCTTCCAGTAAGTTTTTTCTTTCTTTTCTCATTTGAGTTCCGATCCTCATGGATAGAAGACGTCTTTTGGTAAGCTCTCTGGAGTTGTATTTTTTTTTTGGGGGGGTGGTCTGTGTGTTTTTTCTTGTTTGTTTTTAGCTGTTTTTGTGTTTCATTTTTGGATTTTTGAGTGTTTTTGATTGTTTTTGGTTTGTGTTTTTGTGTTTATTTTTTCAGGGGGGCTGGCTTTCTTTCCCGCGGGCCATGCTGACTGGCCCGTGGGAAGGAAGGGCAATGGCGGGGGGGGGATTTCTTTCCCACGGGCCATGCTGGCTGGCCCATGGGAAGGAAGGGCAGCGGTGGTGGGGGGTTTCCTTTTTTCCCCCACAGGCCATGCTGGCTGGTCTGTGGGGAAGAAGGGCAGCGGCGGGGGGGGGGGTTTACTTTTATTTTTCGTGCGCCAGCTGGCCCATCGAATGGAAGGGCAATGGCAGTGGGGGGGGGGATGTTCTTTTTTTTCCACGGGCTATACTGGCTGGCCTGTGGGGAAGAATGGCAGCGGCAGCGGGCGTTTTTTTTTACTTTTATTTTTCGCGTGCCGGCTGCCTCAGCATTCTGCGCGCTAATGGCACACAGGATGCTGGGGCTTGTAGTTTTGGCTGAGCGTGTTTGCTTACTGCAGTGGTTTTTCCTCTGCGGCTTTTTTTTTGATTGGCCGCGGCGCGTTTCCGAATGTTCCTTTTGCCGCGCCACTCAGCCTGATTGGCTCTGGCTCTGGCGCGGCGCGGCGTCAGGAACGTTGGGAATTGAAGTTCCCTTTTTTTGTTTGCGACTGGGGGGCTCTGGGGGGTCAAAAATTTCAACCCGACAGTTACCTGCGAACCAGGTTCGGGCAAGTGAATGGAGGCCCATTACAGGGTAGTGAGGCCTGGTGCAACATCCTTTGTCACATTCCAACGGTTAATGCACCATTTTATAGGTATAGATTGTATGTGGTATTGTTGTTAGCCACCCTGAGTCACATTGCGAGTGGGTGGCATACAAGCCCAAATTAATAATAATAATAATAATAATAATAATAATAATAATAATAATAATAATAATAATAATAATAATAATAATTCACCACTGATCTCACAAATCTATTCTTCTTACTTTGCAATAAGGCAACATACTTTGTATTGCTTTTGAATGAGATAAAAGAACAAGCTTTATTTAAATTAAGCAAAATTGTCCAAATGATGTAAACATAATGGGCTTCTTAGTAATCAGCATGCTTAGTGATCAGTGATTCTTGGGCTGCTTTAACATTCCATTTTCTTTTCTTTTGCAAATGGCCAAGTTTCCTGAGGCATGGTTGTACTCCATGTTTTGGCTGGAAAGCTATCCACATAGATGTGCCAGTCACAGAGGTGTGCACAATAGGAAATAAAATTTATGCTAAGGAAAATACTGCTCTTATTCCAATTACATTTCATTATTATTTTAGAAGTTTCAGTAATATATAACAAGACTGCAATCCTGATGCCAGCTTTTTGAGGAAGCACTGATCTTTGATCTGCATGTTCAAGTGCTTCCATTAAAGGACCGCTTGTCTAGTATCTGATTTCATTGCCCCATATTTAGGGAATCAGAGGCCGACATACATGCCATGCACCTATAATTCCACTTAGATGAAAGCTTTCTCCCATATTATGTTTCACACTTACTCTATTTCAATCCTGTTTTACCTTTGTTTCTACGCTGAGCCTGATAATTTCAATGGGGGCTCATGTCACCATCATGCTGTTTTATTGTGAATCTCATGTAAATGTTAATTTCACTAGGCTATGCTTGCAGAGGAAAATCATTTACACATTTCTAGTCAAAAGCATGATTGATAAGGAGAGAATTGGCTTTTTCAGCTTTATCATCCCACCAAGCACATCTCCTATATCAATGGTACTTTTTCAGTTCCATTTTTAAAGGCCAAAGCACAATGATTTTTAATGGCGAAATAATGAATGTTGAGTTGTTCTGCAGGTGCAAATGGCACGTGCTATTTTATAACACTTACAGCTGTAGATATTGTACAGCACCCATGAACCTAGGTATATTCCCATAATAATTAAAGGGAAGTAATATTTTCCTGCAGTTTAACTTCAGTGTAGGCCACCCACAAAGAATCTCTTATACTGTATAGTCACTATAAAAATGACATTTCATACAGATCTGACCCACTGCATTGCTGACTGATTCTATTATGTAGCCCTACTTTGTTGAGAAGGTTCAAGAAGGATGCTTTGTTTTTCTAACCACTTAGTTTACTGGTCCCCAAACTAGGGGGCATGCCATCCCAGTATGTCAAGGAGAGTTTTCAGGGATGGGCACAAGTCTGTAACATTTTCACCATCCTTTAGATTTAAAAAAATTACTTTGCATTTATATACCGCTTTCCTTATCTTATGATAACTCAAAGTGGTTTACAACAGGATACATAAAAATACAGGCAAGCAATAAACATCAAAAATACAATAGCAAAAATACAATAAACATAAATATGAACAAAAGAAATAGCAGTACAGTAATAATAAGAAACACTAGTAAATTCAAAAATATCAATCATATCAAGTACATAATAGAAAAATTAATAACAAGCCCGCCTGGCCCGTCTCGCCTCCACCTGTGGCGAGCATTCCCTGCCTCGCCTGCTCTTTTGGCTCCGCAAAGGGTCAGTTCATTAAAGAGTCTCCTTTTGACACCCGCCGCCAACACAGGTTTTTGTTTCTGCCATTTCTTGAGGTAAATTACATTTCTCTCCCCATTTGCAAAATGAAGAGGTGAGACACGTTCAATGTGGTCAAAAGGCCTGGCCTATGAAATTGTCAAAGAGGCTGCTTGAGAGGTGGGGCGTGCTTAAATCATCTCCAGACCCCAACACTAAGCAACAGCAAAGCATTATCCTATGCGCCCATCTCTCTTTGCCTCAGGGTCGGAAAAACACCCCCATATTTTTAAGCTGTTAAGCAGCTATCATTTGGGGGTGCACATTCTATTATTTTTTGTGACAGGGAAACATGTCTGCTCTTATATTTAATGTAAAACTATCCATCTTTTGTGATTTTTTTCAAAGTTCAATCATGAATTGAGTTTTGTTGGTGTTTTGAAAAGTTAGGAGCAGCTGACTTCATTCATTGAAACATCAAGAACAGTTCGTTGGCTCTGGGTTTGTTTTGTAGAATTCTTGCCTTTCTCATATAACCTGTGCATAAATAGAGAGAATTTGGCAGTTCTCTGCTTCTTGATGCATGTGGTGAAAATTCATTGGGCATGGGCAAAGATAAAGAATCCCTGAGTTAAGGGATGTGAGGATTTGCTGTCAAAACATGAAACTTCCAAACACTGCTAAAGTTAAACTGTAACTCTTTATATTCCAATTCAGCACCAAATTTATTTCAAAACTAGTCACTACAGGCAGCTCGAGTATCTGGAGGGTGAGAATTTTCACACTGTGGCACTAAAGGTAAAGGTCGTCCTGGCTCAAAAGCCAGTCGTATCTGGCTTTAGGGTTCAGTGTTCATCTCCGTTTACAGCCAAAAGCTAGTGCTGTCTACATCTGCAGATGTTTCTGTGGACATGTGGCAGGTATTACTAGACACCAGAGTGCATGGAATGCTGTTTACCTTCCCATTGAAGTGGTACCTATTTATCTACTTCCAATTTCTTGCTTGCAAACTGCTAGGTTGGCAGAAGCTGGGACAGAGATGAGAGCTCACTCTGTCATGCAGCTCTCGGGTCTCGAACTGCTGACCTGCCGACCTTCCAGTCATCAAGTTCAGCATCTTAACCAGTCATTTTTATATTGATTCATGCAATGTTTGTGAGCCGCCCAGAGTGGTGCTTGCGCCATTTGGGCAGGATACATGTCTAATAAAATAAAATCTAATAAATGCTCAGGTATATTTCAGGTTATATCATCAACTAAATAGAACATTTCATCTTGGGTTTTCACATTTATAAAATGGCACTAATGGACTATTTTTCTTAACACTTACTATTATTTCTGCCAAATCTTCTTTAGTATTTAAAAGATTTTTTTTAGAAGAAGAAGATAAAGCTGCACCCCACGTAGTAAATATATCATCTCATTTAGTCCAGAGTAAATATGTATGTTGTTATGTGCCATCAAGTTGTATCTGATGTATGGTGACCTTAAAAAAGTTTTTAAGGTGTGGGAGATATTTAAGGCGTAGTTTTACCAGTGCCACCTCTCCCCCAGTGTGTTTCCATAGTTGAATGAGGATCCAAATCAGTTCTCCTGAGTCCCAGTCCATCAATCACACTGGCTCGACATCCCACTGTGTATGCATAGTAGATCTTTACTCTAAAGATATACTGTTTATGCAGTCCCTCTTCCTGCCCCTTATTTTTCTCTCTTGTCAGCTTTAGGGCTAGATAGAGAACACTGACAAAGTGAATGAAAGGAACTCTGTCACATTTATTTAGGGAGTTTCTTTCTGGCTCTGGCAACTGATTTCCTCTCCTTTAGGAAGTCGTGGCTAGAGAGGGTTCTGCTGTACAACATTTTTGATGGACCTGGGCTAATTCCCTCAACAGTTGGGTGGCCTAAATTGACTAGATAATGTCAGTATAGGTCTATAAATCTAGACTGAGGAGCTGTTGGCATCATTAGTCCATATCAGTCAAGGTCCAAGTACTCTGAGGTCATTGCTTAGCATGAGGGGAAATCAAGGTTTAGGAAGATACTTTGAAAGGGAACTTCAGGGCCTTGCATTAAACCCAGGAATCTCTACCCAGCCTCTTTGAACAACCGGGCCTCACAGAGCTCGATGTCTCCATATGGTCATTTTTTCTTTCCTCTCAATCTCCCCGAACACCTGCAGCCCTGCCAACACAAGCCTTTAAGATAGACTGTTGCCTTACATTGACAGAAAAGATCAGAAGATGTGCTGAAAATAAACCAGCGTCTGCTACGAAATGTTCTTATTTTACCAAGTCAGCTTGACTGTACTTGAAGCCATTTGGGCAGCAACAAAGCCTCATTTGGGAAACAGGGCTGCCACTTTGCCTTTTAAGTATTTTATTACTCTTCTTGATAGTCCTTCTGTGTGTCAAAATGTCTGACACACAATTTTTACTATATTTACCCTTGGATGATCAAAGAGCCAAATAAGCCTCCAAGGAAGAGTACAATGTCTCATGCCCCATTTTTAATTCCATCTCTGGGGCAAATCCTAAAACATATTGGTGACAGAGATTGATGTGTCTTTTTTTATTTTATTCATAGGCTTCCATTTACAAACTAAGGGGTGAAATCTTTTTAATAGTAAAAGATGACATTCAGAATAGGGGCACTGAATTCCCCCCCTTCTTTTTGTCTTAGGTAAAGGTCACCTTTGCTCAAAAGCCAGCTGTATCCAACTCTAGGATTCAGTGCTCATCTCTTTTTATAGCCAAAGAGCCAGCGCTGTCTGTGTCTGCACTCTGCAGACATTTCTGTGGACATGTGGCAGGCATGTCCAGACACTGGAGTGCATAGAACACTGTTTCCCTTTCCAACAAAGTGGTACCTATTTATCTACTTGCAATTTCTTGCTTTTGAACTGCTAGGTTGGCAGGAGCTGGGACAGAGACAAGAGCTCATTCCATCATGCAGCAGTTGGGTCTCAAACTGTTGACCTGCCGACTGCCAGTTCAGCATCTTAACCACTTGAGCCACTGCAGTCCCTCTTTTTGCCTTACTTCCCAACATATTGTGGCTCCAGACAGTTTTCTGCCTTCTCTGCTCTAAAATCAGGAGGAAGGCATTAAATGAGGAAAATGCTTGGAGCAATGCAGTGCCACTAAACCTCCCCTCCCCACTAAATCATTTGAAAATCAGACAGTCCCTTTGTGGCCTCTGGAATTTATTTATTTATTCTTAGATTTTTATACCGCCCACTTGAGGAAACCAGACTCAGGGCAGCACACAACAGTAAAAACAGATAAAAATACAGTTAAATATAACAAAACAGATTAAAACCCTAACTCGACCACCCAACAACCCACCCTCCCACTCCCATCCCACTTAAAAAGACTAAAAAGGGAATAGGGAGTGGAGGAATACCGTAGTACACAACACAAAAAGGAGGGACAGTTGGACTCTTTTTTGAAATAAGCCAACAGGCTGGGGCCATACGTTTCCCCCTGACATCCCTGGCACGCATTAAAAATAAATATTTTTATTTTGAAAAACAATGTACAGTAATACCTCATACAAAGTCCGCTTCATACAACATTGAATTCATACAACATTGTCTAATTTCTTGAAAAAAGTTGCCTCATTTTGGTGTATGGGACCAAAGACAACGAAACAGCCGAAGGGTTGGCTTAACACAGGCTTATTGCATGATGATCCAGAGGAACATGTGGTAATGGCGGATGGGTAGCTCAATATATACAGCTGGCTATACATTTGAATGTGGCTTGTCGACAGTCTATTGGTTGCTGCCTGTGTGACGTCGTAGACGGTCACGCCCTTCTTGTCCAGGTGAAGAGGTGGCGGGGAATCTTCCCGCGCTGCTGATCCAGGTGAATCTGAGCCATGAGAGCTGGACGCTCGCTATTGCCATCTAGTGGTCACTAGCTCGCGTCCTCTTCTAAGGGTTACATTGATACAGCTGAAGGTTATAATGTTGCACATAGAAAGGTTACATTGTTACCACATGGCTAGGTACATTGTTAAAGGCACAGCTTTACAGAACACAACATCCCTCCCCCCTAGGATGAGACAAAGTCTCTCAGCCAAGATGGCCTATTGCACGTGCGTTTGGGCCGTGATGTGGGCTGACCTGCCCCGGGGGCGCTACTGCTTCTTTGTTCCCTGGTCCCCTGTCCTGAAACGGGAGAGGGAGACTTGTTAGCGGCTTGCCGCGGTTTGGCGACCTTAGGGGAAGGGAAAAACTCCATTGTGGGCAGACCGGGGGCACTCGGGGCTAACGAAAAACCCCTCTTCTCGCTTGGACGGGTGGGGGACCACTCCGAAAAACTCCCCCGGTTCTGAAAATCAAATTCTAACTCCGTTGGGGTATCCGTATTTGTGGGGGAATTCCGCGAGATATGTATGGGGTCGGGTTCCTCCTCCTCTGAAAGATCCCCCAAGATATCTATGAGAACATCCTCCCTTTCTTCCTCCCCCCTTGGTGGGGACCCGCGGCCCCCTTCTCCTCCCCCTTGGCTGAACGGGTGGGGGAGAACCCTAACGCTGATTTTTGTTCCTTTCGGTCTGTGCCCTGCTCATCGGGGACCCTGCGCCGGAGCTGGTCCGCGTGCCGCCTCCACAGTAGACCTGTGCTGGTCTCCACGCGGTACGAAACGGGGCCGGTTTGCTCCACGACAACGCCCGGCACCCAGGCTGGGCCCGCGCTGGCGTAGTTTCTGCAGTGCACCGGGGCGCCTACGCTGAAACTCTTTGTGGCCTCTAGCCCAATGTTCCTTCCCTTGTCTTCTACTCTCGTGGGGTCTAGCCTAGTGAGGATTGTGGTCAGTTTCCTGCACATTAAGAGCTCTGCGGGGGAGTATCCTGACGCCAACGGGGTCACCCTGTATCCTAGCAGAAACTGACACAATTGTAGGTTGAGGTCCCCGGGGCCCATGCGCCGCAGCGCGTCCTTCGTGGTGCGGACGAGGCGCTCTACTTGGCCATTGGTGGCCGGATGGAAAGGGGCGGAGGTGATGTGCCGAACGGCGTTGATCTCCATGAATGCCCTAAACTCGGAGGACGTGAAACAACTTGCGTTGTCGCTAATTAATGTGTCGGGTATGCCGAACGTGGAAAAGAGCCTCCGCAATTGTTTAATGGTCTGGGCCGAGGAGGTGCTCGTGACTGGGATGACCTCCAACCACTTGGAGAAGGCGTCCACAACAAGGAGAAACAGGGTACCTCGGAACAGGCCCGCGAAATCTATGTGCACCCGGGACCACGGCCCCTTAGCCGCGTCCCATTCCCTGTGGGGAAGGCGGGCCTCCTCAGGTCTGGAGCATTGGCAGCTCTCACAAGTGCCGACCATGTGCTCGATGTCGGCGTCTAACTGGGGCCACCAAAAATAACTACGGGCCAGCGCTTTGGAGCGCACAATTCCGGGGTGGCTGACATGCAGCAGTTTGAGCACCCGCGGTCGTAGGGACGTGGGAATCACCACCCGCTGGCCCCACAGAAGGCACCCCCTCTCTAGGAACAACTCTAGTTTTTTTCGAAATAACGGGTCAAATTCCGCTGCCGGGGAAGACGCGGGCCAGCCTTTCTGCACCCATGAGCTAACCTTCGCCAAGGTATTGTCCTTGCCGGTCGCTTTGGCGATATCGGCGGGCAATATTGGGGGTGAGTCTAGGACCTCTATCATCAGTACCTGGTGGTCTGGCCCCTCCCCGCCCACGTGGCAGCTATTCTGCGGAAGGGGGGATCTCGACAGGGCGTCCGCATGGCTAATTTCCCTCCCGGTCTGTACACCAACGTGTGCTGATACGCGTTGAGGAAAATGGCCCACCTAAGCATCCTCGGGGACAGGATCTGTGGCGTGGGCTTATCTGCGGTGAAAATGCCTAGCAGGAGTTTGTGGTCCGTTACGATGGTGAACGGGCGGCCATACAAAAAATCGTGAAATTTTTTTGTCCCCGCAATTATTGCTAGCGCTTCTCTGTCTGTCTGTGCGTAATTTCTCTCCGCTTGGGACAGGGACCTGGAGTAGAATGCTATCGGGGCCTCCCTTCCATTTTCCAGCACGTGGCACAGTACCGCCCCCACCCCCACCGGGGATGCATCACATATCAGGACCACCGGGCGTTTGGGGTTGAAATGAGTCAGTATGGCATCAGACGCCAGGAGATGTTTCAGTTCACTAAATGCCCTCTCTTGGTCATCGCCCCACTTCCATGCCTTGTCCTTTTTAAGCAGTTTGTGTAACGGTTCAGCCACTGCTGCCTTCCGGGGGAGGAAGGAGTGGTAGAAGTTGAGCAGCCCAAGGAACGACTGCAGCTCGTGCTTGGAGGTGGGGCGAGGGGCCTTCTTGATGGCGGCCACCTTAGATTTGGAAGGTTTTATCCCCTCAGGAGTTACACGAAACCCTAGGAACTCAACCTCGGTCGTGAAGAAGATGCATTTGTCTTTTCGCAGCCTCAACCCCACCTTTTCGAATATTGCCAGGACCTTTCCCAATCTCTTGGCCAGTTCAGCCCGACTCCCCCCCCCCCGTTATCAACACGTCATCAAAATAAGGCAACACCCCCTCTAGCCCCTTCAGGAGGCATTCCACAAGTGACTGGAAAATTCCAGGCGCCGAATTTACGCCGAATTGAAGGCGCGTCACCTGGAACGCCCCCTTATGGGTGACTATGGTCTGCGCAGCTGCTGCGGCAGGGAACACCGAAAGCTGCTGGTAGGCCTGTGCTAAGTCGAGCTTAGCGAAACACTTTCCCCCGTGCAACCTGGCAAGCAGATGGCTGACTACCGGCACCGGATACGCATTAGGGCGGATCGCCTTATTGATGGTGCACTTGTAATCAGCGCATATGCGGACCTCCCCATTGGCCTTTAGTGCTGTTACAATTGGAGTTTCCCACTCCGCAGAATCAACAGGAACAAGGATCCCCTGGCCCACCAACTTATCCAGTTCCGCCTCTATTTTGTCCTTGAATGCAAACGGCACCCGGCGCGGTTTGAGTCGTATTGGGCGGACCTCCGGGTCTAGGTCGAATGTCACTGGGGGCCCCTTGAATTTCCCCAGTCCTTTTTTGAAAACTTCGGGGTGCGCGTCGCACACCTCCTGTATCGGGTCAGTCCCAATGGCGTGCACCCCAGCCCCAACGGCGTGCACCCCCCCAATAAACAGACCCAGGGGCTGAAACCATTGAGTTCCGAGGAGGCTGCAATTCCCCCCTTTAAGCACGACTAGGGAGAGAGTCGCGGCGTGCTTTTTAAATTTGACCTGAAATTCTCCAACCCCCAACACTGGAATACTGTTCCCTTGCACGTCCCGTAGCGTAGACCTCAATGCTTTGAGCTTGGGTCGCCTGTGGGGGGCAATCCTCAAAAACTCCCTCTGGGAAATAATTGAAAATGTGGAACCCGAGTCAATTTCCATTCTAATGGGGACCCCTTGCACTAGTACCTCAACAAAGTAACGGGGGTGTCCCGCGGACACGCTGAACACTGGGGCGTCGTCCTCACTGCCGTCGGAGATGCGGCCCACGCCGTCCCGCTTTCTCGTGGCCTGGGCGCCGTCCTTGGGTCTCGTCGAGCGGTCTTGTCCCGCTGCACGGTCTGTCGAGCTCCTCTGGGCCTCGCGCCTCTTCCTGCATACTTTGGCGATGTGCCCGCGGCGGCCGCAGTTGTGACACTCGGCCTTCCTGAACGGGCATTTGGCGCAGTCATGGGCCGCTCCACAGCCGTCGCATCGCCGGCCTTCTTTCCGGACCCTCCGGACGTCCTCGTCGTCGCTGCTCTCTGTGGACGACTTCGAAGTTCGCCTGGCTGCGTGCACTGATGACTCTGCCTTGCTCGTCTTCGGCCGCCAGTCCTGGAGCTCTTGCACCCCAGCCCTTGTGGCTTCCGCGGCCTGCGCCGCTTTCAGGACCTCCTGCAACGTGGGGGGTGGCTCTTGGTTCATCAATGTGCACTGAGTTTCGGCGTCGTTCAGGCTGCATAGCACGCAGTCCCTGAGGGTGATTTTGGCGTTCTCCCATTTACACGGGCCGGCAGCCAGTCGCAGGGCCGCCACGAAGACGGCGACCGTCTCCCCGGGCGCTTGGACTCACCTCCAGAACGCGCTCCGAGCGGGAAACATTGCCGTCGAGGGCCGGAAATACTCGCGTAGCATCTGTAGGAGCTCTTTGGCCTTGAAATCGCTCACCCTCTTTGGTGCAATCAGGTCCACCAAGGTTCTTTTGGTATCTGGTCCGAGCATCCTGGTGAAGATGGCCCTTTTCTTTGCCTCATCCGTGACTTCGGATTCAACCAGTGCTCCCTGGAAGTCCATTTCGAAGATCTCCCAGTCTCCCGGTTTCCTGATTTCGAAACCGGCGCTTGTCTTGGTCCCGTGGGCAGCCATCATCCCACCTTCGTCGCCAGTTTGGTGTATGGGACCAAAGACAACGAAACAGCCGAAGGGTTGGCTTAACACAGGTTTATTGCATGATGATCCAGAGGAACATGTGGTAATGGCGGATGGGTAGCTCAATATATACAGCTGGCTATACATTTGAATGTGGCTCGTCGACAGTCTATTGGTTGCTGCCTGCGTGACGTCGTAGACGGTCACGCCCTTCTTGTCCAGGTGAAGAGGTGGCGGGGAATCTTCCCGCGCTGCTGATCCAGGTGAATCTGAGCCATGAGAGCTGGACGCTCGCTATTGCCATCTAGTGGTCACTAGCTCGCGTCCTCTTCTAAGGGTTACATTGATACAGCTGAAGGTTATAATGTTGCACACAGAAAGGTTACATTGTTGCCACATGGCTAGTTACATTGTTAAAGGCACAGCTTTACAGAACACACAACTCATACAAAGTCACTGCGACTTTGTATGAGGTATTAGGGTTTTTCCCAGGTTGCATTGTGCCTGGGCAGTATAAAAGGCAGGACGCATGCGTGCATTGCTCTTGTTGGTTTTGCACGAGGCGAAGAGTGTTTAGGAGTGGTTTTGAGTGTGAATTTGGATTTTTTTGAATTTTTTAATCAATTTTTTTGGAAGCATTCCTGGGATTTTTGCAGCATTCTTCAGGTTCTTGGACCATTCTTTCGCACAGTGGATGATGGGACATGTTGGAATCCATTTTGTCCTTGCTTCCATCCAGTAATTGTTTACAGTAGCTTGTACAAAATGGATGATCGGCCGCATGGCTGCAGATTAACACTGTGCCGCATGATGGGACATGTTAACTTTTAAACTGCACTTCATAATGTTATCAAAAGTTAAAAACTTGTTGTATGGTTTGTCCCCTAAAATCAGGGTTGTTTGACATGTTTTTGTAATGTTTTTAGCCTTTAGACAATGATTTCTTACGTTCTGTCAGTTTCCTGTCTGTTTCCTTGACTTTGCCTTGAAGTCTATGCTGTTACAGTACAATGTATCTCTATGGAAACGACGTTCTACAAGGCATCGCAGCAAGGATTTGGACATTGTATGAGGCATCACAGCTAGACTTTTGCATGCCTCATACAAAGACCAAATCCGTATAAAGTCCAAACTTGTGGAACCAAGTTTGAACGTTGTATGAGGTATCACTGTAAAGAGGAAAAATGTGAAGAATGGAAAATACAAGAGTATTTGCAGTCTTACAGGGATGGGTGTGAGTCAGCTCTGGGCTCTGGAGGTTGCCCACCCCAGGACTAATGGTTGGTTGTCCACCTTTGGACTAATGGTTAAAACATTCACCTACAAAGCTGGCATCAGTCCCCCTGCTTCTTGCTAAATCATTATGAGTCACCAGATACCTGCCAAGCCTACTTCTGTAAAGAAAAGAGAACAAACCTGTGTGATTCTCCATCCTTTGGCTTAAGGCAGAATCAAAATTCATAACTTTTTGTTGCCTTGGAACTAAGTCTGACAACCGAGGAGCAACTGAGATGTTTTCCCTATTGATAGTTCTTTCAGGGGCCAAACACATAAATTGAATATGTGCTAGGGTTGAGAAGTACAGTAAAACCCTTACTTATAAAAAAAGAAGTCAGTTTCTTAAATTTATTTTTTTTTGTAACTCGAAACAAACCCATAGGAAAATTTATTTTTTACGTAACTCGAAGCATACCCACAGGAAAAATGAAATTTTTATGTAAATCGAAGCAAACCCATAGGAAAAAGAATCTTTATGTCACTCGAAGCAAACCCATAGGAAATCATGTAAATCGGGACATGTTTTTAGCACAAAATCATTATGTATGTCAAATTTTATGTAACTTGAGACATTTGTAAGTCGGGGTTTTACTGTATAAACAAGGAACACTTGATCCCCTTTCCTCTTGCACTGATGTGGCCAGCAGTACAATGTGCCTGCACTTGTGACTGAAGAACACTGGCAGCCATAGACTGTTTCCATTGTCTCAAGAGCCCAACGTTCTACATCAGAGGACCATATTTGTTACACAAGTCCATTGTTTAAGGATCACACAAAGGGACAAAAATCACTTGAGTATCAAAGATGCAACTCAATCTCAATTGAGGAAACACACTTATTTGTGTCTTTGGGTTTTTAATAATTTTAAAATTGTTTTAAATCTTGATATGTGTTTGATTGATTTTTAATATGATATCTACAGTGTACTTTCAAAAAAATGTTGATTGCTTTATAGTTTTAGTTGTTATGAGCCACTATGGGCCCTTATGGGGCTGTGGTAGCTCAGTGGTTAAGAAGCTTGCCTTGTTAGCTGGAAGGTTGGCAAGTTCAAGAACCGGGTATTGCATGACAGTTTGAGCTCCCATCTCTGTCCCAGCTCCTGTCAACCTAGCAGATCTAAATCAAGAAATTGCAAGTAGATAAATAGGGACCACTTTGGTGGGAAAATATTTTGGGGACTTGAAAGGAGTCTCATTCGGGTGTCCAGTGAATGGAGTTCCTCCAGCAAAAAATCCCTTTCAACCCAGAATAATTACTGACATGAAAATTGTATTATTATGGTGGGAAAGGTGGCCTATAAACAAACAAACCATCAGAATGCGGGACTTACCTGTGATCTATCAATTATCCCCCCTTCTCTTCAACTGAATAACAAATTGCTTTCCATAGGCAGGTTGCTTTGACATGATGACACCAATGTGCTTTCCTGCAAATGTGCATGTGAATTAATTATGGCAAAAATGCACAGAAACATATCCCATAAACATCTGGATATGAATGCCCTCCCATTTTTGACAGTAGGATAAGCTGTGAAAAAGGCTGTCAGTATTTGTTGGCTCTTTTTTCCTTCTTTTAGTAGTTGTTGTTTTAATCGCATTTTACAGATTTGGAAGAAGCAGGTTAATTATAACATAAGGTTCAACATCTTTAGATATGTAGAACATTTTCAGTTCCTTAAAACAAATATTCCCCTTGAAAATATAAAACATTTTTCTGACTTGCAAAGTTTTTGCAGTCTATCATTTAAATTACTTAAATAAAGGGAGCCTTAGTACTCCCAAAAGCTGAAAATATAACACCCTCTATGCATATTAGCTTGATCTTCTTGACAGACCAGAAAAGTGTTTGTGTGTGCCAATTAAAACAAAAATGGATCCCTAGTGGCTTGTTGCTCACACACTTCTGAAGACTGCGATCATTGTTTGCTGGGGTAACCCTGGAAAGGGCTGCTATCCAAAATAAACAAACTTTTCAAAACTTTCTTGACAGATGGGGGTTAGAAATACATTTTAATAAGAGAGTTGCCAAAGCAACTTTTTTTTTTACAATGAGCATATATTTACTTAACATTTAGTAACATTGGGGGATACAAGGCAGATACATTCTCACAAAATGTTTTAACTAGCAGCATTTCCCCCCCTCTTCCTTGAAAGTTTGGTCTGAGGATGTTTTTCTTCACACCGATTTTCCAGCATCATTCCCTGCCTCCCATTAACATCAGATGGGCTGGGCTTCACAAAAGGAATTAGTAAAGTTGCCACCATAAGACTTTCTGCCTGATACCTTTGAGTATCCTGAGCAATTTAACACTCTCTATTTGGTACACTACATCATAGTATGAAATGGGGAGGAATTGCCAGTGAAAGGGATTCACTCAATTGGTTTATTTACATGTGCGTTTTTATTAGATTTGATTCATGATTGTGCGCCAAACAAATGTTTAAAAAGGCATTCCCTGCACCCTTGCTCATTCATTCAACATGAACATGACCTAAAGGTATAGTTAACAGGTTTGAAGGAGGGAAGCATATAATTTCTGGTGTATTTTTAAAAACTTATCCAATTTCAATGTAACTCCAATCCAAATTAATTAAATGACTAAGGGGACTCAAAACTTAATTAATTAAATGACTATTTGTCTCAGAATTTTATTTAATTAGACCCTCTATCTGTTTACTAATGGTGTGGACAAGTCTTGCTGCAACTAGTTTTGCATGTATTTTTTTTTTAACCAATGGCCCATGTAACTGTAATGCACAAAGAGAGCTAATTATTTTCCTACTCTCCTTTTACGAGGTAAATGTTAGGAAAGCAAGCTGGTTGGAGGGAAATCCTCTGAAATTGAATCTAGATATAAGAGTATGGAAGGCTAAGGAAATCACAGCACTACATTGCAAAGGTTTAAAGAATGATATAGAATATATAGTGAGCAGTTTAATGTCTCTTGCCTCCCCCCACCCCCTAATTTAAGTGTAAATGGTCCTGATCTGGATCAGGGTAAACAAGAAACTTTCACACTAGAAACATGATAAAACTGGAACCCAAGCAAATCGTGTTTTGAGAAACTTGCAAAGGAAGTATAATTTCCCCTTGCGCACTAAGGAAGAGTGATATGATAAGAGAATCAGGCTACAGTTGTTTTTATGTTGAGATTGAAACCTTCCTCACCTGTTTTTTGTTTTAAAATCTGCATGAATGGAGGGAGGTTCTTCCCTTCTTTGTTATTTTAAGGATGGGAGCTACAAACTTAAATAAAAGCAAGATGAATAAGGATTTAAGCCTTCACTACCTGTTTAAGTTGCAGTTCAGATTTGGGTCACAATTAAGAGTTTAACAGCATTCCGTGTGCTCCAGTGTCTAGTCATGCCTGCCACATGACCACGGAAATGTCTGCAGAAGCAGACAGCGCTGGCTCTTTGGCTATGAAACAGAGATGAGCACTGAACCCTAGAGACAGATATGACTGGCTTTCGAGTAAGGATGACCTTTACCTTTATCTAAGAGTCTAAATGATAAGGAGAATCTTAAACTGCATACTAAAACGTTGTACATAAGTTCAACCTAAAGGAAAGGAAAACAAAAGAGTAACAAATGGTAAGTTTATTGTTATTTCCAGAAGCACTCTATGCCAGTACATGAATCAGTAATGGTGCATAATTCAATCTGGTTGATTTTTAATAGCTTTTTAAAAAGCAAATGATCAGTTTTTAGACCTACAAAAGCAAGTCTGGTGGTAAGAGGATAAGGCCTAATTATACAAAATCTCAGAAAGAAAAGTGAGATGGAACCAATATTTTCATAAACAAATCAGGACTTCAGAAGCCTCAGTAACACTAATTTCTTCACACAGATTTCTATGTAAAATAAGTTGCACAAAATGCACATATATACTTTATTAACATATCAGGTCAGAGGGTCTGTTACCTGAGTATTGGCCTAAGATCCCTACAAACTTTTATAGACCTCTGTGGTGGTGGTGGTCAATCAGAAACCTATGTTCATTATGGTGGAATTAATACCATATAGTTAATTCTAGAATGAAATCCCACATTAATTTCCAGTCACATCAAAATCCATCTGGGTATCAAGATATAAGTCATTGCATTGTTGCAGTAGTTTCAGACAACATCAGCTTGTATAATTTTACCAGCTTTATTTGTCTGCATTGTTTCTATTTTTCACAAATTCTCAAAATTTATAAAACCATCCAGAAGACTCAAAGTTATGGCAAAACTGATGCTCCCTCATATTTGCAGTGTGTTGTAGTATGTATTTATATTGTGTGTCTTCTGCCTTCCTATGTTTATATTCCTCTCAAATGGTTAAATTTCTCTCCAAACTGTAAACAACTGACTTTTGAAGGACCGGTAAATTACAGGGATCTGATCCACCAGCAGAAATTTTGTAATAGGAATTTCTACTGCCTTTGCAACTCCTATAAAATATAATTCCTGCAAATCATAATCTGCCAACATACGTTGGATCATGGAGAAAACAAAGGAATACCAGAAACAAGCTTACTTCTGCTTCATTGACTACACCAAGGCCTTTGATTGTATGGACCACAACAAAATGTGGCAAGTAATTAAAGAGATGGGAATACCAGAACACCTCATATGTCTCATGAGAAATCTGTACACGAGTCAAGAAGCAACAGTTAGGACAGAACATGGAATGACGGAGTGGTTTGGAATAGGAAAAGGAGAAAGACAAGGCTGCATTTCATCACCCTGCTTATTCAATCTATACACAGAGCACATAACGTGCAATGCAGGGATGGAGGAATCACAATATAAGATCAAAATTGCTGGGAGAAACATCAACAATTTGAGATATGCAGATGATACCACCCTAATGACAGAAAGTGAGGAAGACCTAAAGAAGTTCCTGATTAGGTTGAAAGAAGAGAGTGCAAAAGGTGGCCTGAGACTCAACATCAAGAAAACCAAGATAATGGCAACAGGCCTCACAGTTCCTGGAAAATAGATGGGGAAGAAGTAGAAGCAGTAACAGATTTTACTTTCTTAGGATCCAAGATCTCTGCAGATGGGGATTGCAGCCATGAAATAAAAAGGCGACTGATTCTTGGGAGACATGCTATGAAAAACCTGGGGAACATAGTGAAAAGTAGAGACATCTCACTGCAAACAAATGTCCGCATAGTCAAAGCAATGGTATTTCCGGTGATAATGTATGGCTGTGAGAGCTGGACCATTAGAAAGGCTGAGCGAAGAAAAATAGATGCCTTTGAGATGTGGTGCTGGAGGAGAGTTTTGAGAGTCCCCTGGACAGCGAGGAGAAGAAATAGGTCAATATTAGAAGAGATTAGCCCTGAGTGCTCCTTAGAAGGACAAATAACAAAGATGAAGCTGAAGTATTTTGGACATGAAATGAGAAGAGAGGATTCACTTGAGAAGGCCTTGATGCTGGGGAAGGTGGAGGGCAAAAGAAGAAGGGGATGGCCAAAGATGAGATGGCTAGATGGTATTGTAGACACAATGGGCACAGGGCTGTGTGGACTAAGGAGGATGGTGGAGGACAGGGGTGCCTGGAGAGCGATGGTCCATGGGGTCGCAAAGAGTCGGAATCGACTGTGCGACTGAACAACAACAAATCATAATCTGGCAAACTGTCATTAAGATTATAAGTGCCATTATTTTATCTATCAGGGTTAAAACCCAGTGGCTTGCACTGGCTATATCTCAAAGAAGGAACAAAGTGCTTGGATTAAATAATAAATTTCATGTCAGAAATTACTCTGGTTTGAAAGGATTTTTGCTGGAGAAACTCCACTTAGGGGATGCTTGAATGAGGTTCCTTTCATGTCCCCAAGATCCATCATGCAACACTCAGGTATCAAACCCCTTCCAATCTTCAAGGTCAGTGTCTTAACCACTAAGCCACTGCAGTGCTGCTTGGATTAATACAATAAATCACTGGACCTGAAAATGATATCTACAGGTCATGGTAACATGTTACAGTGTTTACCAATTATTTTGATACATTTTCATACCTTCCTTTGTTTAAAGCTACTGTTTGTAAACACATTAAACTCTCAGGCAATGTTCCTTGGCAAGGCAGTGTTACCATACAGAGACCTTGCTCTCAGATTTGGATGAACCCAGCTAAACGTTTTGGAGTGAACTTTAATAAACCATTGTTCAAACCTCATTTTAAAAATACAATGTACATTTTCAGTCTTCCTTTTTCTACACCCTTTTAATTATTTGAGTATTCCATACATTCCAAATTTCACATCTTGACAAGTATGCTTCATTTGGATCACAGAAATTAATTGCCAAGGGAATCTGAGGAAGGGGTGCCAAATGTGCATAGATTCCTTTAAAAAAAAGAAAAAAATGCTGCTGAAAGGCCAACTAGCCAAACTTGTGCTACAGACAAATGATCAACCATTGCAAAGTGCAATGACTTCTCTCCACCATGCCAATGACCATGAAACAGTTGGCCAACACCATTACCTTTACCTTCTGATTTATTTTTTATTAGTATTATTGTTGATTTGATAAGGGCAAGGCTCTACACTTCTTCTTAAAATCTCAGAGCAGCTATTTACACAATAGCTTACAGTTACAGTCACAAAAGATGTACAAATGTCTAAAATCACAAACTTCACATATCCAAAATTACAAATTATTTAAATTTACAAATTATATACATGTCCTAAAACACAGTAAAAGAAAGATAAAAAAGAAGAGTCAAGTTGATCAGCGCCTTCTTATTCTTTGCTGTGATGTACAAGTCAATGTGTTTTTAAATAACACCTGAAAGACAAAGATGTGAGAAACACTAGGATCTCTGGCATAACTGGGGTGCCATCACTGAGAAAACTCACCAGGTATGATTGCTCTGGGGCTGTGGTAACTTCTTGATTTAGATACTGAGCTTGATAACTGGAAGATCAACCAATCAGCAGTTGAAGACTCCAGTGCTGTGTGATGGAATGAGTGCCTGTCGTCAGTGTTACACTTCTATAGGTTCTCACAGGTGCCCGGGCACCAGTAGCGGAAATTTTCCTAGACCACTCCCACTTTCCCGGCAACGCCCACCTCCCTACCCCAGGCCATGGTATAGGGTGGCCAAGTGGGCATGGCCCACAGAGTTAGGCAAGCCCACAGAGTTAGCCACACCCATGGTGGGGGTAGTAAAAAAATGTGCAGCACATCACTGCCTGTCGTCTGCCCTATTTCCTGACAACCTATTAGTTTGAAATAAATAAATTGCAACTAGATAAATAGGTACTGCTTAGGGAGGAAGGTAGCAGTGTTCCATGTGTTCCAGTGTCTAGTCATGCTGGTCACATGTTCACAGAAGCATCTGCAAACACAGACTGCACTGTCTCTTTGGCTGTAAACAGAGATGAACACCACCACTTACAGTTGAATGTGAATTACTTTCGAGCGAGGGAGACTTTTACTTTTATTATGATAGCTCCAATAGGTCTAGGGCAGGGGTTCCCTACCTATGGCCCATGGCACCATTTCATGTGGCCCGCTGCCACTCCTGCCACACCCAGAAGTGGAAGCAGGCACATTTACGACAGCCGTAAAATGCACCCATGCATGCATAAACACGGTTATGTCAGC
Source organism: Bradypodion ventrale (assembly GCA_035047345.1). Classification (NCBI taxonomy): domain Eukaryota; kingdom Metazoa; phylum Chordata; class Lepidosauria; order Squamata; family Chamaeleonidae; genus Bradypodion; species Bradypodion ventrale. The sequence continues at coordinate 318,841,099 of JAWDJE010000001.1, read as the reverse complement.
TGTAAATGCACCCACAGCTGTCATAAACACGGAAGTGGGTGCATTTACTTCCACTTCTGGGGGGGCATGGTCCAGCCCATTCAGCTATCTGGGGGCATGGTCAAGCCCACAAAGTAAAAAGGTTGGGAACCCTTGGTCTAGGGCATCATGACAACAGTTTCCCCAGGTGTTTTCTGAAAATTCTGATAGGTCATTATTGTATCAGCTAACATATCAAGCTGTTAAACGAAGTGCGTCAAGCAATGTTTGGGGCTCTGTATGTTATTAGTAATCTATTGAACTGGCCCCAATGGTGCAAAGGTTTCACAATTGGTATAACATACATAGCCCTCACTTCCTTTGCCACCACTGGGCCACAGTCCTGTAAACCAGCTGCAGCCTCCAAACCACAAACTGACAATCCAAGCAGGAGCAGGGGCAGTATGCCATGTAACAGCTCAAACAAAGAAGAAAAAGGGGGATGTCAAGGAGAAATGGCTAGTGACCTTTCTGAAAAATGGTCATGGTGGAGAAGGGGGCACTGGGCTAAGTGAATCCTTGGTCTGGTCAAGCATGTTTCTTCATGACATTATCAGGGCTAAGAAATAAATCCAAAATTAGAGTCAATGCTAACAAGACTTAGGGGCCATTGATGATTTTCTGTTATTTTGGTCCTGTGGCATGGATAGAATACAGATTCTGTAAAAATAGCAATAGCAATTACACTTATATACCACCCCATAGTACATACCTGTCAACCCACGGCTCCGGAAAAATGGGACCTGAGCACAAGCGATGTGCGCAGGTCGCTTTCCACGCATGCGTGGAAGGGTTTTACCACTTCCACGCATGTGTGGAAGTGCTATGCTGCTTGCGCAGCCCCTACGCAAGCAGCGTACCGCTTCCGTGCATGCGTGGAAGGGGTAAAACCCTTCCACACATGCGTGGAAAGCGCTACACCACTTGCGTAGGGGCTGCACAAGCGGCGTAGTGCTTCCACGCATGTGCGGAAAGCGTTTCCCCCCGCTGCCAAATTACGGGGTTTTGGCAACGGGGGCAGGTTATGACGTCAATCGACATCGAATTATGGGGTTTTTCTGGCCAAATCGGGATGGTTGACAGGTATGCCATAGTGACTGGTACACTTTCTGGGTAGTTCACAAGTAAATTAGTACTTTGACCCCAACATGCTGGTTACTCATTTTACCAACCTTGGAAGAATGGGAGAGTGAGTCAACCTTGATCCTCATTCAGGACTGAATTCAGATTGTGAGCACAGTTTTGGCTGCAGCACACCAGTTTTACCACTGTGCCATGTGGGCTCAGATCTGGAGCATCACATTTTCATAATCAACCTTGATCCCTGGTCAGGACTGAAATCACAACATTCTGGCTGCAGTACAGCAGTTTAACTACTGCATCACCAGGTCTCTTCCCAGGAATTAACCAGGAAGGCAGCTACTGCTTTTTTGTCTATGTTACCTCTTTTATTTTTTTCTTTGTTGGAAAAAAAAGAGTTGAAGAGGGTGGGGAAAGAACATTATCATGGTGGACTTCAACATCTGAAATCCTGTTCAGTAGCTATATGGGAGTAATATGACCTGGCATTATACCAAGGTGGAAGTGGTGTTGCCAAAGCAATAGTAATAGCAATCACACTTATATGCCGCCCCATAGTGCTTAGTGCACTTTTTGGAAAGTTCAGAAGTTAATTAGCATTTTGCCCCCAACACAGTGAATATTCATTTTATTGACCACAGGAGAATGGAAGGCTGAGTCAACCTGGAGCCAGTGGGGCTCAAGTTCAGATTGTGAGCAGTTTTGTAGAACTGCAGCTTAACCACTGCACCATGGGGCTCCTTAAAACACTTCTGCAGATTCAAATGTAGCCAGGTTTAGTAAAGGTTGCCCTTGCTTGAAAGCCAGTTGTATCTGACTCTAAGGTATGGTGCTCATCTCTATTTACAACCAAAGAACCAGCATTATCTGCATCTGCAGATGTTTCTGTGGTCATGTGGCAGGCATGACTAGATGTGGGAGCATACAGAATGCTGTTTACCTTCTCACTGAAGTGGTACCTATTTATTCACTTGCAATTTCTTGTTTTCGAACTGCTAGGTTTGCTGGAGCTGGGACAGAGGTGGGCGCTCACTCTGTCATGCAACTCTCAAATATCTAACTACTGACCTGTCAACCTTCTGTTCATCTAGCTCAGCTTCCAGTCATCCTGTTCAGTGTCTTAACCACTAAGCCACCGCAGTCCCTCATTACAAAGCTCAAGTATACTTTCTAGACTGCCCTTCCCAGTCTTTTCCCTTTGTTCACTCTGTTTTTATTTCTTAATTGGCAAGAGAGGGCAGTTTCTAAAAGCCCCCAGGAAGCTCCCCCTCTTGGTTTTCCAGCATAGTCCTCTGAGCAGAGAGGCCAAGTACACATGCACATGCACACATGTGCACACCTACATATACACATACACACACTCACACACATACACACACATATACACATACACATACATACATATACATATACATATACATATACATATACATATACATATACATATACATATACATATACATATACATATACAGTAATACATCAGATAACGCTAAAACCTGGTTCCACAAGTCTTAGTGTTATCTGATATTTAATGTTATCTGATGCATGCATGGGATAATGCTAAAAAAAGTGAGCCTGGCTGCTTCCCTTCCTGGAGGGCTGGAGGGTGTCTCTGTACTCGCCCGCCCACCCTCCGAGAAAGGAAACGGCCAAGCAAAAGGCAGTGGCCAAATGGAGCGCCTGTTCAGCTGCTGCCTTCAGGAGAAGGCAAAGCAGACCTTTTGCCTTGCCTTCTCCAGAACGCAGCCGGCATAAAGGCACTCCATTCAGCCACTGCCTTCTGGAGAAGGCAAGGCGGAAGGTCTGCCTTGCCTCATCCAGAAGGCAGTGGCTCAACAGAGCGCCCATACACCGACTGCCTTCTGGAGAAGGCAAGACTGGCTTCTGCCTTGCCTTCTCCCGAAGGCAGCGGCCAAACAGAGTGTTGTACATATACATATATACTTTACATATACAGATGTATATACATATATGCATACGTATACACATACACATATAATATATGTATACATAAATACATATACATACGCTGTCATTCAAAAAAACAAAGCGAAAACATAACAATGGTACAATTTAACTAGGCAGTCCACACAGTCCCTGGGTGTAACACCTTGCAGGTTTACTGTGACATAACATTATGTTAGGTGAAGATGAAGATATTGTGTCTATTTGCATATATTCATATAGATACAGATATTGTTCTGCCCTTTCTTAGGCTTTTGGGAGTGAGATTAACTTGAGCATTCTCAGGAATGTCGGCATTCTCTTTCAAAATATACTTATAGCTGTTAAACTTAATCTCAATAATACAAGGTGCCTTTATTGGTTCAATTCATAATTATAATAGGAGAATAAACTTCATGACATCCTTGGCAGCATTTCAGCAGTTTACGTGAAAGTGAAGGTGTAACACAGCATATTATCTCTCTCATCATATAGGACAGTGATGGTGACCCTTTTAGAGACTGGGTTCCCAGATAGAGAGGTTGTGCCCAGACAGAGTGCTGGGGTTAGGGAGGAAGCACTCCCATTGGGCTGCTGGGCAGTGGGGTGGGGGTGATGGTGCATGTGCCCACAGAGAGGGCTCTGGGTGTCCCCTCTGGCACGCATGCTATAGATTCACCACCACTGATATAGGACATGATGTATCAGTTGTAGGGCAAAAACTGGAGCACTTTGTTAGTTTATCATGTCAGAAGCACACAAACGTGCTTTCTGGGTTGGAAGGATTTTTGCTGGAGGAACTCCATTTGGGATGCTCGAATGAAGCTCCTTTCATGTCTTCAAGATCTTTTCTCACCAAAGTGGTCCCTATATTACTTGCAATTTCTTGCTTTTGAACAGCTAGGTTGGCAGGAGCTGGGACAATGCAAGCGCGGCGCCAAAATGGCCACCGCGCTCTTTGCGGGGCCCCCCCGGACAAAGGCATCCGGGTAGTTAGGGGGCGTGGTCAGCACCCTTATAAAAGGGGTGGCCACGAGGCAGCCGAGCTGCCATTTTGCGAAGCGACGGAGCGGAGAAGTTTTTCCCCTCCACCCCCTCCCTAGTTAACAGTGTGATATTTTGGTCGCTTCGGGGCCGGGTGGGAATTTTTGGCTGGGACTCACAATTGGCTCTCGGGTCCTGGTTTTTTCGCCCATCCCACACTGTTGCTATGGTTTGATATAGGGGTTTCTGTTGCTGCTGTTGACTTTGGTCACATGGGCGGGTAGCACTGGTAAAGTAAACATTTATGACCCACAGGTATCCGGCAGGTTCGCAATTGACTGGACAACACTAGACAGGCATAAGTTGGTTAAACGTTGTCCGGTCAACGACGAACCAGGCGACGGGGTGATGGCTACAGCTAGACAGCATGCATCACCCCGTGATTTTACGGATACGCGTCAGAGGGTGGGGTCATTAGTTAGATATTGACTACGGTCAACAATTTGTTTGTTGTCAACAAACAAATTGATACAAATAGATACATTGTAACAATTGCCGTCGGCAATTTTGGGTGGTACCTTACCAGTGTTACTTCGGCTTGCTTGCCTTAAGAATTATAATTGGTCAAATACCAATAGAAATTTATAATTCGGACTAGGGCATGAATCAATAAATGTGGCCCAATGCCGTTATCCACTTTCATCAGTGTCTGAGTCCTTTATTGGTGGGTGCACCTGCAAAGGCGGGTGCTCATTCTATCATGCAGTACTTTGGTCTTGAACTGCCAACTTGCCAATCTTCCAGTTAACAGGGTGAGCATCTTAACCACTGAGCCACCACAGTCCCACTGGAGCCCTGATCTACAGGCAACTGTTTGCACTAATGCCTAAATGATGGCCAGAGGATGGTGCTTCATTGCTTTACCTGGGCATAACTTGACTGTTATAAATGAAATCTGTATTTTAGTCTGTACACTTTGAAAAGCTAAATATAGCGGTGGTGGATTTTTAAAAAAATGTTATTAAGTGAGTTGCAAATAAAAGTAGCATAAAAGGTGATTCCTTTTATCAGAAACCTTCACAATTTCCGCACATTTCTTTAGTCATATTTTCTTATTCATAGTTGACAAGAGAGATGTTCAAAATAGTGTTAATATTAGGATTTTTGTCTCAGTTTTAGTTATACTTCATTTAAGACTGCAGTTGTAGATTGCTGATGCCAACTCTGGCATTTTCCCCCATGAACTCTTTCCGCAAAAAATATTTTTTTAAATCTTATTGTTAGAAATTCAAGTTGATTTTTTAAAAAATGCATTCAAAAACTTTTAATTAAGATTTCTCAGTATGAAGTATATAAAAATAACAGCAAAACCTACAGTATAGTGTAATTCAACAAGTCAAAGTCTTTGGAATTGTTTCCTGAATGTCTAGTATAGAGCAGAACAAAGTCAATTACTGACTGTAATTAAGAAGTGGATGCATTTAAACTGTAGAGAGCAGTAGCAGTCTTCTTGAAATTGTCTCGTAACTCTGAAGATTACAGAGGAAGGAACTTGAACTGTATCTCAAACAGAGATTATTTGAATGCATTCTCTTCTCCCTCTTTTATGATCTACTTTGGCTGATATATTCATATATCACCGATTATATATGATTATTACAAACAGCATATAAAGACAAAGACACTTTCAAAATGAATGTTGCTTTGGTCTTGTTAGCACTGAAGTATCTCTTTTACATATCATAAGGGTACAAATGTTTATTCAATACTGTATTACTTGTATTTTAATAAAGCTCAAATTTACTCAATGGAAGAGTGAACTATGTTTCCTGCTTCTTAAGCCTTCAAAATAAAGTCACTCTAATTATGTATGTTGTTTTTACTTTGAAATTTTTATTTCTTGGAATAAGTGGGGGTTTGTTTGTACTGGAAGAGATGTACTGGATTGGATTGACTATTGTGTTTAGTCTAATAATCTAATTCATGTTGCTGCGCATTAATACATTTGCAATGTTATATTTTTAGGGGGTGGATTTTAATTGTTTTTATCAGTTTTTATCTGTTTTATGTTGTGATTGTGAACCGCCTTGAGTCGGCCTTGGTCGAGTGGGTGATATAGAAGTCCAACAATAAATAAAAAATAAATAAAATAAATATGTAACATTTGAAACCAGCCCAAAATCTGTAAACTTAAAAAGTGTTAGAGATAGCTTCCATCTACTAATATAATTGAGCAGGGTGAAGTGACTGTTAAATATGCATTAGATTGTTTTTCTTTGCAAAGAATCCATTCATTATTTAAAGACCCACATTGGCTGACCCTGAATATTTTACTCCGAAGGAAGACCCATTATGTACAATGGGCTTCATTTCCAGGTAAATGTGCAGCCTTAGCTCTTAGTAGACTAGTGAGTCATAGGCAGTTGAGATTGTGATTAATTGAGATTGGAAATAATAATGGCAGGGGAAAATAAGTAGAAAAGTATTTTAATATACAGAACCACCTCCAGGCTTGATGCAGAAATGGCAACTATTGCTGTTAGTCTGTTATCCTTAGTAAGGAGGTTGAGCTTTTTCAGCACCATCTGATGTTGGACAATGTCATATGCTACAGCAAGGTCGAGAAAAAGTGCTCCACTTATTTAATGTGTTTCAAAATCATCTTCTATATGCTGGGTTAGATTTAAGATTTGAGCTGTACAGCACTTACAAGGTCTAAAGCCTGCATGTTCTGGAATTAGAAGAATTTCCATCTTAGGGGCTAACAATTTAATATCATTGGTACAAACACTTTATATAAGTGGCATAGAAGGGAGGTTGGCCTGTAGCTTTTGAGAACTGATGGTTCTTTGCCTGGTTTCCCTAGAGTTTTTTTTTCATCTTCTGAAATATTTTTAGAATCTGTTTGCGTATCCAGTAGTTATTAAAGAGTTGAAGAATTCATAATTTATTAAAAATTAGCCTGCTGATTAAAATTCGGAATCCCCTTTATGGGCAACAAGTATAGCTGTTTATCATTATACCAACAGAGGTCCTTGGGATAAAAACACCTGTAGTGTAGCAGTAAATGATGTTAGAATTTGGAGAATTGTGAATTTATAAGAGTTTGTTCAAGAGCATTTTATTATGCAGAAGCATATCAGAAAAATGGTCTTCTCTGATCAAGTGATTTCAGACCTGTTCATTCCATATGGAGACTATTTATGAGATAAATTAATCTTATCCCATTGTGGTCTCTACACCACCTCTTCACTTGTTCCTTGAAGTAAATATTTCTAGACACTAGCAGGGGTGCCCGGCTTCACGCGGGTGGGTTTTTTTTGGGGGGCTGTCCTACCTCCAGGGGTTGAGTTGGAGTGTGGCCTCAATCCGCACACCCTCTCCCACACACACAAACATCCATTCTCTCTCTCTCTCTCCTCTCTCACACACACAGATGCACACACAGAGCAGTGCTTTCTCTCCCACTCTCTCTCTCCCACTCTCAGATACTTTCTGTCTCTCCCCTTCTCTCTCCCTCTCTCTCTCTCACACACACACACACACCATCCCTGGTCTCCAGACAATGGACTGCTTCTGGAAGTGCCATTCATTGCCTGGAGATGCAGGCCACGCTGGTGAGATACTGGAGTAGCACCTGGCTGGGCTTTACAGACCCCCCCCCCGTGTGCTGGCTAGTCACCCCCCTTCACCCCTGCCTTCACCTATGGGGCATCCTCCTCCATGCAGCTCAGCCCAGGGCTTCTGCGCAACTGCCATCAGCGTGGCCTGCATCTTTAGGCAACGGCTGGCGCTTCTGGAGGTGCAGCTGTTGCCTGGAGATGCAGGCCATGCTGCCAGGAGAGACACAGAAGCCCTGGGCTGGGCTGCATGGAGCCTAGCTAGCCCCCTCCCCCATGCCCCTGAGAAACTGCCCCCCCCAACTGACATCCACCTTACCTGTGGGGCATCCTCCTCTGTGGAGCCAAGTCCAGCACTTCCACCTCGCCTTGTGCCTGTGAAGGTGTCTGTGTCGCGGATCGAGCATTGGCCCTCTCTCAGGCTAGGTGCCCAAAACCCCAGTCCATGCACAGTTTCTGGCATCAGGCATGGGCCGAATGGAGTGCTCTGTTCAGCCGATGCCTTCCAGAGAAGCCAAGGCAGAAGGCCTGCCTGCCCTTCTCCAGAAGGCAGCTGGCATATGGGCACTCGGTTCAGCCCATGCCTGCCGGAGAAGGGCCTTGGCTTCTCTGGCAGGCATGGGCCAAATGGAGTGCTCCGTGCAGCCCATGCCTTCCGGAGAAGGGCCACTCGCTGCCCCCCAGCTGAAATGGTGGCCAGACAGTGGAGCCTCCCAAACGGGGAGGTGGTAATACACATGCACCAGAATCCGCGCAGGCGCAAAAGCCTGCCCAGAGTTCCAGGTGCCGCTGCCTGGAAACTCCAGGCAGGATTCTGCACCTGCGCGGATTCTTTTGCATGCGTTTTACCACCTCCCTGCTATTTCATGCTGCTGGGGGCCCCCATTGTGGCCGGTTTTCAGGGTGAAAGTCCTCAACATGGTCTGCCGGTACCCTGCGCTGGCCACCCCTGAAGTGTGAGGTAGGCGAGGCCACTGTTGTCAGGGATGGGGGTGCAGGTGTCACACTGTGTATTGGTAATATACAGCGTGACACCTCGATTTTAGTTATATAGATAATGTCAGGGAAAGGGCATTTTAGCAGCATTTCCATAAAAATGCAATGTTTACTGCACCTTTTCCTAGCTGTACTTCATAAAATACACAGAAGAACTATGTAAGAAGGAGCTTGATGTCCCTGACAACCACAATAGTGTGACCGCTGATCTAGAGCCAGACTCCTGGAGTGTAAAGTCAAGAGAGCCCTAGAAAATATTACTAACAAAAAAAGATAGTGGAGATGATGATATTTCAATTGAACTATTTAAAGCCCTAAAATGAGGTTGTTAAAGTACTGCACTAAAAATGCCAGTGAATTTAGAAAATGCAACAGTGACCACAGGATTGGAAAAGTTCAGTTTACATTCCTATTCCAAAGAAGGGCAATGCCAAATAATATACATGCTATCATAAAGTTGTGCTCTTCTCACACACAAGTAAGGTAATGCTCAAGATCCTGTGGACCAGGCTTCAGTAGTATGTGGATTGAGAATTACAAGGGAACTAGAGACCAAGTAACCAATGTTCACTGAATCATGGAACAAACAAGAGAGTACCAGAAAAATGGCTGTTTCTGTTTTATTTTAAACCCTTCCCCTGCTTCTATGATTCAGGTACAGTAAAACCCCGCTTTACGGAATTAATCCATTCCACGGGACATTTTGTATTGTGGAAAATCTGTAAAGTCTTTGATTGTGTGGATTGTGTGGATCATAACAAACTGTGGCAAGTCCTTAAAGAGATGTGAGTACCAGATCACCTCACTTGTCTTCTGAGTAATCTGTGTTATGGTCAAGAAGTGACAGTTAGAACTGGATATGGTACAACTAATTGGTTTTAAAAAGTACAGTAAGGCTATTGTCACCCTGCTTATTTAATTTATATGCAGAATACATCATATGTAATGCAGGGTAGGAGAAATCACAAGTCAGAATGGATAGTACTGTTGACATGGTGGGTGTGATTCTGAGTGGACTCCAAATGATGGCAGATGAAAAAGAAGCCTAGTGTGATATTATCCATGGGGTCACAAAGGGTCGGACTCAACTGTGCAACTGAACAACAACAACTTCATAGGATGTGATACATGTGGGGGTAGACATCTGGAGAAATATCCTGCTTATTTTTATATTACTCTTTAAACTAGAGATCTGCATGCCACAGGATGAGTATTTACAGTTGTGGTTATCCATGGGTCTACAAATGTTCAATAAAATTCCATGATTCTTTTTCTGGCACATTATCAGAGCTGGCCTCTAGAGGTCAATGTTTACAGGGTATTGTTTACAAGCAATGGAGGCAGACATTTTGGTAGCTCTTGTGTAGAACAACAGAAGCATTTTAAACCCCTCCCCTGCTTCTATGATTCAGGTACAGTTAAACCTTGCTTTACGGAATTAATCCATTCCATAGGTCATTTCTTATTGTGGAAAATCTGTAAAGTGAAGCACCCATAGGAATGCATTGCATGTTTCCCCATAGGAATGCATTGAAAAATTCCTATCGCAAAGTGCAGTTTCCCATGGAAATGCATTGAAAACCAATTAATCTGTTCCAAAAAATTCCATAAACTGACGTATTAGTCCCAATGGATTTTTATTCATAAAGTGAAAATTACATTAAATGAAGCGTTCGTAAAGAGAGGTTCCACTGTATACATATTAAGCATAGGGTTTGCTGTAATCCACAGTTTCAGGTATTATTGGGAGTGTATCTATCTTGCATATGGAGAGGGGGAGATCTGTATGTGTATTGGGCATGACATATTCAGGAGTTTTTCCCCCCACTACAGTTCCCAGAATTTTCCAAGAATTCTTCCAACCAGGATTCCGGTAGCTATTGGGGGTGGGGGGAGTCCTCAGAAGATTTTCAGCTGTGACCCAGTAAATTTCATCTACAGCAATGACCATTAGTTTGAAGATGAAGAAAGTGGGTGGGACTGGCTAAGATCAATGGAAGCTATAAAGGATTAGGGAAATGGGAGAGGAGGAGAGCCAGAGTCCCAGGCAAAGGATAAGTAGCTGACATGCAAATGTAGAAGACCTAATATAGCAACTGACATAGAGACTTTATACTGACTAAACATAGAAACTGACATAGAGACTGTGTTTTAAAGTGTGATAATATGCATGATAATATGTTGTCTTAAATGTTTTAAACTTTTAAAAACTGTGATAAAATGTATGAGGAGAGAAAAATGGCGTAGACACCGGCAAACCACACCACAAATCTTGCCAAGAGAACCCTATTGACCAAAACAAAAGGCAAAACAAAAGGGCAGGCTAGGTGATACAGGATGCTTAACACCACAGAGGGGAGGAAGGGGAGGGACAGGAAAGGGGGAGGGGAAATGCAATGTTGTAAGGAGCAATACTGCATAGGGACATGGAATGTGAGATCAATGAACCAAGGTAAACTGGAAGTGGTAAAAAATGAGATGGAAAGAATAAGCATTGGCATCTTGGGCATCAGTGAGCTAAAATGGACAGGGATGGGTGAATTCAGCTCTGGAAACCATCATATCTACTACTGTGGACAAGAAAACCTTAGAAGAAATGGAGTAGCCATAATTGTCAATAAAAGAGTGAGAAAAGCAGTAATGGGATACAATCTCAAAAATGACAGAATGATGTCAGTCAGAATTCAAGGCAAACCTTTCAATGTCACTGTGATCCAAATATACGCACCAACCACTGGTGCAGATGAAGCCACAATGGACCAGTTCTATGAGGACTTACAACACCTCATAGAACAGACACCAAGAAATGATGTCCAAATTATTTTAGAAGACTGGAATGCCAAAGTAGGAAATCAAAAAGTGGAGGGAATAACAGGCAAATTTGGTCTTGGAACACAGAATGAAGCAGGGCAAAGATTGATAGAGTTCTGCCAAGAGAATGCACTGGTCATAGCAAACACTCTCTTCCAGCAACACAAGAGGCGACTTTACACATGGACATCACCAGATGGCCAACACCGAAACCAGATTGACTACATACTCTGCAGCCAAAGATGGAGAACCTCCATACAGTCAGCAAAAACAAGACCTGGAGCAGACTGTGGCTCAGATCACAACCTATTGATCGCAAAATTCAGGCTTAGACTAAAGAAAATAGGGAAAACACGGAGACGAGAAAGATATCACCTAGACAGCATCCCTAAAGAATACATGGTGGATGTGATGAACAGAGTCAATGGCTTAGACTCAATAGATAGAGTGCCAGAAGAATTATGGACAGAGATGAGGGACATCATGCAGGAAGCAGCAAAGAAAACCATACCAAAAGAAAAGAAGAGTAAGAAAGCAAAGTGGTTGTCTGATGAGGCTCTTAAAATAGCAGAGGAAAGAAGGAATGCAAAAGCCAAAGGAGAAAGGAAAAACTACAATCATTTGAACACAGAATTTCAAAGAAAAGCAAGGAGAGATAAGGAAAACTACCTAAAAGAACAGTGCAGAGAAATGGAGGAAAACAACAAAAGAGGCAGAACCAGAGATCTTTTCAAAAAAATCGGGGAAATTAAGGGAACAAAAATGACCATGATAAGGGACAAAGAAGGAAAGGAGCTAGCTGATGCAGAAGAGATTAAGAAAAGATGGAAAGAGTACACAGAGGAACTCTACAAAAAGGACCTCAACACTCCTGACAATCACAATGATGAAGAAGTAGAACTTGAGCCAGACATCCTGGAGAGCGAAGTCATAAAGGCCCTAAAGAGCACTGCAAACAACAAAGCTAGTGGAGATGATGGTATCCCAGTTGAATTTTTCAAAGCGCTAAAAGAAGACGGCGTCAAATTACTGCATTCAATATGCCAGTAGATTTGGAAAACAAAACAATGGCCACAGGATTGGAAAAGATCAGTATACGTCCCAATCCCAAAAAAGGGCAATGCCAAAGAATGTTCAAATTATCGAACAATCGCGCTCATCCCACACACTAGTAAGGTGATGCTCAAGATAATACAGGATAGACTTCAGCAGCATGTGGAAAGAGAATTACCAGAGGTGCAGGCAGGTTTCAGAAGAGGCAGGGGGACTAGAGACCACATTGCCAACATACGCTGGATCATGGAGAAAACAAAGGAATACCAGAAACAAGTTTACTTTTGTTTTATTGACTACACTAAGGCATTTGACTGTGTGGACCACAACAAGATGTGGCAAGTAATTAAAGAGATGGGAATACCAGAGCACCTCATATGCCTCCTGAGAAATCTGTACATGAACCAAGAAGCAACAGTTAGGACAGAACATGGAATGACAGAGTGGTTTGCAATAGGAAAAGGAGTAAGACAAGGCTGCATTTTGTCACCATGCCTATTCAACCTATACACAGAGCACATAATGCGCAATGCAGGGATGGAGGAATCACAATATGGGATTAAAATCGCTGGGAGAAACATCAACAATCTGAGATATGCAGACGATACCACCCTAATGGCAGAAAGTGAGGAAGACCTAAAGAATCTCTTGATTGGGCTGAAGGAGGAGAGTGCAAAAGCTGGCTTGAGACTCAATATCAAGAAAACCAAGATAATGGCAACAGGCCCAATCAGTTCCTGGAAAATAGATGGGGAAGAAGTAGAAGCAGTGACCGATTTTACTTTCTTAGGATCAAAGATCACTGCAGATGGGGATTGTAGCCATGAAATAAAAAGGCGACTGATTCTTGGGAGACAAGCAATGAGAAACCTGGGGAACATAGTGAAAAGCAGAGACATCACATTGAAAACAAAAATTAGAATAGTCAAAGCAATGGTTTTCCCAGTAGTAATGTATGGATGTGAGAGCTGGACAATTAGGAAGGCTGAACGCAGAAGAATAGATGCCTTTGAAATGTGGTGTTGGAGGAGGGTTTTGAGAGTCCCCTGGACAGCGAGGAGAACAAATAGGTCAATCTTAGAAGAAATTAACCCTGACTGCTCATTGGAAGGTCAAATAGCAAAGATGAAGCTAAAATACTTTGGACATCAAATGAGAAGGGAGGATTCACTTGAGAAGGCATTGATGTTGGGAAAGGTGGAGGGCAAAAGAAGAAGGGGGAGGCCAAGGATGAGATGGCTAGATGGCATTGTAGACACAATGGGCACAGAGCTGGGAGGGCTGAGGGGGATGGTGGAGGACAGAGGCGCCTGGAGAACAATGGTCCATAGGGTCGCAAAGGGTCGGAACCGACTGTGCGACTGAACAACAACAACAACAGTAGGCAGGAAGAGTTATCTCCATCCCCATTTTGCTGAATGCTTTTCAAACTGTACCAGATACAGACTTCTCAATTCAAAGTTGATAAAATATTATGCCTCTGGAGGCAAATTCCTTTAGAATTGTCACACCTGCATATCACACTTGCAAACAAATCCCACATTTGCCTTTGTATGACTAATCAGATAACAAAAGCAAGTTAATTTTGTAGAGCTGAGGAAATCTCATACTAGGATAAATAGACTTTTCTTACATCACAGGTAAAGGTAAAGGTCGCCCTTGCTTGAAAACCAGTTGTATCCAACTCTAGGGTTCAGTGCTCATCTCTGTTTCCAAACTATCTGCAGACATTTTCATGGACATGTGGCAGTCATGACTAGACACTAAAGTGCACAGAACGCTGTTTACCTTCCCATTGAAGTGGTACCAATTTATCTACTTGAAATTTCTTGCTTTTGAACTGCTAGGTTGGCTGGAGCTGGGACAGAGATGGAAGCTCACTTCCTCATGCAGCATTCAGCTCAAACTGCTGACCTGCCATCCTTCCAGTCATGAAGTTCAGCATCTTAACCACTGAGCCACTGCAGTCCTTCTTACATCATATTATTGTAATATTGATATTGACTGTATAGATTATGATGTATTGCTATGTACTTATTTATTTTGTATATTGTTGATTATTGTTTTGTTATTGCTGCTGCTTAGATTCTGTATTTTTCTATTTTGTATTGTATACTTATTGTTGTTAACCGCCTTGAGTTGCCCGTTGGGTAAGAAAGGTGGTATAAAAATAAAACTTCAATCAATCAATCAGTCACAAGGGGATCCTAATAGTGTGTTAACCAAGCTTGTATAGTTGGACCCTTAGTGTTTTTTTACTTTTCCTGATAAATTCATTCAATTAACTGAATCAACACTGCAGGAAAGAAATATAGAGTAATGTTGTTAATTTTGTTTATAGAGAACTGTTCATTGGATCTGGACTCCTAACAAATAATACAGTGCTAGCAAAAAGCAGGAGTTCTTTATTAAGAACTTGTGTAATACTTTTTTCTCTAGATGCTAAGTAATAATGTGACCTGCGTTGGGGATTCCTGGCTTAAGCTCAAGCTTCTGTGATTTGAAGCCCAATATCTGGAGGCTGAAGTTTTGGAAACACTAGTCTGAAACAAAATTTGAGGACAAATATTACCAATATCAACAGAACTATTTTTACCTTATCTTAAATTTTGTTGAATGAACCTCAAAATTTGCCTCTAATTTTTGTTTCAATTGTTATAGCTTTAGCTTATAAATGTGTGAACACTTTTCTGTCAAACTCAACGTTTTCTACAGTGATTTAAGCATAAATTAGTAGCATTCATACAACCTTCCCAACTCCATGCCAATACATTTATATATGACTGTAGATAAACTAACAGTTTCAGTTGCCATAGTCTTCAAATAATTTTTATTAAATTACATAAATTTTTCATTCAGTTCTTCAATGTGTTCTTTTCAAGTGTGTTTTACTTATATCTGAGGTTGCTGGACTTTAATAACAGGAAAGTTGTTTAATTTATAATTACCATGATGTTTTGAAAATACAAGTTATAGTAGAAAATATGTTTCTAAAAGGAATTGCATGGGAGGAGACTTCTATCATATTATTTACTTACCTCTGATTTTGTCTTTGTTACTTAGATCACAACTATATCAGGACATGAGATCCTTCTTCAATCAGATAGTGACCCTGTTGTATTGGAGTGGTTCCAAGCTATAAAAAATGTGATTGAGAGACTGGTATGTATTTGTCTTAGCTATTAATTTGCACAGTTTTACCATGCAATAATTCAGGTTTTACACACTCAAGCAGGTTCTTAAAGAGTCAGATAAATAGGGCACTTGGATTAGAATGCAAGCGTGGCGCCAAAATGGCCGCCGCGCCCTTTGCGGGCCCCCCCATAGGACGAAGGCATCCGGGTAGTTAGGGGCGTGGCCAGCTCCCTTATAAAAGGGGTGGCCATGAGGCAGCCGAGCTGCCATTTTCCGAAGCGACGGAGCGGAGAAAATTTTTCCCTCTTGTCTCCGTCGCTCTTACCTTGCCAGGGAAGCCTTTTTGGCGGCGAATTTTCTCTTTTGTCTTCCCTTAGATTTCCTTGCGATGCCTGCGAAGAAGAGGGCGGCCGCGAGCGCGGCTCGCGCTGTTAGGAGGCGCAATCCGGGTCGGAGGACCGCGGTTGCGCCTCCCCAGCAGCCGCCTTTGCTGGTACCACCGGGACCGGTGGAATGGGGTCTATTTCCCCTTGCCCGGAGGCGGGGGACCCGAGCATGGGTCAAGTGAGGGCTGTGGCCCGCGGCCCGCAAGCGGTGGACGCCGCTCCTGGTGCTTCCCATCCTGTTGGGCCTCCAGCGGCGGGGGCGCAGCTCACCCCGGGGCCTTCTAGCCTTGGGGGGTTGTGTGGCCCCTCGCCCTGGCAGGTACCTACATCGGCCCTACCGGGCCTCGGCGTAGGGCGATGGCCCTATTAGGGTCCCGGGGTACAGGGACCTGTACCTGTGCCTGTAGCAGGAGGGCCGGCCGGCCCTTGGCCCCATGTCAGCGTGGAGGTCTTACTGGCCCGTGTTGCGGCCCTTGAGGCGTCCTTGGCTCAGGCCAGCCATGCTGGGGCCCCCTTTGGGGTTCATTTCGACGCGTCGTCTGCTGGGCAGCGGCAGGCGACGGGACGGGTTGAGCTGCTTGAGGCGTGGCACAACCTCGGCCACTGCCTCGCAGCTCCCCAACCAACAGGCCGGTGCGGGTCAGCCCCCAGTGACGAGCTCTACGGCGGTCGTGAGCTCCGACGCCCCAGTGGGCCGGAACCCCCGGTGGGGGCGGCCGCGGGGGTGCAGCACGTGAGTATGCGGTCCAAACTAGTGCACCTACACACGTGGCCACGTTTGGGGGGGGCTTTCCAATGGCCTTGGCCTCGCGTGGGTGGTGCGGCGGTGCACCCGCTGACGCCCCACCCGGCGATGACAACTACCACCCAGGGCCCCGTGGTGGGGGGTGTTCCCTACCCCGAGGGGAATGTTTTGGGTGGCCGGGTTGGTCCAAGCCCCTATTCCTTACCGCTGAGCGACCACTTGGCACAGGCCAACAGAGAGTAAATTTGGCGGGGGGAGTACGTGGATATCTTCTCACTCCTAAACAGAGGGCCCACCAACGAGGAGAGGGAGGGGCAGAATGAGAAGGATAGTGGCAGGCACGTCATCGCAAGCCACCAAGTATGTGGGCCAAATGGTTACCGGCCTGCATCATATGCATGGCGGTGTACCTTAGGGCCCGGCCGGATTTGGCAATTCCGATGGTCCAGTATTTGGACAACGTCTACCGGGCGATGGTTTACTTTCCGGGCCCATCGTGGTTGGCTTGTGACGTGGAATGCCGTAGGCGGATTTCCCCGCACCCCGAGATTAGGGTCCAGCAGTTGGCCCCAGCACAGGTCACCGGCCAGGGGGCGGGGCGGGGGGTTCCAGCCCGCCTGCGGTGCTGGACTTTCTTGTCCAATGGCTCCTGCAATGGGAAGAATGGCAAATACAGACAGGAGTGTCCCACCTGTGTTGGCCCCCATGCGGCCTCTGCCTGTCCCAGGCCTAGAGGGATGCGGGGCAGAGGGTGGGGCAGACAGGGGGCCGGCAAGACTGCCGCAGATGGATCTAGTCCACCGAAGGCCTCCCTCCCCAATTAAGGTGGGCATGTTGGAGCGTTGGCTCACATTGTACCCGAAGGGAGAGGATGCGGGTTATCTCCTTCAGGGTTTTAGGCAGGGGTTCCGGATCCCTTTCATGGGTAACAGGTCCCCTCAGGATGCCCCCGATCTTTTATCCCTTGGGGGGAGGGAGGAGGTGGCTGCTGCCAGCTTTGACAAGAGGGTCTATGCGGGCAGGGTCGTTGGCCCTGTCCCTGCACCCCCGTCCCGGGGAGCATATTATTTCAATGATGCCATGCCTTTTGGCTATTCCATTGGGGCTCGGTATTCGAGCGTTTCACCACTTTCCTAGAGTGGGCCTTTGTCCGCAGGTCAGGGTCCCGGTCTGTAGCCCATTCCCTGGATGGTTTTATTCGGGGCTGAACGGGGCTGGGACACGTACACACGTCTCCTCAACACATTTCAGATGCTAATGGAGGAACTTGGTGTCCCTTTAGCGCCCGAAAAGACCGAGGGCCCATCTCCACAGCTAGTATTCCTGGGGTGGAGAGTGACACGGTAGCGCAGGATTCTAGGTCGCAGCGGGATAAGGTGTCAAGGCTAGTGGCCCTTATCTCGTACTTGCTGGCCGAGCGCATGGCATCACTGAGGGAACTTCTGGTGCTACATGGTCACCCCAATTTCGCTGGCAGGGTCGTCGCACCGGGCAGGGCATTTGCTCCACGCTGATGCGACGCCAGGGCAGGATTATCCAGGCCCCACCATAGGCTTAGATTTACCTGGGGTATCAGGGCAGACGTGCTTGTCTGGCCATAGATCCAGAGTTAGTTCAACGGGGTGTCATTTTGGGGTCTGATCTCCTGGCTCCCCCTTGCTTTTAGATGCAGTCCGATGCCTCAGGATTCCTGGGTTATGGGATGTACTTCAATTGGAAGTGGGCCTATGGTGGGTGGCCACCATCCTGGGCAGGCAAGGGTCGCCTGCATGGTCTCACGTATCTGGAATGTTTCCCTATCCTGGGTGCTTTGATGCTATGGGGCAAGGAGTGGGCCAACTCGGTTGGCAATTTTGGCGTGACAATGCGGCTCTTGCCCGCATCGTCAATGCACAGATTTCCAAATCGCCCGGGGTTATTGACCTAGTGCGCGAGTTTGTGTTATGCAGCCTGTGCCTCAACGTTCTCTTCAGGGCCAGGCATGTCCCAAGGGTTGATAATGATATGGCTGCTGCTTTGTCCCGCCTGCAGATCTCCCGGTTCCGTGCCTCGGCCCCGGATGCGGAGGACTTTCCCTCGCCACTCCCGGACGAGAGATGGAACGTTGGCAAGGAGAAGTGACCCGGGCGATTGGCCTGTCACTGGCGCCATGCATGAGTAAGGCGTATCACCACGCATTTAGTTCCTTCAGAGCATTATGTACCCAATTTGACTGCCAGAAACCTGGCCGATCCCAGTAGCCCATGTTCTGCGGTTCATGGTTTACCTGTATGCCCAGGGCCTTGCACCACGCACCATAGCATCTCAGCTGTCAGGGTTGGCTTTTATTGCCAAAGTGGGAGGTCGTGTCGACAGCACCAATGACTTCCGTGTGAGACATGTTTGGGAAGGGTGGGTGTGCGTGCGCGGGCGTTTCCCGGGCGACCGCCACCCGATTTACCCAGGGGTTTTTACCCAATTGGCCTGGGGCTGGCCTGGCCTCTGTTTGGATAGATGAGGCAGCCCATTTCATGCGGCTGCTACGGTGGCCTTTTGGGAGGCGCTCCGCATCAGCGAGCTTGAGATGCTGAATAAGGCGGATGCAAGATTTTCCCAGGGTTTTTACCCAATTGGCCTGGGGCTGGCCTGGCCTCAGTTTTGATAAATGAGGCAGCCCACTTCATGCGGCTACAACGGTGGCCTTTTTGGAGCGCTCCGCATCGGCGAGCTTGAGATGCTGAGTAAGGCGGTTGCAAGATTTTCCCAGGGTTTTTACCCAATTGGCCCGGGGCTGGCCTGGCCTCTGTTTTGATAGATGAGGCAGCCCATTTCATGCGGCTACTACGGTGGCCTTTTTGGAGGCGCTCCGCGTCAGCGAGCTTGAGATGCTGAATAAGGCGGATGCAAGATTTTCCCAGGGTTTTTACCCAATTGGCCCGGGGCTGGCCTGGCCTCTGTTTGGATAAATGAGGCAGCCCACTTCATGCGGCTACAACGGTGGCCTTTTTGGAGCGCTCCGCATCAGCGAGCTTGAGATGCTGTATAAGGCGGATGCAAGTCGTAGGGCACTGGAACTCGGAGATGTCTGTGTGGATAATATTGGGCTCAGTTGGGGATACGCTCCTCTAAAACGAATCAGCATGGCGTAGGCAGTGGAATAGACTGCTACGATGTTCCTCGACAGACATCTGTCCGGTTGGTGCCCTACAGGATTTCCGTGCACTGTGGCACGCACCATGGCACGTTTTTTGCTGTCACCGAGGTGGGTCTTCTATTCCTAAATCCCAATTTGGAGGGTGGTGGGAAGACACTAGACAGTGTTGGCCTCTCAGGGGCTCGTTGCGGCGCCCGTCCGCTCTGCATAGGGGCGGCTTCTGCTGCAGTTGTTTTTTGGGTACTACAGGGCTGAAATGCGCCGCATGGGAGGGTCGGGATCACAATGTTTTCAGTTTTGTCTTCGCTCTCCTCAACTGTGAGTACCAGTTTTAGTCACTGCACTGTTTCTCCCCCCCCCCTTCCCTTTTTTACTTGACAGACCCTGGGTGTTGTTTTACACCGGTGACAGTATGCCTGGTGGGCCGTAGCCAGGTGCACGGGGCAGCGCGTTACGCTGCATGGGGCAGCGCGTTACGCTGCGGCGACAGAGTGGGTACCCGACTGGGACAGGGTGCATCCGCACGTCGGACACGATACCGCGGTACGCTTACAGGGGGGCGTTCGGCCTCGGGGCTCTTGACTGAGCTGACGCTCCGTGAACGGGGCTATTGCCCGGTTCCCTTGACAAGGGCGGGGGATGCGTCATTAGCCTCCCCGCCATCAGTCTGCAAATTTACGAGCTTTACTCAGGGGATGGGGCCCATCTGTCGCAGGGAGGTATGGACCTCTGGATTACTGGACTGGCGAGCAGGCCTGTCGACCAAGCTGACGGTCTTGGGGGGGGCGGTGAGCCTTTGCAAGCCTCCCCGTGTGGCGGGTATCACTGGTAAGGTAAACATTATGACCCACAGGTATCCGGCAGGTTCGCAATTGACTGGACAACAATAGACAGGCATAAGTTGGTTAAACGTTGTCCGGTCAACGACGAACTAGGCGACGGGGTGATGGCGATAGCTAGCCAGCATGCATCACCCCGTGATTCCACGGATACGCGTCAGAGGGTGGGGTCATTAGTTAGATATGGACTACGGTCAACAATTTGTTTGTTGTAAACAAACAAATTGATACAAATCGATACATTGTAACCAATTGCCGTTGGCAATTTTGGGGTGGTACCTTACCAGTGTTACTTCGGCCTGCTTGCCTTAAGAATTATGATTGGTCGTTTTACCAATAGAAATTTATAATTCGGACTAGGGCATGAATCAATAAATGTGGCCCGATGCTGTTATCCACTTTTACCGGTGTCTGAGTCCTTTATTGGGGGGTGCGCCTGCAATGCAAGCGCGGCGCCAAAATGGCCACCGCGCCCTTTGCGGGGCCCCCCCATAGGACGAAGGCATCCGGGTAGTTAGGGGCGTGGCCAGCTCTCTTATAAAAGGGGTGGCCATGAGGCAGCCGAGCTGCCATTTTCTGAAGCGACGGAGCGGAGAAAATTTTTCCCCTCCAGCCCCTCCCTAGTTAACAGTGTGATATTTTGGTCGCTTCGGGGCCGGGTGGGAATTTTTGGCTGGGACCCACAATTGCCTCTCGGGTCCTGGTTTTTTCGCCCATCCCACACTGTTGCTATGGTTTGATATAGGGGTTTCTGTGATGCTGTTGACTTGGTCACATGGGCGGGTATCACTGGTAAGGTAAACATTATGACCCACAGGTATCCGGCAGGTTCGCAATTGACTGGACAACAATAGACAGGCATAAGTTGGTTAAACGTTGTCCGGTCAACGACGAACTAGGCGACGGGGTGATGGCGATAGCTAGCCAGCATGCATCACCCCGTGATTCCACGGATACGCGTCAGAGGGTGGGGTCATTAGTTAGATATGGACTACGGTCAACAATTTGTTTGTTGTAAACAAACAAATTGATACAAATCGATACATTGTAACCAATTGCCGTTGGCAATTTTGGGGTGGTACCTTACCAGTGTTACTTCGGCCTGCTTGCCTTAAGAATTATGATTGGTCGTTTTACCAATAGAAATTTATAATTCGGACTAGGGCATGAATCAATAAATGTGGCCCGATGCTGTTATCCACTTTTACCGGTGTCTGAGTCCTTTATTAGGGGGTGCGCCTGCAATACAATCTGACCCTACCTTGAAACAAAATAATAATGTAGTACTCTCAAATGATGACAAAATGGTATAGAAGTGGGTTGCAAAAAGACAAGTACATAGAACTAATACTGACTTACTTTTCCAGTTAATGTCATCTTTAATGGGACAAATAATATTAATATGATTCTTATAGGCATCCTTACATTATTAAATTGCTACCATAGTACTAAGACGTATTCAGTGTTTGTGATTACTGTTATTTGTCTCTCGGACTTCCTCTTCTTGACCTTTCAGGTGCTTTTTGAACATTAGTCTCAGCTGCCTTTTCTTTTTTGTGTGTTTTTTTTAAAAAAATAAATTAAACTCTTTTTTCAAGTATTATAGCTTTATGCTATTTGCTTAATGATTCTGTAACTTAAATATTGCTGTTGCCATGAGAGATAAATGAATTTCAGTTTCCAAGCTCTCTATTGCCATGCAGTGGTTTATGTAACTTATTTTTTCTTTTCCATCTTCTCTAGCCCAAGGAGAAAAGTAAGCTGTCAAGAAACAATGAATACAAAATTCAAAGATCCTCTAGTTCTGAATTACTGAGTAGCTTTGAAACCAATTCTAAGGAACTAAAGCCAGAAAACAGAAGGTCTTTAAGTAAGTTCCTATCATGTATATTTAAAGAAATGCTAAGTCATAACAAGATTATTGCAATGAAATTTAGACAGCTATCTGAGTGGTGTGGAGGATGTTTAAGACATTTGTGTAAGACAATGGAATAATAAAAATACTTTTTCATCTGTTAACTGAACATGGAAATCAATGGGAGAAATATAAAATTGGTTCAAATTGCTTTTTCTGTGAATAATTGTTTATGGAAGAGGTCTTCATGACATATATATGGACACTTTACTTGGTGACAGGAGTGTATTGTGAAAGGAACATATTGTGAAAATGCATTATCCAAATGATAATATCATGTCTCCTGACACACAACTACATGTATACCAACCTCCCAGATTACAAGAAGTGCTCTTGGGGGCAGTAAACAATGTTTTCTCTCCAGAGCCACACTGACAAATATATACGATATGGGCTGAGGATCTTCAGAACTCACCCAGTTGCAGACATTATAGTTGCCCTCATTCCTAACATGGAGACACTAAAATAAGATTTTCATTTTTGTTTGTTACATTCCTGTCTATATAATTTTTCATATCTCATTCATGCCTAGAAGCCAATGGCTGAAGTACGTTGCTTAGCATAAGTCACAAAACAGCCCCCCTTGAATCAAGTTAATTCTATTGATTTAAATGGGCTTACTCTAACTGTAATTTATTTAGCATAGTAGGTCATTGTTAGAGTAGCCTATTTGAATTAATGGAATTTGCATATGAGTTAAATCACCAAACCCCATTGACTTAATAGGCTTTCTACAGTACAATTTACTACACTAAGCAAGAGGAGTTCAGCCATCATATTTCCCCCTTTATCACAAACTGCAAAATAGTGTAGAATTACAATAACTGTTGACTTATTGCATGGTATAAATTGGCTAATGCTATCTTTTTTATTAATCAGTCAGTTCTGTGCATGTATACTTTTCTTCAGATGGAGGAAACACAGTAATTTTGTGTGTGGGCACTTTACTCATTCAAGAATTCTTCCTTCTACTTATTTCATGTTTACCCTTAATCTTCTTTTAAAAGCAGAGGATTCACACTTATATACCACCCCATAGTGCTTTGTGCACTCTCTAGGCCATGGTTTGGCAACCTATTTAAGACAGAAGCCAGGTCATGCTCCCTCAGACAGTTGAGGGGGCCAGACTGGTCCCCCCCCTCATGAACACTGCCATAAATGTGTCTGCAGCTATCGTAAAGTGTTTATGGCTGCTGTAAATGTGTCTGTGGCTGCTTCCAGTGGTGGTGGCAGTGGTGGTTGGAGTGAGGGTGGGGGTCGGATTTGGCACTGTGGGCCAGATTTTGCCTGTGGGCCATTGGTTGCTGACCTCTGCTACAGTCAGTTCATCATTTAATTAGCATTTCGCCCCCAACATGCTGTGTACTCATTTTACCAAACTCAGAAGGATGGAAGGCTGAGTCAACCTTGATTTCTGATCAGGATTGAATTCACAACCTTTTGGTTGCAGTACAGAAGTTAATAGACAATAATAGAATAGTTGAATTGGAAAGGGCCAATGAGGCCATTGAGTCTAACCTCCTGCTCAATGCAGGAATCAAAATCAAAACAGATCTTTCAGGTGGTTTTCCAGTTTTCTCTTGGATGCCTCTAGGTACACTCACCAAATTCTGAGGTGATTGGTTCCATTCTCATTTAGCTGTAACAGGAGGTTTGTCCTGATATTCAGCAAGTATCTGGTTTCCTGTAGTTTGAATCTTTTATTACATGTCCTGCATTCTAGGATGCTGACAATAGATCCAGCCTCTCCTCTGTCTGAATATCTTTCAGATATTTGAAAAATGCTATGATATTCTCTCTCAGACTACTTTTCTTAAGGCTAAACATGCCCAGTTCCTTCAATCTTTCATTATAGGGCTTGGATTCCAGTCAACTGATCATCCATGTCGCCATCCTATGAACTTGTTCCAGTTTGTTAGCATCCTCCTTAAAGTATGTTGTCCGGAAATGGTCATAGTATTTTTAGCAGGACAGCCTACTTTGTTAAAATCAAGTAATTTTGTAAGAACTTGTCATGTCTATATACCAAAGTAATAGGGGAGGAGCCACAAAGCATACCAGTGAGACTTTACCTTATCAAATGGATATTGTCTAGTTCCTTTATGGAAGCCTAAAAGGCAAATAAAACTCTTGACCCTCTTATTAGTTTCAGGATTTCTAATATAGAGAAAACGTTCTAGGTATCCTTGGTACATGGCTTTCTATCTAAGCTTTTCTAATTGCAAATCCACATATCTAAGGAGCCTCCAGGTGTTCTTGAACTTCAACTCCCAGAAGCCCTAATCAGCAGGAATGCTGATTTGGGCTTCTGGTTCTTGAAGTCCAAAAACGCCAGGAGTGCCAAGGTTTGCCATCACAGCTATATAAAGTGATTGATTGGCAACACTTTTTCTAACATACTTGGAAAAGAGGTTCTAATCCACACCACCTGAGATGAACTCTGAAACCTGCATCACTGACATGAGTCTGCTGCTCTCATTCTCAAATTTGCTTTCAATGAATTAGCCTGACCATAATTTTTAGAATGTTTATGTT
Organism: Bradypodion ventrale; assembly: GCA_035047345.1. NCBI lineage: Eukaryota > Metazoa > Chordata > Lepidosauria > Squamata > Chamaeleonidae > Bradypodion > Bradypodion ventrale. The sequence goes on along the minus strand of JAWDJE010000001.1, from coordinate 318,815,902 downwards.
TCTCCTCACCATCCCCAACTCTGTGGTGCTTGATCTGTGGCAGCTGATCAAGATCTGTGTGGGCTAAAACACTAACTTATGTTTGTGATTTTTAGTGGTCTAATGAAAGTGTTGCCCTTGTCTTCGGATTGTGTATAAGAACCATACAACTTTAATCCTATCTTTTTTGCAAGTTATGAAATCTTAGTTAGGTCTTTATAATCTTAGATTAACCAATGTGGAAATTCAGCAGAACATCAAGGTAGGATCAGATAGTCTCATGAGATGCTCCAGTGAAGGGTTGGTACTTTGGCTCAACATATTTACCATTTGAGTGGTTTTTTTCTGGGTCAAACCCAGAATTTTGTTTCGGGCAATATCTAGCTAGATGCCACTGACAAAAATCTTTCCCCAGCTTTCAAGTCCACTCTCAAAAGCCAAGTTTGTCAGATCTAAGATAATAGGCAACTGAGGTATAGCTGAATACTAGAGAATATAATTAATATCCAAGTACTACATATCTGTAAAGAAAGAATACTGTATGCATTTACTACTGTAACAATCATAAGTTTCTCTACCTTGTTCAAGTTAGAGTAGCAATCTCACTCTTTTTTAACTTTGGTAAAGCTCATTTTATAATTGCTTTGTTCAACCCCCTTAAAATGGCTCATGGTGAACAGATACAATCCAGGGCCCTCTACCTCTTTGCCATTTTTTGGGCAGAATGCCATGAATCTGTCTCACCATTTGTTGTTGTCTTTTATACTTCTTGGCATCATAATTCTAACATCTCTTCAAGTAGTGATTTAGAAGACAGATCAAGTTCCCACCAATGAGATAAAGTTAGCACACAACCCAGCACTCGAACTACAGAAAGTTATGAGGAGCCCCTGTCGTGCTTAAACTTTGTTTTTAAAGTAAAAATAATTCACTGTGAAATCAGAGTGGTTTAAGCTTTGTGAGTGTTTAAATGTTGTAGACTGACTTGCCTGAAAAATATGTATTTGGAGTTTTCTTTTGGCCCCTTGAGAGTCAGTAATTAGGTGGAATTAGAAAAATGTTAGCATTCACTTACTTATTAGTAGTCAAAGCACAAACTGTATTGTCAGTTTTCTGCCTTTGGCTTTCTACGCCCTTAAATGTTCACACCAGCATCATCGCCAGAATTATCGGCAGCCAGAGCCAAAATTGCTTTAAAAAGGCATGAGAACTGATAATGACATGTTGTTAGCAGTTAACAGGTGGTCGTTCCATTGTCCAGTTTGACTGCAGAGCACAAAGACGATATGTGCAGTATTTGCAATGAGGGCATTTCAAAAGGTATTTTTAAATGGAATATTCATGTTCGTGGCTAGTATCTGCTAGTGAAAGGATTAAAAGTATGTGAGAACACACATATACACAGAATAGATATACAAATATAGAAAATTCAAAGTGAAACAAACAAACAAAAATCAGATGCTATGGAAGATTCTATATTAGGGAAGAAATGTGGTCTGCATAATTTAAACTGATCCATTCCTATTTCATTTTGCATTCTTACTTTTAAATTTATTAACTCTGGGCCAATAAGAATTTTCAGTAAAAACTGTCAAAGCTTTTAGCTTCTTTCAGAACAATCCCTATTCCAGAAATCTTCAACTACCACTGAGAATTCAGCATCAGTTGTAGGTTTGCTCATATTCCATATGAGAATAGATGCTTACAGTATCTTACTGACTTTGCAAACTGAGCTTATCTATAGTTTGTTAGATCCTGGGTCCGACATCTTCTCTGTTAAATGTACTTAAACTAAAGACCACACTGCGTGTCACAGAAAAAAGTCTGTTTTTATCAGTTTTGTTTTTCAACCTGTCACAGCAGCCTGTGTGCTAAAAGATGAGTTCAATGATGTTTATTCCTTATACCTGTACCCAAAGATGTGTAAAAATACAAATTGCAGGGTGTAAAAAGCAGAAAGAAATAACCAGTGTGCCCTTCCACACACTGGTTATTCTATTTCCATTTGCTTCTGACTTGTGGGGAAAATACAGCACGGCCAGCAGAAATAAGTGCTCAATTGTAGTTTGGTATTTCAGTCTCTCATACTAACCTATGACCAAATCCCACAATCTACTGTTGATTGAAATCCTTCCATCTGAAGATGCATCACTGAACTATAAAAATGGGGAAGAGGTACTGTATCTGGTTGTTGCCACACTGTTTCCTTCTAAACTTACAAAACAAAACACTATTGGTTGACTTATATCTGATCCATATATTTTACCCTGCAGTGACTATAAATGCTGCTAAACATTTCTTTTTATGAAATCAGAGTAACATGGCTTTGTTGCAATTTCTTTCTCAGGATCAAACTAGATTATGTTAAAGCAATGATTATATTGGGGATCCAGGGCACTTTGTTGTCCTGGTTTTCCTCATTCCTGAAGGGCCGTACCCAGTCAGTGTGGTTGGAGAGTGAGACGTCCAGCCCTAGGCCACTCCAATATGGGGTGCCTCAGGGCTCGGTGCTGTCTCCTCTCCTATTTAATATCTACATGAAACCACTGGGTGAGATCATCCATTGTCACAGGGCGCGGTACGATCAGTACGCGGATGACACCCAAGTGTACATCTCGTCTCGTGGTGATCCCAGTGATCCCTCATTCCTGAAGGGCCGTACCCAGTCAGTGTGGTTGGAGAGTGAGACGTCCAGCCCTAGGCCACTCCAATATGGGGTGCCTCAGGGCTCGGTGCTGTCTCCTCTCCTATTTAATATCTACATGAAACCACTGGGTGAGATCATCCATTGTCACAGGGCGCGGTACGATCAGTACGCGGATGACACCCAAGTGTACATCTCGTCTCGTGGTGATCCCAGTGATGCTGTCAAAGTCTTGTCCGGGTGCCTGGTGGCTGTTGGGGTCTGGATGGGGGACAACGGATTACAACTGCACCCTGGCAAGATTGAGTGGCTATGGATTAGGGGCCCGGTGTTATCTCGGGAGCTACCATCATTGATTTTGGATGGAGCTAGTCTGCCCCAGACAGATCTGGTGCGCAACTTGGGGGTCCTCCTGGACTCACTACTGCTGCTTGAAGATCAGGTAGCAGCCATGGCCAGGAGGGCTTTTGCCCAACTTCAGGTGATTCGCCAGTTGGGCCTGCTCCTAGACCGTGACTCCTTACTCATGGTCACTCATGGTCTGGTCACCTCTAGACTAGATTATTGCAATGTGCTCTACGACCATCCGGAGGCTGCAGTTGGTCCATAATGCAGCTGCTCGGGTGGTGATGGGGTGTGGGCGTTATGCTCATGCCTTACCACTGCTTCGGGAGCTGCACTGGATTCCAATTTGCCTCCGGGTGCAATTCAAGGTGCTGGTCATTACCTTTAAAGCCCTACATGGTAGTGGGCCAGAATACCTAAGAGACCGCATTGCCCCAAGAACGTCTGTCCATCCAACCAGAGTGGACCGGAGGGGCTCTCTGCTTGTACCATCTGTTAGAGGGGCCCGTCTCTCTAGCACACGAAGGAGGGCCTTCCCTGTGTCCGCTCCGGCCTTGTGCAACCTCCTGCCAGTGGAACTAAGGCTGCAGACAGAATTGCTGCCCTTCAGGAAAGATCTGAAAACATGGCTGGTGGAGTCCTGAAGATGTTGTGACCCCCACCTGCTGGTTGGTTTAATATCAAAGTAACCTTCCTCTTTTTAATGTGTGAAGGGTTTTAGCTGGGTAATTTGTTTTAATGGGGTTGTTCTTGTTTTAAGGGTTTTAATAATGTATGCTGCCCAGAGTCTTTGTGAGTTGGCCGGCTATATAAATATGAATATAAATAAATAAATAAATAAAGTTCAACCTGCCCCAATGACAGCCCTTCCAGAGTTCAGTATTACCATCTCAGATTCGACACTGGAACAGGTAGAACATTTTTCTTACCTTGGTAGCATCCTGTCTAAAAACTGAACCAGTGAACAGGAAGTGATGAAGAGAATCAGTGCTGCCCATTCTGCCTTTGGTCGTCTATCACACCGAGTCTTCATGAACAAAGATTTAACAGTTCATACAAAGCTCATGGTATACCAAGCTGTTGTTATCTCAATGTTATTGTATGGCTGTGAAATATGGACCCTCTATCACCTAGACATCAAAAAACATGAATGTTTTCCCCAACAGAAGCTAAGGTCCATCTTGAATATCAAGTGGGATGACTGTGTCACAACATCACAGTTCTCGAGAAAGCACATGTAAATAGCATTGAAGCTTCCATCATATGCCATCGTCCTAGATCAGGGATTCTCAACCTGAGGCCTGTGGGCTGGATGTGGCCCACGGCACCATTTCATGTGGCCCCCAAACCCCTCCATCACACCAGGAAGTGCCATGTGCTGGAGGAAGGGCAAAATGGCCATCCAGCCCACAAAGCTGTCTGAGGGAGACTGGACTGCCTCCCAGCTTTAAAAGGTTGAGAACTCCTGTCTTAGATGGATAGAGCATGTCCACCATATGGACGGTTCCAGGTTTCCTCATCAAATTCTTTATGGGGAACTTGCAAGACCTCATGGAGCTCCTTTGAAGCATTATAAGGACCAGCTGAAACAAACCATGAAGATGTCAGGTAAAAACCCACAAACCAGAAAGGCAGCAGAACTTGATCACCCACTTTGGCACCAAACCATCTCTGCTGCTACCGATCACGTTGAAGGAGAATGCCATAGCCATAAAGAGGCTAAGCGACAAGCGCGGAAGCTTTGTCAAACTCAACCATGCCCTCCACCATCTATTCAATGTAATGTGTGTGTTTCATGCTAGGATCAGCTTATTGAGTTACCAGAGATACATCCATCAACAGAGAAAATTACTTCCAGGAAAAATATATGCTCAGATCCAAGTAGCAGCTGACAACAATATGTACCTTTGCTTTGTATTCTTTTATTCAACAGTCATGACGAATGTTCATGAATGGAACTGCAGAATATAGGGAAGACTGGCTATCTGTTCTTTACCATAGCTAGAGAAATTAAATACAAGACATTTAATGTAAAGTTTGGCCATTATGCATCAACCAACAAAATAGGGTCAGTTTACCAAATTATCTCTTTTTTATTCTAATGTTACTATTCTGACTTGTCCCAAAGACAGTTTATACTAATGGTGGTGAACCTATGGCAAGCGTGTCAGAGGGAGCACCCAGAGCCCTCTCTGTGAGCATACATGTTGTTCGTCCAGCACAGAGTTCACCCTCCCCCTCTGCCCAGCAGCCCAATGGGAGCACTTCCACCCTCTCCCCAGCACAGAGTTTGCCCTGCCATGTGAGCACCTAGCGATAAGGGTTGCAGTTTGGGCACCCAGTCTCTAAAAGGTTCACCATCACTGTCTTATGCTATTGCTGGTAGTTTAAGGACAAAATCAGTAGCCATTGTACTTTCAACAGAATTGTTGTTCTTTCTCTAAAGCAGTGGTTCCCAATGTGGGGCCCATGCCCCACAGGAGGACTTAAATTCCCAGAATCCTAAATCAGTACATTGGCTGATCAGTGCTTTGGGGAATTGACTTAGGCTTCTAAGTAGTGAACTACCAAAACCAAAGGTTGGGAAACACTGCTCTAAAGCAGAGATTCTCAACCTACGGCACCAAATCATCCAGCTTGCGCCCTCGCTCCAGACACTGATTCCACCACCAGTGCCACTGCCACCACCTCAATCCTTGTCTCCTCTGCTTGGCTTGGCATGTCACTAACAGCACTCCATAGCAGGGTGGATGTTGTAATGCTTAAAACATCTGCCCTGCTATGGAGCACTGTTAGGGACACGCCAAGCCAAGTGGAGGAGACAAGGATTGAGATGGCAGTGGCAGCAGAAGCAGAAGTGGCCATGGGGGCATTTCCAGTGGCCATGGGGGTGTTCCCTTCACCCATGTGATGCAGCTCCTCCAGGATGGTAAGCAGGGGAGCGGTGTGGGTGGCACTTTTTGGGGGGCATGTTAGGATCGGGGTGGTTGGGCCCCTCAACAGTCTGAGGGAGTGTGACCCAGCCCCCAGCTTAAAAAGGTTGAGGACCCCTGCTCTAAAGCATGGCAGAAGAATAATTTATCAAGTGTTGGACCTTTTTAGAGGACCTAAGTTGACAGAGATACTCCAACATAGCTTCAGGAAAAAAGAGACACATGTGAAATTTGTTTCCCAAAATTACTTTTGATTTAAGACTGTAATGTAAACCATTATCTTGGAAGAAGTGGCAGACCCGAATGGTCAGTATGAGAGAGGAAGAGAAGGAGAGAGTTGAAATCTCCTAAAGAACAGCCACAGCTCAAGCTTCTTGTGAGAAAGGTTCTCATGTAGTGGATGAACAGCAAGCATCATGTAGCTAAGCTCCAATAGGAACTGGTCTGATTCAGAGCTAGAATCCTTTCAGTATGGAACAGTGTCCCCAAATTACTTGAACTGAGTTGGAAATGTTCAAACTGAAGCAAGACAATTTAGTCCACATCTAGTCCTGCCTGCCTACTTCTTCCTTCTCTTTTTCTTCTTTTGTTCCTTAACTCATCCAATATTTTTCATGTAATTTCATATAATAAAGAAACAAAGAGCAGGTCCACACTGCCCCTTATGGGATTGTCTGAGTTCACTCATTTTGAAGTTGCTAAAACATGGGAGAGGACTTGAGTTACACTTAGCCCACTCCCCACATCCATACACCTGAAATGACCCTTTGCTCATATTTATTTATTTTATTTATTTATTATTCAAATTTATATATTGCCACCCAAATCAAACGAGCGACTCTGGGAGGCTTAGCAACAGTGAAAACATTACAATCATAAAACATTAAAAACTCTTTAAAACTCTTAATAGACCTTAAAGATTACCCTCCCCCTCCCCATCAATTATTTAAAAAATATGGTTAAAAGAACGACTAAAAGAATGGAGAGGCATACACTATATAAGCCAGCAGGGTGGAGTCACCACGTAACCAGTGCCCCACACCTGCTTTGCTAGCCAGGTTTTTAGTTCTTTCCTGAAGGGCAACAACTCTGTCTGGAGGCACAACTCAGTTGGTAAGAGGTTCCATAGGTCTCGCACAGACAATGAAAAGGCCCTCCTCCTAGTGCTAGAGAGTCAAGCCTCTCTTAGCTGATATCTTCAGAGATCCTCTCCGGTCCGCTCTGGTGGGATGGACAGATGTCCTTTGGGTGACATGGTCTATTTGGTATCCTGGCCCACTACCATGTAGGGCTTTAAAGGTCATAACTAGCACCTTGAATTGCACCCGGAGGCACACCAGTAACCAGTGCAGCTTCCGGAGCAGTGTTGAGGCATGGACATAACACCCGCACCCTAACACCACCTGGGCAGCCACATTCTGAACCAGTTGCAGCCTCTGAATGGGCAGTCCCATGTAGAGCACATTACAGTAGTCTAGTCTAGAGGTGACCAGAATGTGCATGACCATGAACAAGGAGTCCTGGTCCAGGAGTGGGTGTAACTGGCAGATGAGCCACTTTACCATGCAGTCAAATAAAAAAAAAATACTTGTTCCTTTGCAGAGGGGCAGGGAAAGTGTAATTGCTCCCCCCTTTACAATCATTGTAACACTGGATCACTAACCGTAGATGATTGACAAACAAAGGGGGAAATGTGGGGATTCCTCTTTACTGATCCAGCACTAAAATGATTGGTGGTGGTGGTGGTGGGGGGGTTGCACTTTCCCAACCTCTCAACAGAGGAGCAGGAAAAAATTTAAATAAAAACATCCAATTTACTGAAGTGGCTCTTAAACATACTGGATGTTTATTCAGGAAGCGTTTTTTGAAGGCTACAAGCCTCTCATGTATAGTGTCCAAAGCATCCAGAGGCTCTTGGGATGCCATATTTTTTTAGCATCAAAACAAAGTACAATCCCATAATTTGGGTTCTAAAACAAATGTTTCAGGGAAGGTTGTGGTCCTCCAGTGTCAGTGGAGCATAACCAGACTGACCCCCAAGTGGGGGTAGATATAGGCTAAGACTATATGTTTTCTCTGTTTTCTCCACCAACCTCCCCCACCCCCACCCCACTGCCGAAAATACATGCAGGCATACATATTTTTCCCCAAAATGGAAACAAATGGCTTCTCAGTAGGAAAAGTGTCCTTTGGCTACTGTATTAATCTGAGAGCCATTGTTGTCAAAATGCACAGTCACAGCCTTGGTAATGAAATGCATTCCAAAAGGACTATACTGTACTTTCAACCTGTTCTTCATCATTTCCTTATGGTCTCCTGTTTACACAGTTTATTTCCACTCTTATTAATATTTTAATTGTTCCTTGAAAGTTCCTGGAAAGCTAATTTTATTTCAAAATAAACAAGAATAAATACAAATGGATGACAACTGTTTCCGTATATACTGAATCAATCATCTGTTTTCCTGATTTAGGTAGCAAGGGCTGAATAATTATGTTTGACCTTTGGTACAGCATGTATTGAGTACCGATTCATATGTTGGTTCTCTGCTATGGTTGTTGCTTTACTACGACTGCTAGATCACACTTTGAAACAATAGTTTATTTTCTTGTTTATTTGAGGCATTTTTACACCAATCTGCAGAGCAGCAAGCATACAATCATTACTTAGAAAGACTCAGCTCCACTCAAAAAGGTACAGCATAATAGGAAGAAGGTGCATGGGACAAAGAAGTTAGATAGCAAACAGAAGTTAGAGCTATTCTGTGTTAGGAAGAGTGAAATTTGTGAGCACCTAAGTGTTCCACCTTGAGCTGCTCTCAGCTCTGAGAAATTTTGCAGATTAGCTATTTTGTTTGACACACAGTCTTCAGGATGTATTCTATGCTGTGGGGTTTTGGGATGACAATAAGGTGGATAGTGGATAATATGTTTTTTTTACCAGAATACAGTAGTTTGTATCATTCAGATGATTAAAAGTAGCTATGGTAGGTACCTTACCTTGGATACCTTGGAGTCATTATTCAGCAAGGAGTCCACGGGTTGGTAGATATCTCTGTGATGACATTCCACACATGCAAATGGACTTGAGAAATCAAGGCCATTTGCATGTAGTTTTTTAGCCATTTGAATATCATGTCACCTGCTGGCTAGGCAGAGCATGACATGTGCCCTCCGCTTTCACCTTGCCCAAGGGATCTGATGGAGGATGCTTTGGTCAGTTTTAGTCCCAGCCTAACATCATTGATAAGAGATGGGCAACACTGCCTAATTAGACTGCTCCAGCCACATGCCTCAACAGGGCTCTCACTTAACGGGGTGGGTGGGTATAGTGGATATATTTTTGAAAACAGAATAAGTAGAAAATCACTGTTTTAAGAATTTCAAGTATTTAGTAGCAACTATTCATTTATTACATTTATATCCCACCCATCTGGGATATTTTCCCCAATCTGGGCAGTTTATAACATATTTTTAAAAATCTTTACAATAAAAATTAAACAAATTGAATAAATTATAAATATCAACATGGACAAAAATTATAATCCCCCAATTAAAAAACAACAACAACCCAGCAACAAAGAACACATATTGGCGACAGAAAATGTTAAAACCAAAAAACTAGCCAGTTTGTGAAGCCTTGGAATAATCGCTATTGTTATCACATGCTGTCAAGTTGCTTCTGACTTCTGGTGGTCCTAATAAGGATTTTCAAGGTATGTGAGATGTTCAGCAAATGGTTTATTATTGTCCCCCTCCAGGTTTCCATGGCAATACATGGATATGACTCCAAATCTCCTGAATCCTGAGTCCATTGTTATCCATTGCACTACAACTGTAACTAATTACTGTTTTTATAACAACATCCCATCTCTGCACCTATCTCATTATCTTAGATGTAGTGGTAATATCGAATATATTGACACCTTTTAAATTTAGAAGTCTACCCCATGCTTCTGTTTGACTATTTCTTTGTCATCTATTATTTTTACACAGCCATTAATAATTGTTGCATAATCATAGCGATCCTTGCTTCCCTCTCCCACCCCCAGTATTTTTGAGAATTTTGTTTGCTTTGTATGTGAATTATTTATCCAGTCTTCATATAAATGTTTGGTAAAGGAAATTCTACCAGTCCATTCAGTTCATGTTGATTGAACTGTCTAAATGTTTAGACACAATAAAGTTAGATGATAACCATCTCTGGCCCAGGATTATTACATTTTCCTTTCCCTAACAAAACAGCAAAGCCATTAGAAAACCATGAGAAGCTAATACAATTTCGTTTTTACTAATATATAGATGTAATATTTTTCTGGAGCTTTCACTTGTAATTAGAAATAACTGTCAGTTATTTGACCGCTGATTCATTGGTCAATTTCATTGATACAAGAGCTACAATGTTTTTCCACAGTGTACACAGAAAAGTCTCTCTAGTACAATTTTGTGGAAGTGGTGGAATATAAAATAAATAAAGTGGTCATCTGGATCACAAAATATGAAATTTGGCATATAATTACACTGGATAGGGAGAACAAATCTCCCATTTCCCAGATTTCCTTGGCCTCCTTTACTCAGAGTAACTACTTAATTGGATGGATTTTATTTATTTATTTGTTTATTTATTAAATGGGGCTTTAATGGGTCATTTAATGTGATTTTTAAAATGTTTTTAATAAATGTTTCTATGTTTTTATGCTGTTGTGAGCCTCCCAGAGTCGCTCTGATGAGGGGGCAGTGATACAAATTCACAAAATAAATAAAATAAATTGGATAGATCAAATATAAATGTTTTTTTTTAAAAAATGCATTTATTATTTCTTACTAAATACAGTACAACTGTTTTGGAGTGGATAATACTTTTGTGGCTCCAGTCCAGTCCTTTTGTTTAGTTTTGATACATAACTAACTAGACACCGATTTTTAATTATCTCACTATTTATTATCATCAGTACATAGATATTTGGTTATAGAACATTAGAGGAAAACAACAGTAGTTTTACACTGTCTACCATGTTTAAATCTGATTGAGAGTAGATGATGTAAACTAGAATATCAGTCAGAATATCAGTCAGAAATCTTCACATAGATTTCTATCTGGTTCTTCCCTCCCTCTTCTATAACCATCTCTCATCTTTGACTTTGAAGTCCAACAGTTTAAACTGGGGTTCTTGTTTCAGTTGCTTAATTCCTTTTCATAAATCATGTTCAAGTGCTGGAATAATTTGCACACCATTTAAGAATATTTACTTTGAAACATTCACCTCAAGCCTTTTTTGTATATCCTTTCTCTCTAAAGATTTGTAGTATTTGTTTTGTTCTCTGAGGTATAAAAGACCTGGGTAAACTTTATTCCTGTTGTTTCAAGATTAGTGAAATAAAATGCATATTTATTCAACTGGGAGCGAAAGAAGCTTTAGTAAAGACGATCATACATATAACCCTAGGGAATGATATAATACAAAATGCCTGCCTTAAAATCTCTTTAGACTTGTTCAAAACTGTATTCAGTGACTTAAGTTCAAAAAAGGACCCAAAAAGTATTCTCTATAAACATTTTGATCTTTTTTTTTCATGAAGGAGACAGCTGTATATTTTTGCTTAATAAAAAATAAACTCAATATTGGTGGAATGTGTACAGCAAACTCTATAAAGAGATATTGGAAACAGGTTTGGGTTCCACTGAAGTAAAATATTAATCAGTTACTAGCACTGCTTTTTTGCCATATTACAGGCTTAAATATCTATTACAATTATTTTGTTACAATTACTCTGTTGGAAAGGGACATTTCTAAATGGTTTTTATGCTTTCAGCAAGCTATCCTTCTGTGTACTGAATTAAGACTCAGGCCACCATAGAGCCATGTAAGCTAAAACATTCTGTCAGGATCAAACAGAACATACACATTTTTTTTCCTGGCTGTGCATATGCAGACATAGTAATGGTACTAATTTCCTCCAAACTTTAATATTATAAGAACCTGAAGCATGTACACACTTTTTGCCCACATCCAACCAGTGTTATCCTTTCCTTTCTGTGAATTATTTTGCAATGTTCTCTCCACCCCATAAATCTATTTTTAATGAGATAGAGTAGCACCTTATGTTTTAACGTCCCCCCCAAATATGTGTGTGTGTGTGTGTGTGTGTGTGTGTGTGTGTGTGTGTGTGTGTGTGTGTGTGTGTGTGTGTGTGTGTGTGTGTGTGTGTAAAAATACCAAAAACCAGTTTGGCCTAAGAGGACTACAGTCAAGTTCTCATTCAGCCAAGAAACTCAATGGGTGGTTGAACCTGGGCCATTGTTAGGGATGCAAAATCTCTTACAGTATTTGTAATTGCACTGCATTTCTCTGAACCCCATCTGCATTTTATTGTAGCCCTTTTTTAAATAATGGGTTGCAACTTAGTTCTTCTCTTCCTGCCTGGAAATTTGTCCATATTTTAATATACACACTACCTAATTTAGATCTGTTTCTATACATTTTTCTTAATCTATGTATTTTCCCCATTGACTAAGCTTTCTGCCCTACAACGCAGAATAAAGAGAGGTAGAATCATGGCATGGAAGTAGGGTCACCGCTTGATTTTAATTTTATTTTAACCCCTAACTAGAGGGGTCTGTCTTGGTGTGCATTAGAGGACAGGAAAAGCAGTCTTGCTTGATCTCCTCTCCTGTCTACTCTAGCCTGACACTAACTACCCAACTTCAGAAAGACCTCCTGGGGTCCATTTCTTTACCAAAGTCCCAGTTTGGGAATCCAAGTGCCCCATTTGGCTGCTATCACCTAACAAAGTCCCTGGATTCTATCAGTGCTGACTTCACTTTTCCACACAATCAGCCAGTTGTGACCGTCTGTTTAAATGATAACATCCTCTAAATTGATCCAAATGCCCTGGGAGCTAATAAACCCTGGTAACCCTGTGACATGGTGGCAGTAAACCAGCAGTGGGATCCAATGCCAAAAATGGTTGTTATGAGCCATGAGTTCTGTGGATGTGAATTTTGTTTTGAAGTAAGTTTTTATTTTTGTGAGATAGTATCAAGAACCTCAGGAGGTTTGTGGTCCATTGCTCCCCCTGTCCCCATACCCAGAGTTCCAAATGATGTGTTCTCTCATCGATCTGGGAGGTGCAGATGAGTACAAGGATGCTGAGGTGGCAAGAGCCTTCCTGGTTGATTTTTTTTTTTTTTTTGCAGGGCAAGGGACAATAACAGCTGAATAGAGACAATACAGGTGAAACTCGGAAAATTAGAATATTGTGCAAATGTTCATTCATTTCACTTAAAAGGTGAAACAAATATATGAGATAGACTCACTACATGCAAAGCAAGATATGTCATGCCTTAATTCATTATAATTGTGATGATCATGGTGTACAGCGTACATGAGATTATGAGATGATTATGGGGTACATGAGATTGGGGGGTTGGGGTTTTCATAAACTGTAAGCCATAAGCATCAATATTATAACAAAGTAAGGATTGAATTATCTTGCTTTGCATGTAATGAGTCTATCTCATATATTTGTTTCACCTTTTAAGTTGCATTACTGAACTGAATGAACATTTGCATGATATTCTAATTTTCCAAGTTTCACCTGTAGATTGATAGAGGTAATAGAGGAATGATTAAGGGTTGAGAAGAAGAGAAAAGGAAGAACTTTCTAGCAAATCAATGCAGGAGGAGGAGACAATGAGGCGGGGCAGATAAAAATGGCCCTAGTAGTAGTAGAGGCCATTTGGGTGAAGGGAGAATAGCAAGAAAAGGGAACAGGAAATGAAGATGTGCAAGGAGAACCTGGAGGGTAATGCTTGCAGATGAAGAGCCACCCTTACCCCCTTAGGTGTACCTACATATTTAAGGTAGACCTCTGCATGGGAGGCCTGGTCTACCTGAGAGTTCCCTTAGCTGAGCCTGAGTGACAGGCATGGGAAAGGACAGAAGCGAAGCCATCTTATTGGGAAGATGGCCAGTGTTGAGAGAGACACTGGCAAGAGTCAATAACCAAAGAGACACAAGACTAAATTCAGCAATGTGGGGACTGCCAACCCAAAGTATTGGGCTATGTGTCCTAACTGTCATATGGACATAACCCTGGTGTGAATAGTTGAACTAATTCCAGTTCTGAGGGCCAGGTAACCTAGACCTTATTAAGCATGTGGTAAAGGAAGAGGTTCATCTGGCCATTCATTTTTTACTGTTGACTGACATTATTAAAGCTTTATTTTTCCTTTTATCTTATCTTTGCTTTTTTTTTTTTTGCATCTGTGCTCTGACGTCATGCTTTGGGGACCATGGAAGAAGGCAGGTGGGGTAAGAGGCAAGTAGAGCATAAGAGGGAAAACATGTATTTTAGCATAGGGTAGTAGAGAAAATAAGTGTTAGGATACAGTACTTGAGAAATCCCAGTTAGGAGAGGATCTCCTGCCATCTTAAGTGGAGGAACATCATCATCATCATTATCATCATCATCATAATTCATGTCATAAATTATTCTGGGTTGAAAGGATTTTTGTGGAAGACAATCCACTCAAGGGACGCCCAAATGAGGCTCCTTTCATGTCCCCAAGAGCTGGGACAGAGTCGGGCACTCAATCCATCATGCAGTACCCAGGTCTTGAACTGCCAACTTGCAGCTAACAAGGCAAGCTTCTTAACCACTGAGCCACCGCAGCCCAGAGGAACTTAATGTTATTCTAGGAAGAAACAGACTATTCCTCAGTGCAGCAGAAGAGGGTGTGGATCAGATTTCCAGTCTCCAGGAGAGGGAGAGAAATGCAAGTAATGGAGCAGGTGAACTTGTTGGCAAGCTCAGGAAGAGGCTGGAGGAGAAGAATTGCTGACAGAGAGATCAGAGAGACTCAGAATCAGTTCCCTTGATCCAGCATGCCAATAGGCAAGACTGGGAGTGGTGATGAGAGATATCTGGAGAGTCAAGCCAGGTTGTTGGATGCCCTGGCAGCAAATCAAACCCAGGTGTTTCAAGCCAAATGGAGCTGTTACAAGTTAAGTCACAGCAGGTGGCTGCAGTCTGAATTGACAGATATCTGTTTCCTGTGTACAAAGAAGGTCAGAATATTTGGGCTTTTTTTGTCTGTGTTTGAGCATATTTGCTTTGGTTTGAATGTTGTGCAGAAATATTGATTATAGGCCTTGAGGAACCAGGTTACCGGTGCATTGCTGTAACATGTGCAACATGGGAAGAGATTGTGACTGTCTTATTGAGGAACTGGTGAGAATGCAAGCGCGGCGCCAAAATGGGCACCACACTCTTTGCGCCCCCCTCCCGGACTCAGACATCCGGGTGAGTTAGGGACGTGACCACCCTCTTTAAAAGGGGTGGCCACGAGGCAGCCGAGCTGCCATTTTAGAATAGCGACGGAGCGGAGAAGTTTGCTCCACCGTTTTCTCTTTTGCTTCCCCCCTTTTCTCTTTTAAAACGGGAGTTTTTCCCTTTGCTGCTCATTACCACGGTACTGCAGGCAAAGGGTTGCGAGTTTGATCCCTGGCTAGGGATCATTTAGGGGCAGCATTACTTCTTCGGCTTGGGAGACATGGCTCCCAAGCGCAAGGCACCGGCTGCCAAGCCGCGGCTGAGGGGAAGGGCTCTGCCTACCCCCTCCTCATCTAGGGGGCCGCCACCGGACCGCAGAGCTCGGGCGGTACCCCCGCAACCGGGTGGTGGGGTTGGTTTACCCACCACCACCAATGCGGGCGAACAGGCTTCTGCCTGCCAGCCCGGTCCAGGGTTTCAGTCAGGGCCGGCACAGGCCGGCCCCTCTGGGGTTCCTGCCCCTGTAGGGCCTTGGCCCGGCTCGGGGCAGGGCGGCCCATTTGGGCCCGGTGCGGGTTTCCGCCCCAACATCCTCCAGCCTCACATGGGCCGGATTATTGGACATGGCCCTATTCGGGCCCGGGATCCCCATTCAGGTTTCCCCTGCAACAATTGCCCGGTGGGCCATCCGGCCCATCCGGCCCACCTTACATGGGGGGGGGTCGGAGACTGTTGATGCCCTCCTCGCATGCATTTCGGTGCTGGAGGCATCAATGGGCATTGCCCCACCACCTTCTGATGGTGGGCTTGCAAATTCTTTGAGTCCGGCCCACACGTCGGCCACGACTCTCCAGCAGGCTGCCAACAGGGTTGAGCTGCTTGAGGCCATCAGGCCAGGCCAAGCTGGTGCCTCGCAGCTCCCCGCCCGACCAGCACAGCGGGGCTTGCCGCCGGGGACCAGTCCAGCGTGGCAGTGGTGCAGCGGCACGCAGAGCTCAATATCTGTCGCGAGCTCCAATGCCTGCCGTGGGCCGGAATCCCCAGTGGGGGCAGCCCACGGGGGTGCACCGGGTGAGTTTCCTGGTCAATTAAGTACACCAGTGACACTATCCAGTAACACGGGGGGGGGGGTGGTTCAGTGGCCATGGCCACGACAGGTTCCTGTGGGAGGGCAGTTGTATCCACACTGTCCCGTTAACTCTTGGTTGTCTAATTACCCCCCGGTTATGGCAGGGGTGACCGCCCCTATGGGTATGCCTAGCGTTGCAGGGGTTATTCAAGGCCCACTGCGCACACCCTCAATCCAATCTGTACCGACGGCGGCCCTGCCGACAGCTGGTTATTCCTTACCCCTGGGCGATCATCTCTCCCAGGCCACGAGGGAGAAGATTTGGCGGGGGGAATATGTGGATATCTTCTCCCTCCTAAACCGTGAGCCCACCAAGGAAGAGAGGGAGGGGCAGGATGATAGGGACAAGGAGTTGTCCCATTGTCGTAAGCCACCGCGTACCTGGGCCAATTGGTTACCAGCCTATCTCATTTATATGGCGGTATACCTGAGGGCCCGGCCTGACTTGGCCATTCCGATGGTACAATACCTGGATAATATTTATCGGGTGGTGGTTGTATTTTCTGGCCCGTCATGGTTGGCTTACAATGAAGAGTTTAGGATGAGAGTGGCCCTCCATCCTGAGATGAGGTGGGACGAGCCCTGCCAGGAATTGTGGCTCTTGTACATGACTCCCACGTGGCCAGCGCCTGGTGACCGGTATCATTGCGGCCATGCCGTTCAGCGGGATGCTGCTACACAGGCTCCCTGCCAGCCGGCGGGGCAGGGGGTTCCAGCCCGCCTGCTGTGTTGGAGCTTCTCCACCAGCAGAGTGTGCAACAAGCGTCAGTGTCGATTCCAGCACGAGTGTCCCTCTTGTTCTGGCCTTCACGCCGCCTCCGTGTGACCGCGGGCTGATGGGTCACAGGGCACAGGTTGGGGTGGGCAGGGGGCAGTCAGAGCCCCTTCAAAAGGCCCCTTCCCCAATTAATGTCTCAGTGCTGGAATGATGGCTTTCCGCTTATCCTAGACGGGATGATGCAAGGTACCTACTTGAAGGTTTCCAGTTTGGTTTTCGTATACCCTTTAGGGGTGTTCGCGGGCCTCAGGATGCCCTGAACCTACTTTCTCTTAGGGGTAATGAGGATATTGCTGCACAAAGCATAGCCAAGGAGGTAGCTGCAATGAGGGTCGCTGGGCCATATGGTAGATGGAAGTGGCTGAAGTGACAATGATGGAGCAGCAGAGATACCAAATAATTTTTGGGTTTTCCCCACCAAGATGTGCAGGAGCCTGGTAGTGAGGCTGTAGGCATGGAAGGTGAGGAAACAGAATTCAACAGAAGTCTTCCAAGTAAGAAGTCTTCCTTCATGGAACCAGCTTCAGAGGTACCCAGTGTTCAGTTCACTGAGAAATGGATCTTGCATGTGGCAGAGTCACTTTTGCAACTCCTCCCAACACCAATCAAAGAAGATGATTCACCCAAAGGTGTTGGGAGTATGAAAGTGAGAGGAGAATGTGACCATTTTAAAATTGTGGGTCCAGGATCAATCATCACCCAAGAAGAAGCTCAAGGGCTGAGAAAGAAAATTAAGCCTGTGCAGGTCTATTATGACTGGGGCTTTACTGAGCTTAAAGATTCAGGAGCTGATTTCAGTAGCATAAATAGAGTGCTCCTACATCAGTAGTTTTCAACCTTTTAAAGCTGGGGGTCAGGTCATGCTTCCTCAGACAGGTTCGGGGGCTGGATGGCCATTTTGCCCTTCCTCCACCACATGGCACTTCCTGGTGTGGTGGAGGCAGTGGGAGGGGGGGGCACACAAAATGGTGCCATGGGCTACATCCAGCTCACAGGCAACAGGCTGAGAATCCCTGTCCTAGATGAAAGTTGAATTATCAAGGATTTAAGATTCTCTGTGCTGCCATATGAACATGAGGGGCCAAAAACATGATATGCATAGATGGAGTTGTTAGCCATTGAATTTGAAGGATGTGGGGCACTGTGTCATTGTCCATTCTGGATCCTCCGAACCAAAGATTTTCTTCGGTAATGACTTGTTTTACCTCATCACAGCACATTACACATAGCCAGATAGATAGGTTGGCTAGCTTTGTAATTTTCTGATGTGTTCCTCATGGTTGATCATAATCCTACCTCTGTAATTTGCTGTATTCATTTGGGAAACCCGTTTTGTAACTGAGTAGAAACTGTTTGCCTTTGGTACTCTTATCTCTTTTTTCAAAATAAAATACAAAAATTATTTCAAACCAATGCCTGAAATTTTTGGATCAGATGGTTTGTGGCACTACAAACCAGGTCTTGTCTTGGCCACCTACAGGATATTTTGGAATTTCTACGATTACAGAGGATTTTAGGGTACTGCAGTGGCTTAAGTCGCTACGATGCTGACTGGGAAGCAGAAGGTCAGCAGTTCGATTCCCGAGTACTGCAGGACGGAAATGAGCTCCCGTCTTCATCCCAGCTCCTGCCAACCTAGCAGTTCAAAAGGAAGAAATTGCAAGTAGATAAATAGGGACCACTTTGGTGTGATGGTAACAGCTTTCCGTGCGCTCCCGGTGTCTAGTCATGCCTGCCACATGACCACGGAAACATCTGCAGAAGCAGAGAGCGCTGGCTCTTCGGCTTAGAAACAGAGATGAGCACTGCACCCTAGAGTCGGATACGACTGGCTTTCTAGCAAGGGGAACCTTTACCTTTACCTTTACAGAGGATTTTAGCCACCTTTGCAAAGTAGTGACCTTGTGTGTGGTTTATTTTGAACTGCCAAGTCTAAGGTAGATTGAAGTGTTTGGAAAATACATCGCCAGGCAGGTGCTCATAGTTGTTGTCATCATCACAACTGACTCTTTCTTGGGCTCAGCCTCCCCAGGACAAAGTAAGGTAATGTGGCTGAGTGACTATAGAGAGGGAGCTTCTGAACGTGGTAAACCGATGACACACATCTATAGTTGGGCTTTTTTTGCATATAACTCAAACACAAAAAGGAAAAATAGTGTAATAGCCTTCACATGAGGATAAGTTGGAAAAAATCTGATATATTTTTATTAATAAGCATACATATTTCATTCTGGAATAATTATATTGAAAAATGTGGCTGACACTAATATTGTTAGATTGAGAAAGGCTCCAGCTAACATCGGAATAAGCCTCTTCTTAAGGTCCGAAATCTCAGATCTTAAATACAGTTTTTGGGTCCTCACACCCTCCCTTTAGAATGTGAAAGATGTTCTAGAAGCTATGTGGTGTGACCACAATCTTTGTTTCTTAACATTCCCAGGTGTTACGTTATCTTTTTGCTCCATCTCTAAGATGTCCCTCTCTTGATTGGCATCCATGAGTCTGGCCTTGCTTTGTTGGCAAGCCTGTGTCTTAATGACGTGTTAATGTGGAGTGTGTGCTTGCATTGGAATGCAAATAGCATTACTGCTGTTTCTCAGTGATAGCCTAACTAGACTACTGAGATTTAAAAGAACACTATAGAGTGTTCTCTATACTCTCTCAAACACTCTCTTCCAGCAACACAAGAGGCGACTTTACACATGGACATCACCAGATGGCCAATACCGAAACCAGATTGACTACATACTCTGCAGCCAAAGATGGAGAACCTCCATACAGTCAGCAAAAACAAGACCTGGAGCAGACTGTGGCTCAGATCACAACCTATTGATCGCAAAATTCAGGCTTAGACTAAAGAAAATAAGGAAAACACGGAGACCAGAAAGATATCACCTAGACAGCATCCCTAAAGAATACACGGTGGAGGTGATGAACAGATTTAATGGCTTAGATTCGGTAGACAGAGTACCAGAAGAATTATGGACGGAGATGAGGGACATCATGCAGGAAGCAGCAAAGAAAACCATACCAAAAGAAAAGAAGAGTAAGAAAGCAAAGTGGTTGTCTGATGAGGCTCTTAAAATAGCAGAGGAAAGAAGGAACGCAAAAGCCAAAGGAGAAAGGAAAAACTACAATCATTTGAACACAGAATTTCAAAGAAAAGCAAGGAGAGATAAGGAAAACTACCTCAAAGATCAGTGCAGAGAAATGGAGGAAAACAACAAAAGAGGCAGAACCAGAGATCTTTTCAAAAAAATCGGGAAAATTAAGGGAACATTTAAAGCAAAAATGACCATGATAAGGGACAAAGAAGGAAAGGAGCTAGCTGATGCAGAAGAAATTAAGAAAAGATGGAAAGAGTACACAGAGGAACTCTACAAAAAGGACCTCAACACTCCTGACAATCACAATGATGAAGAAGTAGAACTTGAGCCAGACATCCTGGAGAGCGAAGTCATAAAGGCCCTAAAGAGCACTGCAAACAACAAAGCTAGTGGAGATGATGGTATCCCAGTTGAATTTTTCAAAGCGCTAAAAGATGACGGTGTCAAATTACTGCATTCAATATGCCAGCAGATTTGGAAAACAAAACAATGGCCACAGGATTGGAAAAGATCAGTATACGTCCCAATCCCAAAAAAGGGCAATGCCAAAGAATGTTCAAATTATCGAACAATCGCGCTCATCCCACACGCCAGTAAGGTGATGCTCAAGATAATACAGGATAGACTTCAACAGCATGTGGAAAGAGAATTACCAGAGGTGCAGACCGGTTTCAGAAGAGGCAGGGGGACTAGAGACCACATTGCCAACATACGCTGGATAACAAAGAAAACAAAGGAATACCAGAAACAAGTTTACTTCTGTTTTATTGACTACACTAAGGCATTTGACTGTATGGACCACAACAAGATGTGGCAAGTAATTAAAGAGATGGGAATACCAGAGCACCTCATATGCCTCCTGAGAAATCTGTACATGAACCAAGAAGCAACAGTTAGGACAGAACACGGAATGACAGAGTGGTTTGGAATAGGAAAAGGAGTAAGACAAGGCTGCATTTTATCACCATGCCTATTCAACCTATATACAGAGCACATAATGCGCAGCGCAGGGATGGAGGAATCACAATATGGGATTAAAATCGCTGGGAGAAACATCAACAATCTGAGATATGCAGACGATACCACCCTAATGGCAGAAAGCGAGGAAGACCTAAAGAATCTCTTGATTGGGCTGAAGGAGGAGAGTGCAAAAGCTGGCTTGAGACTAAATATCAAGAAAACCAAGATAATGGCAACAGGCCCAATCAGTTCCTGGAAAATAGATGGGGAAGAAGTAGAAGCAGTGACAGATTTTACTTTCTTAGGATCAAAGATCACTGCAGATGGGGATTGTAGCCATGAAATAAAAAGGCGACTGATTCTTGGGAGACAAGCAATGAGAAACCTGGGGAACATAGTGAAAAGCAGAGACATCACATTGAAAACAAAAATTAGAATAGTCAAAGCAATGATTTTCCCAGTAGTAATGTACGGATGTGAGAGCTGGACAATTAGGAAGGCTGAACGCAGAAGAATAGATGCCTTTGAAATGTGGTGTTGGAGGAGGGTTTTGAGAGTCCCCTGGACAGTGAGGAGAACAAATAGGTCAATCTTAGAAGAAATTAACCCTGACTGCTCATTGGAAGGTCAAATAGTAAAGATGAAGCTAAAATACTTTGGACATCAAATGAGAAGGGAGGATTCACTTGAGAAGGCATTGATGTTGGGAAAGGTGGAGGGCAAAAGAAGAAGGGGGAGGCCAAGGATGAGATGGCTAGATGGCATTGTAGACACAATGGGCACAGAGCTGGGAGGGCTGAGGGGGATGGTGGAGGACAGAGGCGCCTGGAGAACAATGGTCCATAGGGCCGCAAAGGTTCGGAACCGACTGTGCGACTGAACAACAAATAGAGTAACTAAAGTGAAAACAAAGTAACTTAAATAAAAATAACTTCCCTTTAAGGATTTTTCACAACAGTCATGACCTTTAAAGTTTAGGATACTAGGGCCCAGAATGTTTGAAAGATCATGTCCTCCCTACCTAGCCTTTGAGATTTACTGGAGAGAATTTTTGCATTGTCCTATTCCAGAGGCCTGTTTGGTGTGGGTTTTGTGGCCATTCCAATGTTTGGTCATTCTTTGCTGAGAGAAGCTACCTTTGCCACTTTCCTGCAGGCCTTCTGCTGACAGACATAGACAATTTTATTCCAGCATATGACAGGTGGTTTTAGCTGATGTGTTGCTTTTCTCTTTGTGGAAGCAGAGTGAATTGTTGTTATATTTGAATCAAGTGTTAAAATATATATTTAAATGCATGATGAGTTTAAACTTATTTTAATACTCAAATCAAATCTTTGTTATGGTCCAAGACCAGCCTAGAACAGCAAAGGGAAAAGAAGTTAAAATGGGGATACTTGAAATACATCAAGATATAGAAGTTAAAGGGAGGGTGCTTTAAAAGGAGCATTTTTGCTCAGAATTAAGTAGTAGTAAAATTATGCTTTATTTTAATACTGTGTTTGTAATGTATACAGTAAACAGTAGGCTATACATAAATAGCCCAACTTTTGAAACAACTTTACCTGCAAATTATGAAATTGGTGTAGACATTCTCAGTTGAGTATCAAGTTGCAAAGTTCAGTGCACAAGAAATAGTGTCTACACTGATTTTGTAACTTGCAGAAATTTGCTGTCCAAATTTGTACCATTTATACTACATTGCTAACAGGATTTTGGTCACTGTATTTTAATTTGTAATATTTTAAACAAGATTGTAATTCACCTTGAATCCCAGTTCCAGGAAAAAAAGGGGGATATAAACAAACCAAGATAGTAAGTAAATAGTAAATATCACCTGCTTTGTCCAGCTTTTGTTGCTGCTTTTGAACAAACACCATCTTTGTGTTTACCAGGAGCAAGGTATACCATCTTTAAAATGCTATATATACCATCCTCAATGCAGGGATTTTCCACTGCTGGGATCGAGCTAGCATTTCCCAAGCTATGTTCTGCAGAACACTTGTGGACTTCAATTCCCAGAAGCCT
The DNA here is from genome assembly GCA_035047345.1 of Bradypodion ventrale. Classification (NCBI taxonomy): domain Eukaryota; kingdom Metazoa; phylum Chordata; class Lepidosauria; order Squamata; family Chamaeleonidae; genus Bradypodion; species Bradypodion ventrale. The sequence goes on along the minus strand of JAWDJE010000001.1, from coordinate 318,792,727 downwards.
AATTCAGTACATTGGCTGATCAGTGTTTTGGAGAATTGACATAGGCTTCTGTGAATTGAAATTCAAAAAACAAAGATTGGGAAACACTAGAAGAAGGGATAAATATTGTAACCAGAACCAATGCAATCCTTCCGATTCAGTTATTCTATGATTCTATGATAAATGGTGATGAGGCTGCATCACCATTTGTCATAGAATCATAGAATAACTGCTGAGGCTGCAGCAACCTAAGAGTAAACGGTGCCGCCTAACTCAAGATGAATAGTATAGCAAGCTCATTTTGGCACAGGGCAAAAGCACCTCTCCCTAATATTCAGAAGTAAGAACAGAATAAGAAACTAAATAGTTAAGTGGTTGCCCTTTGTGATACCCTAAATTGTCTAAATAGAATTGTGAACAAATTCTACAGCATTACTCACTGATAATGAAGAGTTTGCTTCTATATGCCAAGAAAGTCTGTCAACAGTTCATCAACCCCTAGGAGATATTTCATACCTCCAAAACAATAATCAAATAATTGATTTTTTCCCTCTCTAAAGTTTTTGCAATTTGAACAAAATGTTTTTGTGCAAACTGAGGTTATTTTCTATTTGTGATTGTGAAGCAATACACTGGAATAACAGAAGGATTCATTGATTCATTAAAATGATGCCAATCTCTCTTTCCCGCACCCCCACCCCCAATCCTTTCAATCTCTAGAAATCCATCTGAGAAGGCATTAACTATTGCAGTTTAGCTACAAAACTTTAATTGTTCTGTTTGGTGCAATTTGCACACAAAAATTTGGCCAAAATCCTATTGCAGGTGCACCCCCCAAAGAAAGACTCAGACACCGGTATATGGATAAAGGCATTGGGCCACTTTTATTGAATAATGCCCTAGTCCGAATTATAACTTTCAATTGGTGTATTCATCCAAATGCAATTCTTAAGGCAAGCAGGCCGCAGTAACACTGGTAAGGTTCCTCCCAAAAATGCCAATGATAATTGGCTACAATGTAACTATTTGTATCAATTTGTTTGTTGACACAAACAAATTGTTGACCGGAGTCAATAAACTATCTACTGACCCCACCCTATGACGTGTATCCGTCAAATTACGAGGTGATGCATGCTGTAAAGCTCCTGCCATCACCCCTTGCCTGGTTCGTCGTTGACCGGCCAAAGCTATTACACCTGTACCTGTCTAAGTGTTGGCCAGTCAATTGCGAACCTGCCGGATACCTATGGGTCATCAATCTTTCCCTTACCAGCGCTACCCGCCCAAAGTGACCAAAGTCAAGGAAACCCCTTTGCTCAAACACTAGCAACAGTGTGGGATGGGCAAAAAAGCCAGAACCCAAGGGCCAATTCTGGGTTCAGGCCAAAAATTCCCACCCGGCCCCGAAGCGACCAAAATAACACACTGTTCACTAGGGAGGGTGTGGAGGGAAAAACTTCTCCTCTCCATCGCTATTCTAAAATGGCAGCGCGGCTGCCTCGTGGCCACCCCTTTTATAGAGGGATGACCACGCCCCCTAACTCACCTGGATGTCTGAGTCTGGGTGGGGGTTATGACAGATGAACAGAAATTGTATAATTCACAGCACCGGATTGCCACTAATTGATGAGTTCCTGCTCACATGCTTAGTTACCCAGCTAGTTTACAATGAGGAAGCCAAGTCAGAGACAACTTAATTAGTCATGAACTACATTACTTCCCCCTCTGCTGGTGTAAATACAGAGGCTTTTAGCTATTCTTGCAAGTGTAAAACTTAAAATGCTGTACCTTTTGCTCTTATATATAAAATGGGGCAATGATTTACATTCCAAAGTCTAAGGTAGATTTATCACTTGGTATAAAATAGGTGCCATTCCTCCTCCTCCTCCTCCTCTCCTTTCCTCAAGTGTCCCTTGTCCTTTCTTTGTGCATCATGACCAAGCAGACATAACTTTCTTATGACAGTCTAGTGAAAATTAATGGCCTTAGTGGGGGCTCTATAACATTGAGTCCTTGTGTTTCTGTGGATTGAATCCATTTAACCTGTAGAATCAGTTAAATTGTTTTCTCAGCCTATGAGGAAATGTTGTCTCTATACCCTCAAAATGCACTTTAATTTAATTTAATTTAATAGTCATATTTATATATGCTGCCCACTCAGGCAGAACCCGACTCAGGGCGGCATTACAACAAATTCTAAAAACACATAAAAACACTTTAAAGGACCCATATCCCACCCACTTTAAAAGACCCATATCCCAACCACCCATCCCACCCACTATAAAAAGAAGAAGAGAGAGTTCTTAATTGTTTACATAAGCCAGCAGGGAGAGGACCATGTTCCCATTCGGGCTCCACACCTGCCCCGCCAGCCAGGTCTTCAATCCTTTCCTGAAGGGCAGCAATTCTCTTTGAAGTCTTAGATCTGTTGGCAGGAGGTTCCAGAGTGTTGGTGCGGACACGGAGAAGGCCCTCCTTCGGGTGCTGGATAGATGTGCACCCCTAGTTGATGGCACCATTAGAGAGCCCCTCCGGTCTGCTCTGGTTGGACGGGCAGACACTCTTGGGACGATGCGGTCTCTAAGGTATCCTGGCCCACTGCCATATAGGGCTTTAAAGGTCAAAACCAACACCTTGAATTGCATCCAGAGACAAACTGGTAACCAGTGCAGCTCCCAAAGTAGCAGTGGGGCATGGGCATATCGTCCGCATCCCATCACCACCCGGGATGCTGCATTCTGGACCAGCTGCAGCCTGTGAATGGTCGTCAAGGGCAGCCCCATGTAGAGCGTGTTACAATAATCTAGTCGGGAAGTGACCAGAGCGTGGGTGACCATAAGCAAGGAGCCCCAGTCCAGGAGCATGCGCAACTGGTGAATCACCCGAAGTTGGGCAAAAGCCCTCCTGGCCACAGCCGCTACCTGTTCTTCTAGCAGCAGCAGCGAGTCCAGAAGGACCCCCAAGTTGCGCACTGGGTCTGTCTGGGGCAAAACAGCCCTATCCAGTACCAAAGATGGTAGCTCCCTGGATAACACGGGGCCCCTTATCCACAGCCACTCTGTCTTGCTGGGATTCAGCCAAAGCCCATTGGCCCCCATCCAGACCCCAATGGCCTCCAGGCTTCCAGATAGGATTTCAACGGCACCACTGGGGTCCCCACGGGCCGAGATGTACAACTGGGTGTCATCCACGTACTGATGGTACCGCACCCCGTGGGAACGAATGATCTCACCCAGTGACTTCATATAGATGTTAAATAGGAGAGGAGAGAGCACCGAGCCCTGAGGCACCCCATACTTGAGGAGCCTAGGGCTGGACCTCTCAGTCTCCAACCACACCGACTGGGTACGGCCCTCCAGAAAAGAGGAAAACCAGGACAACATGATGCCCTGGATCCCCAGTCCTTTGAGCCATTCCAGAAGGATACTGTGGTCGACGGTATCGAAGGCCGCTGAGAGGTCAAGAAGAGCAAGGACGGATGGATAACCCCCATCCCGCTCCCACCAGAGATCATCCATCAGTGTGAACAATGCCGTCTCCGTACCATACCCGGGCCTGAATCCTTATTGAAAGGGGTCTAGATAATCCGCTTCCTCCAGGACACTCTGCAGCTGGCGTGCCACCGCCTTCTCCAAAACCTTACCCAGAAAGGAAAGGTTGGAAACTTCAAAGAGCTGGGAAAGACAGTTGTGAAGTCCTCATTAAATATGTTTGTAAAAGATGGGAGAACCAGAGAAGGACCTCACATGCCAATTTTAATCCTTAGTGGGGAGTGAGAAGGTACAGTTTTTCAGATGGCCATGACCAAGACTTTGAATGGGGCTCAGAAATGAATTTATTTATTTTTATTTAGTATGCTTATATACCGCTTTATCCTGTCTACTGACAAATGAAAGCAGTTTGCAAAATAATCAAATAAATACAAAGCAAATCATAATTATGGGAGGAGGGGAGGGGAGGGGGAAATACAACAACATACAGAAATAACAGTGCAAAATACCATAAATAATACAAGTCACAATAAACTTTACAAAAAAATATCAAGTCAAGTCAATAATACAATTAACTGTTCAACTTACAATTACAAAAATCACGTCATTATAAAGCAACACAACCTAAACCCATTCAGTGAGTCCAAAGAACATGGAAGGAGTCCTTCAGCCCATGGTTGTGGGCATCCTTTTGAACCTTCCCACTAACAAGGGTGGGAGGGAAAGAGATGTCATCCGCAGCAGCAGCTGCCTCGCATCCCTGGCCAGTGACGGACTCCAGGGAGAGGCAGCAAAGTTCTTCGGCCCATGGTTGCGGGCAACCTTTTGAGCCCTCCTGCAAACAAGGCTGGGAGGGGAGGAAAGATGTCATATGCAGCAGCTGCTGCCTCAAATCCCCGGCCGGTGACATGGGGCTCCGAGGAGAAGCAGTGAAGTTGCTAGACATCAGTGTTGGTGATAGGAGGGGGAGAGCTGCTTTTAAGGATACGAAAAGGTGAGCCCAGGTGCAGTCAGTGGAGAGGGCTCGGGCAGTCCTCGGTGGGCCAGTGAGTTGGGGCTGGCAATTCTTTATCCCTCCTGGGTGGGGAGGGGCCAGCCCCCAAACAGCTGCACCGGCGGTGAAGTCCCTGGTGGGCTGGTGAGTCGGGGCCGGCAGTTCTTTATCCCTCCTGAGTGGGGAGGGGCAGGCCCCCAAACAGCTGCTCCGGCGGTGAAGTCCCTGGTGGGCTGGTGAGTCAGGGCCGGCAGTTCTTTATCCCTCCTGGGCAGGGAGGGGCTGGCCCCAAAACAGCTGTGCCGACAGCGAATGAAGCAGTTGTAACAGGAGGGTGACATGATCCCAGTAATGAGCCACTGTAAGAGTCTGGCTGCAACATTTTTTCACCACTGCAGTTTCTGAACTATCTTCGGAGAAAGTCACATGTAGTGTGGTCTGAGTAATTCAAATAGTATGTAGCTACAGCGTGTATCACTGTAGCCTCGTTCGGCCTTCCAAGGAAGAGTTGCAGCTGGCACACTCGTTTTCATTGTGCAACTTCACTCCTAGCCACTTCTGAGATCTGAGCATCCAGACTGAGACCACAGTGCCTCCAAGTCTCATCCCAGACAAGCAGCCCAGAAAAATAAAATGGTTTATGGTAACAAAATCCACTCAACAGAACTAACAGGGACACACTTTCCCTCTCTAATACCCTGCATGGATCATCCACCATAGTCTCCTATAGTAATCTCTGTCCCATAGCAAAACCTAATCCATTTCATCCATGTCCACTTGGAGCTGAGAAGCCATCACCCATTCTAGAACTTTGCCATGGAATTGAATGTTGAAGGCTAGCTGGTGATTGTCCAATACTGTAATGTCCAAATATGGCTTTTTAAAATTAAAGGCCTTGTAATTAAATGATTAAAAACTCTAGACCGGTGTTTCTCAACCTTTGGTCTTTAGACTTCAATTCTCAGAAGCCTAAGTTAATTCCCCAAAGCACTGATCAGCCAATGAACTGATTTTGTGTTCAAGGAATTGAAGCCCCCCTGTGGGGCATGGGTCCCATGTTGGAAACCACTGCTCTTGACCTTCATGATGAATAACTGAAGTGTTTAGATGTTGCTGGGTGTGTAAAGGCATTGAAGGGTTGGTTTTGTGCACATGCCATCACTAATTTAGCCCTATACATGTGTAAGTAAGCTGCTCAATAGGACAGTAATTGCCAGATTTATGGGCATGTCAGTTGTGAAGAAGTCTCCCTTTAAATAAACACTTAAAACCTTAAAACTACTCCTTGGAAAGTAAAGCTTATAAACCAGTGGCCTCTATTTCTCTTCTTTTAGTTGCTCATTTGGAGCTTGACAGACTTCTGATATCAAGCACTGATTGTTTAATTACATATAACATTCTTCTTAACATTTTCCCTCGTCTTGGATTTCATGCACGTTTTGATGTTGTTTTTCTCGAAAATACTTTGCTTAGGCTTTGATGCTTAACCATTTACCATGTGCATGCTGTCCTCAGGTGCCGTTGACTGATAATAGAATGTCTTTCTTCTGCTGCTTCTGTTGTTTGTTGTTGTTGTTTTTTGGGGGGTAACTGTTCAGTTTCTATTTGCTACAGAGCTTTGCTTAAATGTTAGAGCTCTTGAGGGAGAAAAGGGGGTTTCAAAGACAAGATAAGCTTTGGATAAGCATCTAAGATTTTCAGGGCTTATCACAGTGAAATCCAAGTAATATACATTTCCGAAGTGTCAGTGGAGAATCTTGGCCTCAATTCTGTCTGTCTGAATAAAGAAACAGGTAATTTCCATGTGGGAATTCTTGAAATATATGGATTTTTTACATTAGAACATGAGCTGACCTAATCCTAAACTTAATATATAGAGCAGGACAGATTTATACTTTCAATTTTGCACTTCTTGAAATTTTGTGATATGGTTTGTTTGTTTTTTTAAAAAAACTAAACTGTATAAAATGCTATTTTAGGATGAAATGTTTTTATAAATTTGTACTTAGGGGGGGGAAATGTTGCTAGAAATTCATCTTTTGTGGCAAAGCATGTATCAAAACTAGAAAACTGTGTGCACATACACATTTTGTGTTGTTGTTTTTAATATGTAGAATTAAAACAGATATAGGATGGAAAACTTTTGAATGAAATTATGCAAAACTTCCATGGCATGAAAATAGACTGGTAGTTATAGCCCTAGTTCAATTTATGCCAGCTCTTAATATGATGAATTGTATATAACGTAGAGTCAAACTAGCCATTGAGGGGAATCTGTAATCTCTATGCTTAGTCAATTTCCCTTGCACAGTATGATTTCCCAAGTGATACATGCCTCAGCAATCAGATTTGTAAATTGTCTATGTTCATCTTCTAGTTTCATATCACAAAACAAAATACCTTTGACTGCAAGGTACAGTGGTGAGGAAAGACTCAGGCTGTTACTAATAAAACATAGTTTGCTACTTGTAAAGCACCACTTCTAAACGTGTTTTAAATATGTAATCTAGTTTGATCCGCCAACAAAAATGCTTTGAAATGTGTGTGCTATTTTTTCCCTCTAAGAAAGACTGGAAATACTGTATTGCAAGTCGGGTTCTGCCTGAGCGGGCGGCATATACAAATTTGACTAATAAAATAAATTGCCTCCAAGAACTATGCAAGACAACCCAAAATTGTGGTCAGAGACTATCAAAAGGGTATAGGTGTCCCTGGTCTTCCCAGCATAGGTCATCCTCCAGCACTGACAGAGCAGCATAGCTCTAAGAGTCAGGCCTAAGGCCAAACTACTATAGGTTAGATCAGTGGTTCCCAACATGGAGCACACATCTCACTGGGGGACTTCAATTCCCAGAAGCCTTAATCAGTATATTGGCTGTTCAGAGCTTTGGGGAATTAACTTAGGCTTCTGGAATTAAAGTACAAAAACCAAAGATTAGGAAACACTGATCTAGATAATCATCCCAAAACATTTGGAATGGCATATTGAAAACTGGCAAGAAAAGGTCTGGTATGGTGGGTTTGAAGGAGAGTGTTTATTTTGAAAAATCTCACACTCTTCTTGCAGCAAGGACAAACACTACAATTACTAGAAAAACCTGCACATGAGTGGTTCTTGGGGGGAAAACACCATAAACTGAAATGAAAAAGATACCGTAATTTTACTGAGCTTTACTGCAAATGCACAAGAAGTATAATGACAGTATTGGCCATTTAAGTTGTTAAGCTGTCATATTGCTGTAAAATTATTCAGATTCAGAACATATAATCATTGTCCATTTTTCCTTTCCTTACACAATTCATCTTGGCTACTATGGACCCGTCTTGTAGAGAAACACATTCTGAACACATTCAGAAAGATTTATGCTCAGCTATATTGCAACCTTTGAATCCCTCACAATATAGATGTGTGATGACCAGGGCTTGATTTTCAGTGAGTCGCCTAGCCAATCATGTCTATACTTGTCTCCTGGCTTTCCTGCTTTCCTTGCTGTCAGTATATTTGTTCAGTGATAAGTGTCATTCTGTCACTCTTCTCACATATTTCAGGGCTAATTAAGATAAATGCTGATTATGTGTCAACATTGATTTGCAGAAACAACAACGATCTGGCATCCTTACTAGCTCAGAAAAGGCTCTGGTTTTCTGAGGAAATGCCATCCTATATGTACCCTTTGTAGATCTAGTGACTGCAAATCAGTTACTGTAAGTGGATAGTCACGACCAAGGAGGAGAAGAGACACAGTCAAGAAACTATTTCTATACCACCAGGCTTTTCTCTTTGGCACTTGCAGTAGAGCTTAGTTGGAATTCCAGCAATCCCTGATATCCAGGCTGTGATTTCCTTGTTTTTTTCTAAGATTTCTGTACCGTAAAACTTTTCAAAGCTCAGAATGATTGCTGACATGCTGGTCATATGGGAACGTAAGAATGCCTATTTGAGACCACAGGATGAGACACTTCCATCCTGCATTGTCATTAGAATGTTCCTATCTGTGCAATATTTCTTCTTGCAGCAAATCTGTGTGTTGGAAGAAAAACACTAAGGCTAAGTTTACAAGAATTTTGCCATAAAAGACATTGACTACAAAAACATTTTTAGTCATTTAAGGCAGTTCAGAAAATCTTAATTGGATTCCTTCAGTTACAGTAAGTGCTTTGAGATTTGCAGAACTTTTAAATTAATTATCTGTTATGATAACACCTTACACTAAAATCCACACACTTTGTAGAGTCTTTCTTTATGGATGCATTCTGTTATAATTATGGACATCATAATGAACTGATACGTGTTGCTCTAATGTATTTCAGTTAGGAAAGCAGCACTTGAAAAAAATTGGTTTTGCTATACACATGATGTGAGACAATCAATAGTGCTTTAGTCTGACAAGCACTGTCAATATCCATTGTCACAGTTCAGAAAGTCATTAATGGATAGTTCTTCAAAAACCAATGCTCTCAACACATGTCCAAGATACTGAGATAACATTGTGCTGGGCAGAATTAATCACCGGTAATAAACCCATAGGGTTTAGGCTACATGTTTTGCAACGTGTAAACTGAAAGACTTTGGAACAAATGTGAAGGGCTAAGAGAATATGAAAGAACATACAGGAGTCATAAAGATGTGGCACATTTGCTTTAAACCAGCGTTTAAATATTTGTTGGCTATGTAGTGCTCATCTGCAATACACAGTCACAGCAATCTGATTCCACTTTAACTCTTATGACTCCTTTCTATAGAATCCTGGGGTAGATATTTATCTTTTCTCCTGGGAAGCTCTGGTACTGTACGTCTGGAGGGTGTAGAAGAGCTAATGGAATACTGGGATTTTCCCAAGCAAAAAAACCCTCCAGGATTCCACAGGAAGTGGCTATGGTGGTTAATGCAGTATAAAATTGTTATGTGTGTTCGGGAAATACCTGGAAATAATGAGCAAACCATTGTCAGTCAGTTTCACCCACAATTTTGTAAAACAGATGCAAAAATTGTTTTCCAGAATATTTCTAAATGTTGAGAGATAAAAAATACAGTTACCCTACACTAAGGATTGATAAATGGCATGTTTCTCAAGAAAATAATAATAATAATAATAATAATAATAATAATAATAATAATAATAATAATAATAATAATAATAATAATAATAATAATAATAATAATAAATTGCCTTATTTTTTGAGGGATTTGTTGCTGCTGCCAGACAAAATGTACTTTGCATGTATCTCATTGGAATTATTTTTGGGGGGGATTTTCTCCCCTTATTTTCCCTCTTTGCTTTCCTGAATTATTTTTGCTGCCTTGATTCCTTGATTGATCTGACTATCAAAGGATAAGTTCCTGCTGGTCGCAGCTCATTTTCCATTTGTTTTGCTAATGTGCTCTTCTATTCCAGGTTCGACCAAAACTTTTCACAATTGGGTCTTCCCATCTTTTGTGGGGCCTGCGAAGGGGTCTTTTTACTCCTCTGGGATACCCACCCAGTGACTGCTGCTATCCAACGCCCATCTGTCATTCGAGAGATGTGTCCAGCCCAGCGCAATTTCCATGTGTGATATTTGGCAACAGCTTCGTTGATTCCGCTTTGTTCTCTTATCTGGCCATGGGGGATGTGGTCATGAAGGGATAGCTTTAGCATCTTTCCATGGCTCTTACAACTCTTGATAGTTCTTCTTCCTCAGCCTTCATTAATGACCATGTTTCACTCCCATAGAGGACTGCAAGTAGTAACATTGAATTAAAAAGTTTGGCATGTTGATTGTTGTCAATTTTCTCATTCAGTAAAATTTCTTTGATGGAGCTAAATGTCGCCCTTCCCACTTTCTTACTTCTGGCTAGTTCTGCTCTCTGATTGTTGTTCATCCCAATCAGATGACCGAGATAAACGTAATGGTCAACCTGCTGGAATGCTTGTCTTGCCCCTGCTTTTCTTGCAGTAGTTTTCATGAGTTCTTTATGGTTTTTGAAATGACTGTTTTTCCTCCTTATTTTTCTTGCTTTATTTTTTTGGTTAATGTCTTCAGGGCTTTGGGATGGGTGCCAGAAGGGAGAATAAAACAGAAAAAGAGTAAGGCACTCCTTGCTGGAACAAATGAAACCCAAGAGCTTCCATTGTGCACTTCAGAGTGTCAAATGTAAATAAAATGTGGACAGTCTCCATCATAACTGTGGAATGTACTTAAAATACATTTTCTCAGCAATATTCTGAATCTTGATATTCTGAGATTCCTCATCAAAATTTCTCCTGCACCAATTGTCAGGATGATGGGGCTTGGAGTCCTTTCCATAGTATTGTATTGGTTTGGAATTCTCAACTATTTTAGGAGTGCTATCACTTGAGCATTTTTGGTGAGTGTCTGTTGGAGCATGCTGTTGGAGCAGCGAGTGGAAAGGATTCCTATGCTCCATGCTTTGCTGGCTTACTGCTTGGCCAGCTTACTGACTCAACTGAACTGCTCAACTAAAACTGCTGATGTGACTCACCACTATCTCCAGCTGTTCTTGAGAAGAGAACTGGTGGCTTTTGCCCATGCCACCAAGATACAGCTAACTACTGCCCAGAGGTAACTTCTGCAAAAGACTATTTGCTTTGAACTATTTGCTTGGACTATTCTTATCTGTTTTGGACTGCTGCCAATATTGCTGAGAGCCGTTATCTCAAGCCTGTGTTTTTCTCTTGTGTTTTGTCAAGCTGAAGTAAAGCATCTTTCTTTTGCTTTTTCCTGCCTGCTTGTCTGTGTGAGATACATCCCAGCTGACACTCTGTGCTCTCAGCTTTGCCACTCTGCTCTGCTATACACAGACAAGCCACATTGGTGTACCCCCCAGCGTACCCCAATATCCCATCACCAATGAGATTTCCTGGCTTTCCATGTGAAACTGTAGCCTGATCATATTTATATTTGTTTACTTTTATTTGAACAAGAAATGGCCACATTCTGCACAGCTCAACACCTAGGGGAAAATGATCACAAAACATCTGAAAAAATCTTGCAAGATTTTCCAGAAAGAAAATTCCCTTTTCAGAGAAATCTTACTGAGAGAAGAAAAAAGGATAATTTCTACTGTGAGAACAACACAGTCAAAGTTAAGCATTTTTAAATCCCATTCATTTCAACATAATACATACAGCTTACTTAGGTTATGGCAGGGATTCTCAACCTGTGGCACATGGGCCAGATATGGCCCATGGGGCCTTTTCATGGGGAGCACTGCCTCTAGCACACCAGGAAGTGCCATGTGGTGGCTGTCTAGGGACCGTCCCTCTGAGGGAGCGTGATCCGATCCCTGGCTTAAAAAGATTGAGAACTCCTAGTGAGGGGGCCATTGCCAGCATTCCTACCTTCAACCCACAGCACCCCAAGAACATGGGTGGAGCCACCACTTTGGGTTCATGGGAAGGCTGGAAGGAGGAAAGCCCAGGTAATCCCTGGAGAATGGGGTGAAAGGAACACTGGTGGTAGAAAAGGTGCATGGGGTCACCCCATTGGGATGAAACACCAGAGACTTCTGGATTTTAGACACCTGGTAAAGGGCCAGCCAAGGAGAAACCATGGGATTCTGCAGTGGAGGAGTTATAGCCCATCCTCTGTGTGTTCGGGGAGCTAGCCTAAGAGGACAGTCACCCTTGCAGGAGCCTCTGACCTGCTTCCTAGTGGGTAGGGTCAGAGGCTGAAGAAGAGGAGCACCATCCTCAGGAGAGACACCAGCCTCAAGAAATCAGCACTCAAGATGGCTGAAAGGTCCAGCATTGTCCATCCAACTGTCCATCCCAGATGGGTGGGGGATGTCTAATAAATAAATATGTGAGAGGAGGAGGAAACTTTCCAAAGAGGTGGAAGACAACTGGCATTTCAAGGCCTGCCCTGGAATGAGGTTGTTTATTACAATGACTTCTCTGGATTCAGTAATGGGAACTGAAGCCAGTATAATACTGACTGTATCTTGGAAACTCAAACCCTGAGGTATGGTAGGGGGAGTGTTGGGGTACCATTGTAGAAAGAGCCATCTCACCAGCACACTGGAGCCATTGTTGGTGTGAGATCCAAAGCCATCAGTTCTGCTGGAGGCGGGGATGGTGATGCCCATATTATTAAACACCCAGAGAACAAAAAACACTGTGTATGTCATTTCCCTCTTTAAACATGCTACCAAACTTACAGCTTCACAAACATTCATCTATTTCATTTTATACAGTAAGGTTGAATGACTTGGAATTTTTACATATCACTGCCAAGGGTTGTTCCCATTTGAACCCAGAAGTTCTAAAATAGAACACATACAAAAGGGCCACCCATTAATTGAACACTGATCTCTGTATTCTATGATATATCATCCTAAGAATGCTATCATTGAAAATGTGAATTTTATTTTTTCATAAGTGATGGATTATTGTCCCATGCTGTGAATGTTCCAGTAAAAGTGTCCTTTTATATATCCTTTGAGATTACTTACTTGCAAAAGTATGTGTGGGGTCAGTTCAGTGCTGTGGGAAAATGGAACAGTCCTCTGTTTAAATCAGTAGTGAAATCAGAAGCAAAGAATGCTCTGATTAACATAGGCATGTGTTTAAATGTTCTCCTTAATTGGGTATGTTGTATTTGTTTAAAATAAAGACTCTGGCACATCTTTTTCCTTTGAGAGCAACAATGTGAAAATGCCTTTGTGTTTTATTTTTGTCCTTACTGTCAAGTTGGTAATGTAAATCACAATATTCCTGAATTGTCCTCTTGTAAATAAGCTTCTTGAACTTGCCCTGGTTTCAGGGAAAGGACAACTTTTAATTTAGCATTTTATTTGTCCTCTCTTAACAAATGATCTTTTTTTTATCACCCTTTAAAGAATATGTATCTATTTTTGATCTGGAACCTACTACATCATGAGTAGTTTTCTTTTAAAGCAAAGGAAATGGAATGTTATGCACATGGAACATCAATTTGGCCAGGAGTGATTACAAAACATTTGGGAATGGTGTACTTCAGGGCCCTGCAACTTGCTTCATACATCTACATAAAAGGAATGTGTCCATATGTGCAAAGCTGAATTCTTTCTGTTTGCAAACCCATAATCAGAATCCCCTAAATGTCTTGTTAAGAAAGGCAATTAATGAAGGATATACATGCATCACGAATAACTGTAATTAAAGAGATGGGAATACCAGAACACCTCATATGCCTCATGAGAAATCTGTACATGAGTCAAGAAGCAACAGTTAGGACAGAATACGGAATGATGGAGTGGTTTGAAATAGGAAAAGGAGTAAGACAAGGCTGCATTTTATCACCCTGCTTATTCAATCTATACACAGAGCACATACATAATAAGCAGTGCGGGGATGGAGGAATCACAATTTGGAATCAAAATTGCTGGGAGAAACATCAACAATTTGAGATGTTCATATGATACGACCCTAATGGCAGAAAGTGAGGAAGACCTAAAGAAGCTCCTGGTTAGATTGAAAGAAGAGAGTGCAAAAGCTGGCTTGAGACTCAACATCAAGAAAACCAAGGTAATGGCAACAGGCCCTATCAGTCCCTGGAAAATAGATGAGGAAGAAGTTGAAGCAGTGACAGATTTTACCTTCTTAGGATCCAAGATCACTGCAGATGATGATTGCAGCAATGAAATAAAAAGGTTATTCTTGGGAGACAAGCTATGAGAAACCTGGAAAACATAGTTAAAAGTAGAGACATCACCTTGCAAGCAAAAATTTGCATAGTCAAAGCAACTGTATTCCCGGTGGTAATGTATGGCTGTGAGAGCTGGACCATTAGGAAAGCTGAGCACAGAAGAATAGATGCCTTTGAGATGTGGTGTTGGTGGAGAGTTTTGAGAGTACCCTGGTCAGTGAGGAGAACAAATAGCTCGATCCTAGAAGAAATCAACCCTGACTGCTCCTTAGAAGTCCAAATATTAAAGACGAAGCTAAAGTACTTTGGACATCAAATGAGAAGAGAGGATTCATTTGAGAAAGCCTTGATGCTGGGAAAGGTGGAGGGCAAAAGAAGAAGGGGGCGACCAAAATGAGATTGCTAGATGGTATTGTAGATGCAATGGGCACCATAGGTGTCAAGTATCCCGTATTGCCCAGGAAAACCCCATAATTTAGAGCCCCTCTTCCCCCAATCACATATTTTTTTGTAATCTCCCGTATTTTTTAAAAAAAACCAGGGGCATGTAAATCTCCCATATATTATTGTTCTATATCTTTATTCATGAGGTGTGTGCCTTATACCAGAGCAGAGGAGTGTTGGGCTCCCCCTGGTGGAGAAAAAACCACCCCTTAGCATGACTGCTTTCCCCTCACAGGGAAAAAATGCAATTAGTAAGCCAGGCTTACTTACCCATTCTCTCCCTATTCGACTGCATTTCATATTATGGTGATTTTTCATGGAACTGTTTTTTATACTTTAATCAGTTAAATGTCTACTGTCTTAGCCTTTTCTGCCTCAATTTCATTTTTTAAAACTCTGTGTTTAAGAGAAGACCATGGAAGTGTCCTGTTTATGCTGTATACAAATATACTTGAAGCCGATTGGCTGATTGACTTCCCTTTAACACCCTCTTTTCCAGAAGAGAGAGGGCTTCAAGTATATAAAGACTGTGCCTCTCCCGCCGCCGCTGAACTCCTTCTCCACCAGACCAGGGAGGAGATGAGAAGATACTTCTCAGCTGTGCTGGGCGGGGAGTTGCATAAAGACCATGCCTCTCCCGCCGCCACCGAACGCCATCTCTGCAGGACCAGGGAGGAGGCAAGAAGACTTTTTGTTGTTGCCCCACTGCCTGCCGTTACTCCGCCAGAGCTAACTCCATCAACCCGGTGAATGGGGAGGTTTTGTCGCAGCTTGGAGATGAAGAGAACTGTTACCATCTAGGGCTCATTTGGGGACCCAAAGAGAAAGTAAGGAGACTGCAGAGGAAATAGGCAGGAAGTCTCGATTCTGTGGCTGGAGACCTCATGGGCCAGAGCAACATCTGTGGTGGGGTGCTTTGAGGCGTCCTCAAAAGGGCTGCCCCCGCCGTCAAGCCAGCCTTGCTCTTTGGTTGGGAGACCCTACAGATTGGAGTAATATAAGGAGCCGGTTCCTCCCCCAACATTTGTTTGGAAGTTGGAAGGGAGTGGAAGCCCAAGGGAGGGAGGGGGTGGGTTTAGAAGGGGGTTTGGGCAGGGAGGGGAGAGAGGATGTCAACCTTGCCAGCCAGAAATTAGGGGCAGCATTCCATCTGAGATAGGTGGGGAAGTTCCTGGGGCATGAATTAGTGTTGTGTCGGGCAGGGGGTGGTATGGCAGGTACTGAAGGGCGGGCCGCACTTGGGGACCGCGGGACCAATGGTTGGTATCTGTCCCTCAGTCCAGCCCCTTGGTTACATCTCTGGGTCCTGAGCTGCTGATCCAGGGTGACCCCGCCCTTCGGCTGCTGCTAGTGAATGCCAGGTCGGTCTGTAATAAGGCCCCCCTGATTCAAGATGCTATCCAGGAGGGGTGAGCCGACCTGGCATGCATCACTGAAACCTGGCTGATACCAGAGGATGGTGTACCTCTCCCAGATATGTGTCCAGTTGGGTTCAGTATTTTGCACCAGCCTAGAGGTGAGGGGAGGGGAGGTGGCATTGCCATTGTTGCCAGGGAGTCATTGGGAGTTGCTAGGGCCACTGCTCCACAAGTGTCTGGTTGTAAGGTCCTGCTCCTGCGGTTGGGCCCTAAGGGTCAGTTGGGGATCTCCTGTACCTGCCCCCTTGCAGAGAAAGAGATTCCCTGCCTGAGCTCCTTGAAGCCGCCTCAATGTTGGCGTTGGAGTTCCCGAGGCTTATGGTTCTTGGGGACTTCAACTTGCCTTCGTTGGGGACGGATTCTGAGGTGGCGAGGGAGTTCATGGCTTCCATGGCAGCCGTGGGCCTGACTCAAGTAAATTGGGGTCCGACCAGGAGCAGTGGCCCCACACCTGACCTAATCTTCTTGTCGGAGCAGTGGCAGAAAGTGATCTGCGATTACAGGATTTAGTCATTTCACCTGTGCTATAGTCAGATCACTATCTGGTGACTCTGGACTTTCTGGGGGCAATGTTATGCTGTAGGGAGGCAGGGCCTATTAAATTGGCCCACCCTTGGCAACTAATGGATCCAGATGGATTCCAGAGGGAACTGGGGGATTTTCCTCTGGATCAGCTACACGATTCACCTGAGGCACTTGTTGACCTGTGGAATAGGAAGACGATGGCAGCCTTGGATGAAATTGCGCCACTACGGCCTCTCTAAGCCCGTGGGGCTAGGTCATCCCCGTGGTTCACTGAAGAACTGCGGGAACTCAAATGGGTGAAGAGATGCCGAGAGCACCACTGGGGGAAGACTCAGACTGAGTCTGACTGGACACTGGCTAGAACCGCTATTAGAGCCTACCTGGTGGCGATAAGGGTGGTGAAGTGGCAATATTTCATCACCCTTATTGCATACATGGATAATCGCCCAGCCACCCTGTTCCAGGTGGCCAGGTCTCTCCTCGGTAGAGGGGGGGCGGTACCTGGTTGGCAGGGTTTGGCTGAAGTTTTTGCTGATTACCTGATGGATAAAATCACTCAGATTTACTCGGAACTTTACCCCGGCATGGATGGGGAGAGTCAGGAGGGGACCAGATCACAGTCTTGCTGTGTCATCTGGGATAGGTTTGACCCAGTTGTCCCTGATGAAGTGGACAGGCTTCTTGCAGCTGTTCGTGCTACTACCTGCCCTTTAGATCCCTGTCCTGCTGGCCTGGTGAAAGCATCTAAGGCAGTGACAAGTGGCTGGGTCGGGGCAATAATTAATTCATCTTTACGGGAGGGGGTATTTCCTGCTCCTTTAAAACATGCTTTGGTGTGCCCCCTCCTAAAAAAACCTGCTCTTGACCCAGCAATTCCAGCCAATTATAGGCCGGTCCCCAAATCTTTCCTTTTTGGGGAAGGTATTGGAGAAGGAGGTGGTGCGGCAGTTGTGGAGGGTCCTGAATGGAGCGGATTATCTGGACCCCTTTCAGTTAGGATTCAGACCCAGACATGGTATGGAGATGGCATGGGTCACACTGATGGATGAATTCTGGCGAGAAAGGGATGGAGGCCATCCGACCATCCTTGCTCTTCTTGACCTCTTAGCGGCTTTTGATACCATCGACCACGGTATCCTTCTGGAACAGCTCCAAGGATTGGGGATCCAGGGCACTGTGTTGTCCTGGTTTTCCTCATTCCTTAGGGGCCATACCCAGTTGGTGTGGTTGGAGAGTGAGACGTCCAGCCTTAGGCCACTCCAATATGGGGTGCCTCAGGGCTCGGTGCTGTTTCCTCTCCTATTTAATATCTACATGAAATTGCTGGGTGAGATCATCCATTCCCACGGCTTGCGGAAACATCAGTACATGGATGACACCCAAGTGTACATCTTGTCTTGTGGTGATCCTAGTGATGCTGTCAAAGTCCTGTCCGAGTGCCTGGCGGCTGTTGGGGTCTGGATGGGGCACAAAGGATTACAACTGAACCCAGGCAAGACTGAGTGGCTATGGATTAGGGGACCAGTGTTATCTCGGGAGCTACCATTGTTGGTTTTGGATGGGGCTAGTCTGCCCCAGACAGACCCAGTATGCAACTTGGGGGTCCTCCTGGACTCACGACTGCTGCTTGAAGATCAGGTAGCGGCTGTGGCCAGGAGGGCTTTCGCCCAACTTCAGGTCATTCACCAGTTGCGCCCACTCCTAGACCGGGACTCCTTCCTCATGGTCACTCATGTTCTGGTCACCTCTAGACTAGATTATTGCAGTGTGCTCTACATGGGGCTGCCCTTGATGACCATCCGGAGGCTGAAGTTGGTCCAGAATGCGGCTGCTTGGGTGGTGATGGGGTGTGGACATTATGCTCGCACCTCACCACTGCTTCGGGAGCTGCACTGGATTCTAATTTGCCTCCAGGTGCAATTCAAGGTGCTGGTCATTACCTTTAAAGCCCTACATGGTAGTGGGCCAGGATACCTAAGAGACCGCATCGCCCCAAGAATATCTGACCGTCCAACAAGAGCGGAGTGGAGGGGCTCTCTGCTTGTACCATCTGCTACAGGGGCCCGTCTCTCTAGCACAAGAAGGAGGACCTTCTCTGTGTCCGGTCCGGCCCTATGGAACCTCCTGCCAGTGGAACTAAGGTTGCAGACGGAATTTCTGCCCTTCAGGAAAGTCTGAAAACATGGCTGGTGAGGCAGGTGTGGGGTCCTGAAGATGTTGTGACCCCCACCTGCTGGTTGGTTTAATATCAAAGTAATTTTCCTCTTTTTAATAATGTGTGGGGGTTTTAGCGGGGTAATTTTTTAATGGGGTGGTTCTTTTTAAAGCTTTTTAAGATTGTAAGCCGCCCAGAGTCTTCGTGAGTTGGACAGCTAGATACATTTGAATATAAATAAATAAAACAAATAAGGTGCACCTTCACAGGCAGTCCATCTGGCATGGCCTCTTCCACCTCCATTACCATTGGGAATCAGAGGTTCTCCTCCACTCATTTTGCCTCTGGGTCACTGAGGGGACCATCACCCCACCTAAAGTGGCTCACCCACCTGTAGCCATTGGACCCTTTAGGGACTCACATTATTTATCACTACCCAACACTCAGCATTGAATCGCTGGCTGTACGGTCTACTCTATAATGTAGCGGGCTGTCTGGCCAGACAGCTCTAAGAATGTACCTCACATGAAATACAATTTCCTTGTCATTTTGTAGTGTTCTTAGGTTTAATCAAGAAGTTGTCTTGAAGAGTTCCAGTATTGAGTATTGGGTTCTGTAGACCATAGTCTTAAGCATAGTATCTTTGGATATCAGTACTGTTAAATATCATAGAACTTACCGTATTTCTTTATAAGAATACATATTGTGGAGTGGTGGATAGAGTGATGAACTAGGACTCAGGAAGTCTGGGTTCAAATCTTTACTCAGTAATGAGGAAAGCTTACTAGGGGAATGAACTGGTAAAACCACTCCTTAAATATCTCACTTACTTTGAAACCTCTATTAGGGTCCCTGTAAATCGGTTCTGACTTGACAGCACGTAACAATTTTTTTACAAACTTGTGTATGATTCTAACACTGAATGGAAGGTGGGAGGTCAGTAGTTCGATTTCTGAGTCCTGCAGGATGGAATGAGCTTCCATCTTTGTCCCAGCTCCTGCTAACCTAGCAGTTCAAAAGCAAGAAATTGCAAGTAAATAGGGATCACTTCGGTGGGAAGGTAAACAGCGTTCCGTGTGCTCCGGTGTTTAGTCATGCCTGCCACATGACGACAGAAATGTCTACAGAAGCAGACAGTTCTGGCTCTTCAGCTTTGAAACAGAGATGAACACTGAACCCTTGTTGTGTATTGAGGCACATTTGTAAAGAAGTGCAGGAGCACTCTTGCTAAGGGAAAATGGTGGTTTCCCACCATTCTAGCAAGAAGCCCAAAGTGGCGTGAAACCCCTGCAAAAGTGCGTGCTTGTTAAGCTAAACCAAGCCCTATGATTGGTTACACTTTTGGATCCTGTTCTCCATTGGTTAATCACAGTTATCCCTGGTTATGATTGGTTAGTTACGTCCGTCTGGTGGGTCGTTATCTTGTATCCAGGAGTTACCATCGGAGAGACACTATATAAGCCCCATGACTAGACCAGGGTGGGGCAGAGCGGATCTATACTTCCCACACGCCATTTGGGTAGCCGGATAGTGCTATGCCCTGGGTCCCTCCACTGCTGCGCTTCATTGTAGCACGTATATTGCCCAAGGACAGGCAAGAATCCAGAGGGACTGAATATGCTGGGATTGTATAGCCATATTTTAGTGTTTGGGAATCAAGACAATGGACACGGCTGTAAGCTAGCCTAACACATCTTTATTGCATAGAGTACAGTACGAACATGTGGTAATGGCGGACAAACCGCTCTTTTTATACGGTGGCTATCTACTTGAATCTGGCTCTTCGACAGGCATTGGCTGCTGTCCAAGTGACGTCATCCTTGGTCACGCCTTTCTTGTCCAGATGAGGTGAGCGCGGGAATCTTTCCCGCGCAGCTGAAGGCATTTGAGTAATGTGAACCCTGTGAGCTGGGCGCTCGCTATTGCCCCCGGTGGCCACTAGCTCGCGTCCTCATACAGAAGGTTACAGTGTTACCTGTACCCATTCGTGTGGTTACAAATACATTCAATACACTACATTCAGTACAAAACATCCCTCCCCCCTAAGATGGGACAAAGTCCCTTAACCAAACTGGTTTCTTGCATGTGCGTTTTGGCCGTGCGGCCGTTATGCTTGACTCGGCCATCCCCCCTCGTCTGTGTCCTCCTGGTTCTTGTCCTGCAATTGGAGAGGATGACTCGTTAGTGACTCGCCGCGGGCTTGCCGCTTTGGGATGGGCAGGAGAAGGGGGAGGAAGGGTTTCTGATGTGGATGTGGACAAACCGGGGGCACTAGGGGCTAAAGAAAAACCCCGCTCTTCGCTTGGACGGGTGGGGGAACACTCTGAAACCCCCCCCCCCCGGTTTGATAACTCAAAATCTAATTCAGGGGCAACAGTGGCAAACTCATTTCCCTCCCTCGAGGGGCTGGGTAGAACTACAGGGGCAAACTCGTTCCTCTCTTTCAAGGGACTGGATAGCTCTGGCGTATGAAAAGGATATGAGTTTGACCCTAAGCTTCCCCCCCCCTGTTTGGGACTGTTGCCCTCCATTTTCTCCCCCTTGGTCTAAACGGGTGGAGGAGAACCCTAACGCTGAATGTTGCTGCTGATCCCCTCTGTCCGGCCCCCCTACCACTCGGTGCCTAAGCTGGTCAGCGTGCCTTCTCCAGAGGAGACCCGTGTTGGTCTCGACACAGAATGAGACTGGTCCTGTTTGATTAATGACTACCCCCGGCACCCATGCTGGCCCTGTGGTGGTGTAGTTTCTGCAATGAACAGGCTCTCCTATCTGGAAATTCTTGGTGGGGCTGTGCTCAATATTTCTTCCTCTATCCTCGACCCGGGTAGGATCCAATCTAGTTAATAATGAGTGTAACTTCCTCTTCATGAGGAGTTCCGCGGGAGAGTATCCCGACGCCAATGGCGTCACTCGATATGCCAACAGAAACTGGCAGAGCTGCCGGTCCAGATCCCCGGGACCCATGCGCCGCAGCCCTTCCTTCATTGTGCGCACCAGACGTTCCGCCTGGCCATTTGTTGTAGGGTGAAAAGGGGCTGAGGTGATGTGCCGAATGGCGTTGGACTCTAAGAACGCCTGGAACTCGGTTGACGTGAAGCAACTCGCATTGTCACTGATTATGACGTCAGGTATCCCGAACGTGCATATCAGTTTGCGCAGCTGCTTTATGGTCCCAGCTGATGAGGTGTTGCGCATTGGAATTACCTCTAACCACTTGGAGTATGCGTCCACCACAAGCAGAAAAAATGAACCCCTGAATGGCCCTGCGAAGTCTATGTGGAGGCGGGACCACGGTCCCCTAGCTGTGTCCCATTCTCTGTGTGGAAGGCGGGACTCCTCAGGCCGAGAGCTTTGGCAACTTTCGCAGGTGTTCACCATGTGTTCAATGTCTGCGTCTAGCTGAGGCCACCAGAAGTAGCTCCTGGCCAGCGCCTTAGAGCGCACAATCCCTGGGTGGCTGACATGTAAAAGCCGTAGCACCCTCGCTCTTAGTGCCTGTGGGACCACCACCCTCTCCCCCCCACAACAGACACCCCCTTTCTGCGGACAACTCAACCCTCTTCCTGAAAAATGCCGCAAACTCGTCTGCGGGGGGAGCTGTGGGCCACCCCTTCTGTACCCAGGATCTCACAAGGGCTAACGTTTTATCCTTGGCCATTTCGGCAGCAATTTCCTTGGGCAAAATGGGGGGGGCATCGAAGGCTTCAATGAGGAGGACTTGGCTATCCTGTTCTACCTCACTCTTTGGGTCCCCCAGGTGGGGCAGAGGAGACCTTGAGAGGGCGTCCGCGTGGCTTATCTCTTTTCTGGGGCGGTACTCTAACGCCCCCCCTGTATGCATTCAGAAAAATCACCCACCTAAGCATCCTGGGGGAGAGGATCTGTGGAGTGGGCTTGTCTGAGGTGAAAATACCCAACAGCGGCTTGTGATCGGTTACAATGGTGAAAGGGTGACCATACAAAAAGTCATGGAACTTCTTTGTCCCCGCAACAATGGCAAGTGCCTCCCTATCTGTTTGGGAGTAATTTCGTTCAGCCTTGGACAAAGATCTCGAGTAGAATGCAACTGGGGCTTCTCGCCCCCCCTCTAGCACGTGGCACAGGACCGCCCCCACCCCCACTGGTGAGGCGTCGCAGACCAAGACTACCGGCTTCTTTGGGTCGAAGTGGGTTAGAATAACCTCCGAAGAGAGAAGCTGCTTGAGTTCCCTGAAAGCCCGCTCCTGTTTCTCCCCCCACCGCCAAACCGCATCCTTCTTCAGCAACGCATGCAGGGGCTCTGCAATCGTCGCTTTTCTAGGCAGGAAGGAATGGTAAAAATTCAGCAGCCCCAGGAAGGACTGCAGCTCCGGTTTCGCGGTGGGGCGAGGGGCGTTTTGAATAGCTGCGACTTTAGACTCAGCGGGTTTCACCCCCGCAGAGGTTATGCGGAACCCCAGAAACTCCACCTCCCTGGCCAGAAACACACATTTGTCCCTCCGCAGCCTCAACCCCGCGGATTCGAAGGCTGTAAGGACCCTATCTAGTCTCTGGGCCAGTTCTGATTCGCTCTCCCCAGATATCAAGATATCATCGAAAAATGGCAAGACCCCTGGTAATTTCTTTAGCAACCGTTCCACAAGAGACTGAAATATCCCCGGTGCCGAGTTCACGCCAAACTGTAGGCGCGTTACCTTGAATGCCCCCTTGTGAGTTACGATGGTCTGCGCAGCAGCTGCGGCTGGGGTTACTGGAAGCTGATGATACGCCTGCGCCAGATCTAGTTTAGCAAAAACTTTTCCCCCATGTAAAGTGGCCAGCAGATGGCTAACTACCGGCACCGGATAGGCATTAGGGCGGATCGCCTTGTTAATTGTACACTTGTAGTCAGTGCAAATTCGCACTTCCCCATTTGCTTTCAACACTGTAACAATAGGAGTCTCCCACTCTGCAGAGTCCACCGGCACTAAAATCCCTTGCCCCACTAATTTGTCCAGTTCCGCTTCAATTTTGTCCTTTAGGGCGAAAGGAACCCGACGTGGTTTTAGTCTCATTGGGCGGACCTCCGGGTCCAGGTCGAAGAAAACTGGGGGCCCCTTGTACTTCCCGAGTCCCTTCTTGAATACCTCTGCATGTGCGTCGCACACTGCCTGAATCTCATTCCCCCCGATGGCATGGACGCCGCCTATGAAGATGTCCAGGGGTTTGAACCATTGTGTCCCCAAAAGATTACACCCCCCATTCTTTAGAACTACCAGGGGGAGTTTCCTTCGGAGTCCCTTGTACCGAGTCTCGAAGTCCCCAATCCCCAATACTGGAATCACATTTCCCTGCACATCTTTTAAGTTCGCCCCTATCTCCTTGAGTTTGGGTCGCTCCTTGGGGGGAATTCGCAAAAATTCCTTATGGGAAATGAGGGAGTAAACAGACCCCGAGTCTATCTCCATCTTAACAGGAACCCCTTGCAACAGTACCTCAGCATAAAAGCGTGGTTGCCCTAGAGGCACGCTGTGGATGGCCACATCGTCTTCCGCATGCACTCGCAGACACACGTGGTTCCCCTCTGGTTCGTCGCCGCCATCGCCGACTCTGCCGACGCCATCCCGGCTGCACGTGGCGCGCTTACTCTCTCCCCGGCGTTGCTTGCAGACCCTGGCGATGTGGCCCTTCCGCCCACAGTTGTGGCACTCAGCTTTTCGGAATGGACACTTGCTCCGCTCGTGGGATGCTCCGCACCCATCGCAGCGCCGCCCCCCTTTCCCCTTCTTCTCGCTCAGCCCTTTCCTGACCTTCCGAACCCCCTCATCTTCGCTGGAGCCTGGGGTGGCAGAAGTCTCTGAGGATGTGGGTGAGCGTGGGGCAGGGGTCGCCCTCCAGGCCGCCTGGACGGCGGATGCAGCTGCCTCGACTGGTGGGGGCTTTGCCTTGAGAAGCTTGTACCCGGCCCACGTGGATTCAGCTGCTAGAGCCTCTTGTAGTACCTCTTTAAAAGTGAGGTCGTGGCCACGGTTCATGAGCTTCCTCTGGGTCTCCCCGTCTCTCATCCCGCAGAGCATCCTGTCCCTCAGGGCCACGTCTAGAATTTCCCGCCATTCGCATGGGGTTGCCAAGACGCGGAGGGCCGCTGCATACTCGGATATTGACTCACCCGGCTTTTGGTCCCTCCTCAGGAAGGTTGCCCTGGCAGAGAAGAAGGACACCTTGGGCTTGAAGTGGTTACGCAGAACCGCCAGTATTTCCGTCACTGAAACCTGGTCCACCTCTCGTGGTGCCACCAGATCCATCAGCGCTTGCACAGCGTGGAACCCGAGCATCGTGATGAGAAGACCCCTCTTCTTCCCAGCGTCGGTGATGCCCGCATACGCCACTGTACTCTTAAAATGCATTTCGAACCAGTCCCATCGCTCGGGATGGGTCACGTCGAAAACTGGCTTCTGAGCTATTGTCTTGTCCCCGTGGGAATCCATATCCCACCTTCGTCGCCAATTTAGTGTTTGGGAATCAAGACAATGGACACGGCTGTAAGCTAGCCTAACACATCTTTATTGCATAGAGTACAGTACGAACATGTGGTAATGGCGGACAAACAGCTCTTTTTATACGGTGGCTATCTACTTTAATCTGGCTCTTCGACAGGCATTGGCTGCTGTCCAAGTGACGTCATCCTTGGTCACGCCTTTCTTGTCCAGGTGAGGTGAGCGCGGGAATCTTTCCCGCGCAGCTGAAGGCATTTGAGTAATGTGAACCCTGTGAGCTGGGCGCTCGCTATTGCCCCCGGTGGCCACTAGCTTGCGTCCTCATACAGAAGGTTACAGTGTTACCTGTACCCATTCGTGTGGTTACAAATACATTCAATACACTACATTCAGTACACAACACATATATATTTGACTGTTTAATAAAGCCTGTTGCTGTTTGTTACAATGTTGTTCTGGACTGGTGCTTATAAGGGCTGGATCCAACAACCCTAGAGTTGGATATGCCTGGCTTTTGAGCAAGGGCAACCTTAATACTATAACTTAATACTATAATATTGTCCATACCTCAAATTTATTTCTCCAGGAAATAATAAACAGCCACTGGAGAACTATTATGTATTAGAAATACAAACTTTTAGGATGCATTCAAAATTTACACAAGATATTGATAGTTGCCCAATAACACAAACCGTAGCCCATATGATTCAATGTTTATGCATAATAATATTTATCCATTTCTTCTTTGATCATCCCACAAATGAGACTATGGAATAGCGGATAACAGATCATATTTCACCACAAATTTCTAGCAAGCTTTTCCATATTAAAATATAAAATTGAATACAAGTTTTCTTTGTATTTTCCTCCTTTCAGTTTTCAGACTAAATTACAGCCTTTCTGATACAACTGAGAGAAATCGGGTTAGAGGCAGATTAAAGAAGTTTATCACTCGAAGACCTTCATTAAGAACTTTACAGGAAAAGGGGATCATTAAAGGTATGTTTTGATCTTGAATTGTTTGTATGTGCGTGTGTGTGCGTGCGTGTGATTTCATCTTATCTTGGGTATCATCTACTGCTGAAGGTTTTGCAGAACCTTATTAAGAATGTAACGTGTGTTCAAAGGAGTACACTGTGGGGGTAAATTCCCATAGAATCCATTGGAGCCCCATTTTGCCCTATCCCCAACTACCTTCAGGTCTTGCATAGTCATCATTGGATAAATGATTTATAATTTATTTAATTTGTTTATTGTTTATGTTTAATTTTCTATTATAAATATTTTTTATATCTTGTAAGCTACCCAGAGTGGCAAAATATGCCAGATAGGCAGGCTATAAATGTAATAAATAATAATATTAATAAATCATAAATAAATTTACTACAGGTGATCTCAGGCTTACCTCTCTGTTCAATGGATATGCTACTGCTCTGTATGTGTAACAAGATCTAGTTGTAGCATAAAGAATGTAGCAAATGATCTCCATTGAACAATACACTAAATATTTCCATTATACCCACATTCAGTGCTTGAGAAGTTATATTTTTGAAAAGAAATCAGTTATAGCTATAGTTCTGAGGTCCCAAAATAAAAATTATTCCTTATTGTGCTTCACATTTCTTAACACAAGTGTTTGCTTTCATATTTCTGCAAACCTACGTAAAATTGATATATCTTAATTGGTTTTGAAAATAAGAATGCAACAAGTTAGAGGCCTATGGCGCAAAATGCATTCTTCTTCTTTCCACTTTCTTGTTACCTCAATGCTCACATTAGAGTAAAAGCTAGCAACATAAAGCTGAACCATGGGATACTCATTTTTTGCCATTTAGTGAAGGTAGAACCATATAAAGGTAAAGGTTTTCTGCTGAAATAATGTGGCACATTATTTCCAAACTTTCACATTAATCATGCCCTTAGATTTCTGTTACTCATTGAGTGATTTATTTTTGAAGCAATCCCATTCACTCAACTTTAATACTTTGAAGATGGATTGTCTATTTGACGTGCTTTCAGGAGCCTCATAATGTGACATAGTTTGGGATGTGAATCTATGGAGTAGTGGGTACTATTATATTGCCTATTACATTAACTTGCTTTTTTACTTCCAGCCATTGACGTGAAACTCTAAATGTATATTGGGCAACAAACAACTTACATGCAACATTTGATTCCAACCTGTTTTTGCAATCCCAAGACCACATGCCCTTTTCAGAGGGTTAAAGCATAGAAAATATCCGTCAAGGAAGGAGATTTTCTTCTTTAAAGCAAGATACATGGCATTGCGTGTTTCTTTTTCTTTCTTTTTTTTAAAGGATGGGGAATAATTAGGTTTGAAACAAAAGTGGACTTCCTGCTAGCAATTTCAGCAGAATAGAATGGTACATCCCAAATTGGGAGTTGGGAAATAGAAAGTTGGTCCTCACATCCTACAAAGCTGTCTCCTGCTCCATATGAAATCTGTATCTGTATAATCTGGATACACCTTGCAAAAAACACAGGGAACAAATTGTAATGAGAACAATTATCTGGAAGAACTTTTTTTGTAATCTGATCAGTGCTCAGAAACTTGATTCACTCCATGGACTTGGTCATGGGTCAATAGGAACCATGACCGTATTGCCTTCCTCTCTTTTGATCTCATAAAATTTGTTGTTCAGTCGCACAGTCGATTCCGACTCTTTGCGACCCTATGGACCATTGCTCTCCAGGCACCTCTGTCCTCCACCATCCTCCTTAGTCCACACAGCCCCGTGCCCATTGTGTCTACAATACCATCTAGCCATCTCATCTTTGGCCGTCCCCTTCTTCTTTTGCCCTCCACCTTCCCCAGCATCAAGGCCTTCTCAAGTGAATCCTCTCTTCTCATTTGATGTCCAAAATACTTCAACTTCATCTTTGTTATTCGTCCTTCTAAGGAGCACTCAGGGCTAATCTCTTCTAATATTGACCTATTTGTTCTCCTCGCTGTCCAGGGGACTCTCAAAACTCTCCTCCAGCACCACATCTCAAAGGCATCTATTTTTCTTCGCTCAGCCTTTCTAATGGTCCAGCTCTCACAGCCATACATTACCACCGGAAATACCATTGCTTTGACTATGCGGACCTTTGTTTGCAGTGAGATATCTCTACTTTTCACTATGTTCCCCATGTTTTTCATAGCTTGTCTCCCAAGAATCAGTCGCCTTTTTATTTCATGGCTGCAATCCCCATCTGCAGAGATCTTGGATCCTAAGAAAGTAAAATCTGTTACTGCTTCTACTTCTTCCCCATCTATTTTCCAGGGACTTATAGCGCCTGTTGCCATTATCTTGGTTTTCTTGATATTGAGTCTCAGGCCAGCTTTTGCACTCTCTTCTTTCAACCTAATCAGGAGCTTCTTTAGGTCTTCTTCACTTTCTGCCATTAGGGTGGTATCATCTGCATATCTCAAATTGTTGATGTTTCTCCCAGCAATTTTGATCCCATATGGTGATTCCTCCATCCCTGCATTGCGCATTATGTGCTCTGTGTATAAGTTGAATAAGCAGGGTGACAGAATGCAGCCTTGTCTTACTCCTTTTCCTATTCCAAACCACTCCGTCATTCCATACTCTGTCCTAACTGTTGCTTCTTGACTCATGTACAGATTTCTCATGAGACATATGAGGTGTTCTGGTATTCCCATCTCTTTAATTACTTGCCACATTTTGTTGTGGTCCACACAATCAAAGGCCTTGGTGTAGTCAATGAAACAGAAGTAAGCTTGTTTCTGGTATTCCTTTGTTTTCTCCATGATCC
This sequence comes from Bradypodion ventrale, assembly GCA_035047345.1. Classification (NCBI taxonomy): domain Eukaryota; kingdom Metazoa; phylum Chordata; class Lepidosauria; order Squamata; family Chamaeleonidae; genus Bradypodion; species Bradypodion ventrale. Next base: position 318,763,853 of record JAWDJE010000001.1, on the reverse strand, counting down.
AACGTATGTTGGCAATGTGATCTCTGGTCCCCCTGCCTCTTCTGAATCCAGCCTGCACCTCTGGTAGTTCTCTTTCTACATGCTGCTGTAGTCTATCCTGCATTATCTTGAGCATCACTTTGCTGGCTTGTGGGATGAGCGCAATTGTTCGATAATTTGAACATTCTTTGGCATTGCCCTTTTTTGGGATTGGGACATATACTGATCTTTTCCAATCCTGTGGCCACTGTTTCGTTTTCCAAATCTGCTGGCATAAAGCATGTAGTAGCTTGATTCCATCATCTTTTAGGGCTTTGAAGAATTCAACTGGGATACCATCATATCCACTGGCTTTGTTATTTGCCGTGCTTTTTAGGGCCTTTCTGACTTCACTCTCTAGGATGTCTGGTTCAAGTTCAATTTCCCCCTCATTGTTATTATCCGCGGTGTTTAGGTCTTTTTTGTAAAGTTCCTCTGTGTACTCTTTCCATCTTTTCTTTATCTCTTCTGCATCCGCTAACTCTTTGCCATCTTTGTCTTTTATCGTGATCATTTTTGCTTTGAACGTTCCCTTGACTTCCCCAATTTTTTTAAAGAGATCTCTAGTCCTGCCTCTTGTGTTGTTTTCCTCTATTTCTTTGCACTGTTCATTTAGGTAGCTTTCCTTATCTCTCCTTGCTTTTCTTTGAAATTCTTTATTTAAGTGATTGTATTTTTTCCTTTCTCCTTTGCCTTTTGCGTTCCTTCTTTCCTCTGCTATTTTAAGAGCCTCATCCGACAACCACTTTGCTTTCTTGCGCTTCTTTTCTTTTGGTATAGTTTTCCTTGCTGCCTCCTGCATAATGTCTCTCATCTCTGTCCATAATTCCTCTGGTACTCTGTCTGTCTGGTCCAGACCATTGAATCTGTTCCTCACCTCCACCGTGTATTCCTTGGGTATGTTGTCTAGGTCATATCTATCCGGCCTATTAGTTTTCCCTATTTTCTTCAGTCTGAGCCTGAATTTTGCAATCAGTAGATTGTGATCTGAGCCACAGTCCGCTCCAGGTCTTGTTTTTGCTGACTGTATGGAGGTTCTCCATCTTTGGCTGCAGAGTATGTAGTCAATTTGGTTTCGATGTTGGCCATCTGGTGATGTCCATGTGTAGAGTCTCCTCTTGTGTTGCTGGAAAAGGGTGTTTGCTATGACTAGTGTGTTATCTTGGCAGAACTCTATCAGTCTTTGCCCTGCTTCGTTTTGTGTTCCCAGACCAAACTTGCCTGTTATTCCGTCCACTTTTTGATTTCCTACTTTTGCATTCCAGTCTCCTAAGATAATGTGGACATCGTTTCTTGGTGTCTGTTCTATAAGATGTTGTAGGTCCTCATAGAACTGGTCTACTGTGGCTTGATCTGCACTGGTAGTTGGTGCATATATTTGGATTACAGTGATATTAAATGGTTTGCCTTGTAGTCTGACTGACATCATTCTATCATTTTTGAGATTGTATCCCATTACTGCTTTTCTCACTCTTTTATTTACAATTATGGCCACTCCATTTCTTCTGAGGTTTTCTTGTCCACAGTAGTAGACATGATGGTTTCCAGAGCTGAATTCGCCCATACCTCTACATTTTAGCTCACTGATTCCCAAGATGTCAATACTTATTCTTTCCATTTCCTTTTTTACCACTTCCAGCTTTCCTTGGTTCATAGATCTTACATTCCATGTCCATACGCAATATTGTTCCTTACAACACTGTATTTCTCCTCCCCCTTTCCTGCCCATCCCTTTCTGTCCATCTAATGCGCTGAGCATCCTTCCTGTTTCCTCTGATTTGTCCCTTTGTTTTGCCTTTGCTTTGGTCAATAGGGTTTTCTTGGCAAACTCCCTGGCGTGCTTTGCCGGTTTCTACGCCATTCCCCCCCCATCATAAAATATATTGTGTGAAAATAGCTTTTACATTAGCTTCCTCAAGGAATCCAGCTGGTTATTGAAAAGGAAAACTCATTATAAATGGATCTCTTCCAACTAGGTGATAGTAGAGTAGATTTCCCTCTATGTACACATAGTAATTATGTGCAAGTCTAATACTGTTTAATGATGAATAGGAGGACGCCACATAATCTCAAATTTTTCTGTTCTTTGTGACCAGAAATGCACCATGTAGTGAGTCATTTCCTTTGGCTGCAAAGGACATAACTGGTGCATGGAATCATGTTAGGCAGATTCCTATGAGGCTTTTACTCCATGTTCAATTATTCCATGTATGATGGAGATCTACATCTTGGGCCAGTTTTATTATGCCTGGATGTTAGTTCTGTAGGGAACACCCATCTTACTACTTTCTTCCAATGGACGTCCTTGGATAGTATGAAAACCCTGCAGTGTTTGAGCAAGCACAGCTTTTATCTCCTTTTGTAAAATTCTGCATGTCAAATTTTCCCAGCCACCACACAGGAAGTGTTAAAATCACAACCACTCATGCAAATTAGGTAGTTAAAGGGCTCTTTGGCACCAGCTGTGCACAGCTGTCATATGCTGGATGTTCTGGTTGTGTTCCAGCAATTCTGAACTAATGGAAGGGCTTCGACCAGTGCAAATGAGGGCAACTCCACAGAGGACATAAATATGGAAGATCAATCAAACAGAATAGAGGTGGGAATTCATTTGCTTCCTGCCTTCATTCCTCTTATCCACTGAGGGACGGCTGTATGGTATGAACACCTACCCTAATGCAGTCCCACTAAAGTCACGGAAATCATATTACTGCAATAATGTTGTGCATTGTTTCACCACAGTTTATTTTTTCTTCTTCTGAATTAGATTTCGGTGGAAAGTTATTCTAATAGCAGAAGAGCCATCTCAGTAACTTTCTGTCAGTGTAAATCCTTACTAGAATGATTAGTCTCACATTGTGTTGTGTATTCAGGCAGAATTGCAAGTTGCTCAAGCAACGCCTTGCAAAGACAAAATGGTGATTTCCCGCCATCAGAATTAGGAGCTAGATTTGGCATGCAACCTCCTCTTCAGGGTGCACTCGTTATGATAATTAGAGTTCTGTGATTAGTTACAACTTTGGATCCTGTTCCTATTTGGTTAATACTCATATAGCATGTTATGATTAGTTGGTTGTGATTGTCCAACAGGTTACTACATTGTAGCAAGGAGTCACCGCCGGGGAGACACTATATAAGCCCCACGGGTAAACAAGGGTAGGGCCGGGACGGATCTATGCTTCCCATTACTGCTGCAGGTTAAGCCATGGAGGGCTAACCTGGGGTCTTCTCTATACGAACACCCACAGGGTGTAGCTCAGTGCGTTGCCTTCTATGGTGGAATTCCGAGAGACCGATTACATGGGACTTCTGTAGCCATCTGATGTCTGGATAGCCTTGTAAGAGTAACCAGAAGGACTGTACAATAAACCCTTGTTGTTGTCCTGTTCATCGTTGCCTGGACTATTCTTTCAAATAGCCAGACACAACACCTTGTAAGTAGACAAGATACCTTGTGGAGCTCTTGATACAAGAAGATAATGAGAACTAGTCTATTTTTCCATATTTGTATACTCCAGGCAGATATAAACTATACATCCTTTACCACTTGCAATCAGTGCTAAAATAGTTAGCATAAATTTTAATATAATTTTTATTTATGATACCATATTTTCAGTCACCACAGGTGGTACAATTTGACTGGGATCTTAAGGCTGACATTTTATGCTAGTCCTACTGAGTGCATTGACACTGTCTTACAGTGGAATCTGTATAGATTTGCATATAAGGTGGCCATATGCCTTATGTTAGAGAATGGATCTTTATTTTACAGAATATCAGGGGACCATCCTTGAAGAGAGAACATCAGAATGTAGTACCTGTCAGCAGTTAGTACTTAGCCAGTAGACTGAGAAGTCTAGGTGAATATGCAGGTCACATGCTCAATGGCTTCCTGTTAAAGTGAGATATCTTCTGTTTAAGATATAGGCCTATATCCAATTTGATGCTGGGAGTAGACTGAGATTTTCCATTTTCCCCCTTTAGTCCTCTCTTGAGTTTTGCTAAAAACCTATTCCGGTTCAGTTTTTTCATGGGGTCATTAGGGCAGAAAGCTGCATTGCAGAGGTAGGATTACCATCTGTGCTTCTTTCAGCATGGGATTTCATTTCACTTTTTATTTATATACTGCTTTACTCAGCCCAAAGGCGACTCAAAGTGGTTTACACCAATGCATGCTGTCTGCACAGCAGACAGCAGTAGAAAAAAGCGAAAGAAATACAATATAGTGCATTAAAAAGCAACCACAATAAATCAAACAACAATGCAGAATACAAATACAATACAGATAAAATCGAAGATCAAAAATACAAGCACAGTACAATACAATAATAATTGCCCCACCGGCAAAAAAAAATGCGTCACACCCAGCAACTCATCCCAGTCCCCCCAAAAAAGTCCCAAGAAGGGAGGTAATGGAAGCAATGGACCCCTTCCACCAAGTTCCAAGTCCCAGCCAATGGCATAGGGGAGAGGGGAAACTCGAGTGCCAGCAAAAATGGTCTGCGGCGACTCCCACCTGCCTCCACTCCCCGGAGCCGATGGCATGTGCCCCGGGGTGAGGCAGAGAACATTGGTGGCTGCAGCGACAGTGGTTCCCTTTTCAGCCCTCCGACTGGGCAAGGCTCAGGATGCCATACACAGTAAAGCATTTCTAAATTTACACCCCTACAAACAAATTGACATACATAAAAATCCAGCATATGTCTATCTCTTCCCCTGCCATCTTTTTCCTGATACATAAACTCTTTTATTTTATTTTATTTTATTATTTTTATTTATTTATTTATTTTTATTTTTATTGGGGGGATCCATGAGTGACTGTTCTTTTTGCACTGCAGTGCAGTCTGAACCATAAAATGTGAAATCTATTTTTTCATCATATCCCAAATATGTACAACCACAGGAACACTATCCTTGCTGCCAGTTGTTAAGCTAGTGATCTACCAAACTAGAAGCCCACCAGCCATGCTAAGCATATGGCTTAGCAAAGTCCAGCGGCTAAAAAAATTGCATGCATACTTGCTTGAGAAATGCAGAAACAGTTTTTTTTTCATAGTTTGTGTTTGAGTGAGAAACAGTGGGCAGCTATTTGGCTGGGTGTGTCACAGGTTGTGGAAGACTGCTATACATCATTGTGATATATTTATTTTGTATACTGAGGTAAGATAGCTGAAGCTTGAACTCAATTTATTGGATGCCCATTTCTGTCTCTCTCTCTCTCTCTCTCTCTCACACACACACAGAGTTTTAGATTAATAAAGTGTAGCTGATGAATCTCCTTTGGTGTTACATAGGGATCAGATCTGATCCTTCCTAACAAATCCAGATTCATTAGCATAACTCAAATCTATCCTTTAATGTGTCTCTGAAGAAAAAGCAGATGTATGTGTTTCCAGACAGACAAGCTTCAGAATCCTCATTTACTGGCATATTCTGTTTATTATTTGTGGGAAAGGGGTGCTTTTTATGCCCCTCACTCTGTCATGAAGCATCATGCACTGCCATATAAGCTAAGCTTTTGAGAAAACAGGATGGTTTTAGGAGCAGGGGAATGTTTTGCAAGAGAAAAAAGCATGTTAGTTTCCTACCATGAAGCTTCATTAGGATTAGGTTCCGGCCATGCAAATGAGTTCAGATTCGTTAGCAGAGCTTAATTCCAATCTCCAGTAAGTCTATGTGAAATGCTCATTTGATAAGGTTCCTTCATTGTCTACAGTAGAGTTTATCCCTTAATCTGTTAAAATGTTATGAAAATGCAGTTGCAGTGCTTACCCTGACAGAGTAGACTTTTAAATGTTAATTTTTAAAGCTTATATTAAAACATTTTTAAGTAGCAAAATAGCACGACACAGATTAAAAATAAAAGAGTTGGCCAAATTTCATGTCCTAGAAAGCATCTATTTAATTTTTTATAGGTGAATTAAATGGCTTGAGAAATTGTTTATTTCCACTTTCTCTTTTGTGTGTTTTCTCTCTCCTTTTTTATGGGGCTGGATGGAAGATTTTCATACCTTTAAAAAAAATTACAGGAATTATTTGCCAAGAGAGATAACATGCCTGCTAATAACTATTTGCTAAGTAATAAATGCTCAAGTGAGAGTTAAAACTTCTTTACATCTGTCTGTCTATTTATTTATGTGCTGTAGTTCTCCTGAAATGCTTGTGAGGCAAAATAAAAATAAAAAGCCACAAACTGTAATAACTATAACAAAGGGGGGAGGACAAATCAGAGGTATGAAAAGCATGATCCAAAATAGAACAAAATTTTAAAACCATAAAAAAGATCAAGATTTATTTTTACAACACCCATTGAAAAGTACTTTAACATATATGGCTAAATAAAAGCCTGCATGCTTATTTTTTTCAAAAAAAATCTTGCTTTTGTTTAGCTATCTAATTAAACATTTCAAGAACATTCCATGTATCTGTATGTTAAGGCTTCCATTGGGATCAGCTCATATATGTAAGGATATCTGTGCTACCACAGTATCCAATTTTTTTTTAATAAGCACTATTAAGGACACAGGATACTCAAGTGTCATGTAGAGGATAGAGTCTTGAACTAGAACTCTGGAGCTCTGGGTTCAAATGGGACTCAGCCATGGAAGCTCATTGGGGGATGGAACTAGTAAAACTACTCCTTTCATTTCTCACTTACTTTGAAAGCCCAATTAGTGTCTGTATAAGTCAGTTGACAGCACATTAAAAAATTAAAGAATCAAGCACTTTTCACATTTTGGTTCTCTCTGACCCCAATGACTACGTCCTCACACACCTAAGTATGAATATAACAAACTACAGATTGGGGAAATAACTTCATATACAGTGTGATTTCTTGTGCCATAAAATATCTGGTACAAACTTAATCTTATAGATTACACAGGTCTGCAAAAAACAAAAACAAAAACAGTTGCATAGAATATTTTGGTTCATTTTATGTTTTCTAGTGTGCTGAATCCAAAACTGACCTCAATTTTTCCCATCACGTACAGTTTTTTCAAAAAAATATGAGGGTTTTGCATTAAAAAAGCATGAGTGATGAGAAAATCACTATTTAATTACAATAAACTAAACATATTATTTCTTATAATTAAACAAACAATTTCATAATATATACTTAACATTCTGTGTTCACTCTTTTTGTCTGTGAAACATTTCCTTCTTCTCTTTTATGCTCCATCGAACACGCTTTCGCTTTCCATTTTCTGTTTCCCATTTGAGCATCCAACTGTAGTCAACTAGCATATTGACGTTCCATCTTCCTTGGTAGCATCTCTCAATATCACAGACATCCTGGTGAAATCTTTAACCCTGCTTTTCTCTGTAGGCTCCCAAGTTTTCAGGAAAATAGTCGACATGGGAGTATAAGAAATGAACTTTTAAGCACATCTTGCATCCTTGAGCATTATACGCATTCAACAGACATTGTACAATGGTTTTGTAGTGAGGGTCTTTAGTATTTCCTAAAAACTTGCGAACTACGTCTTTGAAAGAGTCCAACACTTCCTTTTCTTTTTCTCCCATTGTTTCTAAAAAGAGGGGATCGGATAACAGTTTTCATATGTCGGGGCCAGTAAAAACTCCCTGTTTCAACTTGGCTTCAGAGAGTTTTGGGAACTTGAAACACAGATATCTGAAACATTCCCCATCTTTTGGCAGTGATTTAACAAACTCCTTCATAAACCCTAAATTAATATGAAGAGGCAATAAAACCTTTTCTGTTGGAACCAAGGTCGTATTAATGACTTTTTTGCCAGGGATTAAGGAATCTCAAAGTGGCCAGTCAGTTTTTGTCCAATGGAAATCTCTGGTTCAACTATCCCACAAACATAGGAAGCAGGGATATTTTGTATAACCTGCCTGCTGGCCTAACAACATGGTTAGTATTTTAAAGTCTCCACAAACCATCCAGCGATATTCTTGATATTTGATTTTGTCAAGAAGCATAGTTAAATCATTATAGTTTTCATCCAAATGCACCGAGTGTCCTATAGGAAGTGATGCAAATGTATTTCCATTATGCAGCAAGACTGCTTTTAGGTTTGTTTTAGACAAATCAATAAATAGGCACCACTCAGATGTATCATATTCTATTTCAAAACACTTCATTAACCCTTGAACAACTACAATAAATGAGATTTCCATCTTTGGAGAAAAACTGAGTGAATTCTTTCTCTCGGTGCCTGTACCACAAAAATGATGTTCCAGGTGACAGCAGGTTTTTTTATAGTCTTGATCCCAGCAATTTGGCTGAATCTTTAGAAAGGCCTAAATCTCTAACTAGGTCATTGAGCTTGCACTGAGAAAAACGTTGAGGTACCATATCAACAGAAAAAAATCTGAGCTAGATTCGTCCTGAGAAGTCAATGTGACTCCATCCTCCAAATTGCTCAGGATATTATCCAAACTGAAAGGTGGGTGTGGAACTGATATTTCAGAGCTATGAAGCACTGGGCAAATAGCTGAATTAAGGTTTAGGTAAGATATCTTCTTTTTATTTTTTGTATTAAAGCCTTTCACATCTACCAAACAAAAATAGCAGTCGGTAGTGTGGTTTTGCTGTTCATGCCACATCATAGTAATGCCAAAATGGAATGAGATTTTCTTACCTTTAAACCACAAACAAAGATCTTCTTTGCTCCTTTTACACACCTTAAGAGGAGCCCATGCTTTGTCTTGATCCCCAAGTTTCAACTTGAAGTAAGCAAAAGACATTTTCTTCACAAAAGCACTTATGTTTCTTTGTTGTTGTTTAATAGTGTATTCACCACAAATAAAACAAAAGTTGTCTGGAGAAATAACACAACCTCTTGGAGCCATAATACAGAACTAAAACGAGCACATTCATGTTTGAATTCAGGATGTAAACTGAGTGTGGCTCATACAGCAACCAAGATCCTGAACTTATTTAGCATGTTGGAACTTGATCAAATCTGACAGCAAGCATGTTTACACTAATTTATAATACCCCAGAGAACATGTTGAAACATGCTCAACCCAGCCAGTAAGATTCATGGATATGTTCACCTTTCACTACAAACAAAATAAACCTGTTGGGATATGATCATCTGAGCTTCCTCACACCACTAAACCTACACTACGCCCAGTGGTGGGCTCCCAAAAAAATTTTTTGCTACCACACTGTGGGTGTGGTATGGTGGGCATGGCCAGGGGGAAGCCCTGCATTGCACCTGAATTAGGACTACTTTATTTCAAAACTTGGATGGGTGCAGCCAACCAGAATTTCTGCTACCGGTTCTGGCGAACAGGTGCAAACCTGCTGATGCCCATCACTGACTATGACCCCCCCCCCACACACACACACACACACACACACCATTCCTCTTATTATCTCTTTGCATTATTCTTGATTCTAGCTCTAATAATTATTAAATGAAAGTAAGAAATAATTTTTGGATAGGGTTTTTAGAATCAAAAATAGGATATCAGATTTTGGGTTAAAGGCAAACTTCACACTAAAGTAAACTAAATACACGAGTTTTGCAAGAAAACTTGATGAGTTTCACTAAGTAAAAATCTATAAGAAACAGCAAAAAAAAATCCTATGCAGTTTTTTGGTTGCAGACATGTGTTATTTTCCATTCTCGATTAAGTAACAGTAATTCAAGTAACATGACTGCTCCTCCAAGTCATAAAATGCCTTCAACATGCATTCTTTGGTGCTGCTTCTTCCTTCTTGCATTCTCTCTATATTTTATTGACACAGGTTCTATTCAGGCAGGCTAAATGTATGAAGTAGAAAAGCCAGTCCTACCCTCTATCTCACTGCCTTTGCTCATGCAAAGAATAGGTACAAATAACTCAAATATTGATTTCCTCAAGTTCTTGCTTGTGTGTGAAAAAATGAATAATTGTGAAGTCACTCATCATAAATTATTTTATTCATGTAAGGTCTTCTTCTTTTGTACCCAGATCAAATTTTGGACTACTAAAATGAAGCCACTTCCTTGGTTTGTTATAGGCCTTGCCTCAGCCTATTCAGGGACTACATCATCAGGAAACTCACAAAATATAAATGAGGAAGTCAACCATCCATGCTGCTTATATCTGCTTTGGCCATGAGTGACTCAGAAGCAGAGTACCCTCTTCCTAGTATCACTCCTCCCAAGATAAGAAGATAAGTATTAGTGGACACTGAGGGACCTAGGCAAGAGAATGGCCCTTGACATTCTCTGATTGAATATGAGCCTCAAGTCTGCTGGCTCAGATCCAGGTAGAGCTTTATGGCAAGAACAAACATTATTGAGGGTACAGAAGAGCAAAACCAAATTAGAATATGGAGGAAGGAGCTCGTTGGACAAGGAACAACATTAAAGGAGGATATAGCTGAGGAATTAAACCTCCCCTACATCACTTGGAGAACCCTGAATAGGCTGGGGATTGCAGTCCCTAAATGTAATAAGACCTAGACCAACATGCTCAAGTGATGGCTGCTGGGAGATAACATGTGTTGTGAATGTGGAGAGATACATAATCCAGCTCATTTACTGGTCTACCGATTACTGCCAGAAACATGCACCAATGAGGACCTAAATTTAGCCAACTACAAAGCCAAGAAGGTGGTTTCATTTTGGCAGTCCAGGGTTGGATTGGAGCACAAAAGAAGAAGCCTATTCAGGGTCCTCTAAGTGATGTAAGGGAGGTTGGGTTCCTCAGTTATATCCTCCATTAATGTTATTCCTTGTCCAGTGAGCTCCTTCCTCCATCTTCTAATTTGGTTTTGCTCTTGCATACCCCCAAGAATGTTTGTTCTTGCCATAAAGATCTTCCTTGATCTGAGCTGGTGGGTCATTCTCTTGCTTAGTTTTCTTGTTGTCTGCTGTTACTTCTCTCATGTAATCCATGTAATTAAAATGAAGAATGAGAATGTGAGGCTAGCTCGTTGTTTTTCTTCTCCTTAAAAAGAAAACCACAGTGTACATTCTTCTCCTCAGCTATTTATATGAGCAATGACTGAGGAGTTTGATTCCATTGCCTTCTTAGGGTCATCATTTTCACAACTGTTCCACGAGTAATTTTCATTCTGACATCTGGTATAGTGTACTACATTGATGTCATCCACAGCTACAGAAACAATGGGGACATAATAATTAAAGTAGCTGACAAGGGAAGAACACATGTGATCATAATAATAATAATTTTGTGTCAGAAATTATTCTGGGTTGAAAGGATTTTTGCTGGAGAAACTCCACTCAGAGGACACTCAAATGAGGCTCCTTTCATGTCCCCAAGAGCTGGGACAGAGACGGTCTCCAACTGCCTACTTGCTGGCCTTCCCACTAACAAGGTGAGCTGCTTAACCACTGAGCCACTGCAGCCCCTATATGTGATCATGAACAAGCTGGATTACACTCAGGAGGCTGAAGACACTGCCCTTATCCTCAAATCCTTACAGTCTCTAGACCCATATTCTCAAATCCTGCTTCTTCTTCTTCCATGTCTAGGCCAGATGTGAAACCACCAGAATGAACAAAAGTAAGCCATGTGACCTATCCATAAAATCAAAAAAATGCAGGGGGGGGAGATGATACCTTTTTTAGGTCACTTTAAAAATTAAAAACTTTGCAAGCTTTCGTAACTCAGGATTATTTCTTCAGGTTTTATTGTGGCAGGGAGTCCCAGCCAGGTTTTATTCTTAGATGTTAAATGGGAAAACAGACAGCAGCTTTTGGTGAATTCATTCCATAGTTCCTTTGCCTGACCAAGTGTGAGAAAGATTTTGCTGTTGTTGTTCAGTCACATAGTTGAGTCTGAACCTATGCAGCCCCATGGACCATTCCACGCCAGGAACCCCTATCGTCCACCATCCTCCTCAACCCTCCCAGTTTTGTGCTCATTGCGTGAACAATACCATCTAGCCATTTCATTCTCTGCCACCCCCCTTCTTCTTCTACCCTTGACCTTCTCCAACATCAAGGCTTTCTCAAGTGAATCCTCTCTTCTCATTTGATGTCCAAAATACTTATCTTCATCTTCACTATTTGACCTTCTAAGCAGCAGTCAGGGTTGATTTCTTTTAAGATCAACCTATTCGTTCTCCTTGCTGTCCAGGGTATTCACAAAATTCTCCTCCAACATCACATTTCAAAGGCATCTATTCTTCTGTGCTCAGCTTTCTTTATGGTCCAGCTCTCACAACCATACATTACCACCAGAATACCATTGCTTTGACTATGCGGACTTTTGTTTGCAAGGTAATGTCTCTACTTTTAATTATGTTCCCAGGTTTCTCATAGCTTGTCTACCAAGAATCAGTTGCCCTTTTATTTCATGGCTGCAGTCTCCATCTGCAGTGATCTTGGATCCTAAGAATGTAAAGTCTGTCACTGCTTCTACTTCTTCCCCATCTATTTTCCAGGAAGTGATAGTATAGGGCCTGTTACCATTATCTTGGTTTTCTTGATGTTGAGTCTCAAGCCAGCTTTTGCACCCTCTTCTTTCAATCTAAGCAGGAGCTTCTTTAGGTCTCCTTCACTTTCTCTCATTAGGGTAGTATCATCTGCGTATCTCAAATTGTTGATGTTTCTCCCAGCAATTTTAATTCCAATTTGTGATTCACCCATCCCTGCATTGCACATTATGTGCTCTGTATATAAGTTAAATAAGCAGAGTGAAAGCCTTGTCTTACTCCTTTCCTATTCCAAACCACTCCGTCATTCCAGATCCTGTCCTAACTGTTGCTTAGCTGGCATAAAGTGGCCATTGCCAAGGGCATGCCCGATTGCTTTTCAGAAATACCACAATCTTCAAGGAAGCTCTTTCTGTGTATACCCTCAAATCCTGCTGTGGAGTACTCAGAAACTACACAACTTGTTGAAAGTATTCCTACAGATATGCAGGATCTACAGAAGAAGAAAGAACTCTCTCTGAAATATAAGAGAGAGAACACAGATCTCCCGAGGAAGCTGAAGTCCATAAATAATTTACCAACAATCACAGTCTTAGTTATCATATATGTCAAATCTTAGCAAACTAAAACCACCCATAGAGCTGGATTAGAAGAAAGTGGGAATATCATCCTGGATTAAATGTGATGTCCATCTAGATACCAATCTCTGCAATTTTGTTCCTACCCACAATGACTTCAGTTTTGGTGAGAACATACACCATTGGTAACACCTTGAGTGTACAGATGGCCCACAAATTTGTCAGCATTTTTATGGCCCCCAAAACTTCTTCTCTACCTAAGATTAACTAATGACATTTTTATAATCAGAATTCTGAAAAATGAAGTATTGATGAGATTGCATCAGGAATTTAATACTTTTATCAACCTCAAACAAAACGAGTCTATGCAGCAGTTCCTTTTTCTATTCATCACTTTACAGCCACCTGATGGACAGATAATCACAGCTTTATGCCAGAAACCAACAAATAGCTACTCATCCTTACATACTTCCACCCAGAACTGCCTACTCTCAAACCCCACAATACAACTGGACCTGCTCAGACTCATCAGGGAGAGATTTTATACATGAGAAGTTACACATAGCATTTTTCAAACTACAATACCTGCCTGAGGATGTGAAAAGCAGATCAACAGGAATAGACTGGTACTCACTATTAGGACAAACCCAGAACTGATGACAACATTGACACTACTGAGTATGACCTACTTTTCCTAGCTAAAACTACTCGAACACATCAACAGGAATACACAGATTATTCCGGACAATGAGGTTTCTCTTGTCTTTCTGGATTAGAGGCCCATTGTTACAGAGAGACAGCTACACAACCTGAAAGGAATATTCATCAGTAACAAACCTGCTCATCCACCTGCTCATCTTCAGTGCTGTATGTGCCACTTTTTGCTAAAGGTGCCTCACAATATTTTACATTGGAGGAACAAGCCAGTCTCTGTGTTAAAGAAAAAATTGGACAGAAGACAAGAATTGGAAAAAGCAATGCAATTGGAAATATCAATTGGAAATAGCAAAGCAGTGGGAGGACACTTCAGTCGCCATGATTTTAGAGTTATCATTTTTGAACAGTTTCCAAAAGTCAGATTCCAAAGGGAAGCAAATGAACAAGGATGCATCAATAGGTTCAATTCTTTTTCCATAGCTTATACAAAATAGGTGCATTTTCTCACATTATATATATTAATTAGCTTATTCCCTCAGATTTATATGTGCCTTATTTCATTCTGCCTTACATCCATACCAAAATTGGTGCACATATAACATCATCAAACTGTGTACCATACCCCCCCCCCTTATACCAGACTTAATCCAAGGCTTTTTGCCATCTCAGACATGTTTTCTATGCTTAAACCTGTGTTATCCACTACGGACCAATGAGTGCCTCTTAACAACCATCTTGTAAAGCTCTATCTGTTATCTTCAGGGATTTCCAACAACAACTAGTGGCTACTGATTGACCACCAACATCATGGGTTTACCCCATTTCCATTATAGATCAGCTTCCTTCTGCCACACTGCTGTATCAATGTCTGTCTACTGAAGCTGCACATTATGTTTCTTGGCGGTGGAAGTGGGGAGAGTGCAATACTGCCCATAAAAATTGATGCCAGATGAAACCTGTTAAGATTTAAAGGATCCATATACTCTGTTGGTTTTGCTGCAACAGACTAACACAGATTCCTCTTTTTAAAAAAATTTGTAAGTGGTATGTCTCTTTTGTGATATACACAGGGCATTTGTTATGGGGAGCCACAAAAGTAAAGTTAATAATTGAATATTATTATTTTTTTGTCATCCATATCTGTAGTTGTCCCCAGTTGCAGTGCTGCTATGAAGAGTTACCTTGCCTATCTTATGGCAATGTAATGCCTATAGACTTGGCAGGGGTGGGGGGATGTCTTTAAAGCAGGATAGGCAATTCATTGCTGCTATAATTATCAGATGATATGCCTCAGAACCTCAGAATGACTCTCTCATCTTTTCCTCATGTCTCCCTTTATATCCACATACAAAGCTGTCATGTCCACTACTACTTCTAATGGATGTGTTTTATGTGCATATATCAGCAGCCCATAATGTGAACCATGCTGCCGAACACATTGTGAATATACTGCTCTTCTTAAAAATGGTTGTTGGTTGTTTTTTTCATACTACAGTATTGACTAACTGTCGGTGTTTGATATATGGGTTACCAGGCTGATGTAGACTTATGGTTAGAGCTTAAGTTGTTAGTTCTGCTTTTGCAGCCAATTCAGAATAACTACAGATGCCTCCAGATATTAAAATTGACTGCTCAAATGGACTCAGTGTGGGAGTTTCATTGGTTTTAAATTGATAACAGCTGAAAAGTGAATGATTAAAGCTTTATAAGGGCATAGAATGTAGCTCTATTTTCCTCCTCTTATTATTTTTTTAACAAGGTTTGGCGAGTAGCTCTTTGTATGGGAATTTTCTTTACTGTAAGAGGGGGGGGGGAATCATTGCTTTACATGTTTAAATGATGAACAAGAACATTTCCAAAGAGGGAGCATTTGCTGAGAAAGTGGGAATAAAACTTTGAGGACAACATGGTTGCTATTCAGAAGGGAGCATTTAAAGTTAAGTAGCATTCCATAAGGTGGTAATTGTGTCTATTTCCCAGACATTTGAGCTAAATAAGCTGAATAGGAAACATAAATTGTCATAACAGGAGGCTTGGAGTGTTGTGTACATCTTTGTCTACAGCTACAAATACTGTATCTTCTCCTCTGTCTCTGTGTGTGTGTTGATGTGCAACAAAACCAAGTTCTAAAAAGTTTTTTAACCAATAAATCATACAAAACCCCTTTTCTTTCCTTATTCCCTCAGGAGAGTTATTATTTTCATTATTGGAAAATATGTTCTGCATTCTTTCTTTTCCCAGCAAGATTTAAAATATTTAGTCATAGAAAAGAAATTAATGAAAAAGTTGATAAAGGTTTTTCTAATCTCTATAATTTCATATAGGTAAAAATTTCAAAAGTTTCTTAGTATTCCAGATTAAGGAACACTATGGAGATTAGATGAAGCCCATGTGGTGATTTTTAAAAGAAAACTCTCCTCTGTCTTATTATAAGAACATTCCATTTTATAGCTCAAAAATTGGAAGAATTAGCTAACAGAAATAGCATTATAACAATATTGAAGGGATGAGGGTGCCTTTTTAAAAATAATTTCTGGATAGCTCAACGTTCATCCAGGGCAACATTGAATTAATATCACATGTATTGGTGAAGTAATCTGGAGACACATTTAAATGAATCATGGGTTTGTTCACTGGGTGGGGCAGTGAAGAGAGGTTAAGAGTTCAGTTCTTCATTCTGCATCCTAGAAGACCCATCCTGTGTCAATTTGACTCAAGCTACAAAGGTCCCCTTCTGAAGGGCCGTGGTGGTGTAGTGGTTGAGACGCTGAGTGAGATGGTTATGATGCTGAACTTCATGACAGGAAGGTTGGCAGGTCGGCAGGTCGAGCCAGACCCAGAGAATCAGTGGCTGAAAGTGAAAACATTGTTCATAATTTATTCAATTTGTTTAATTTTTATTGTAAAGGCTTTTAAAAATATATGTTGTAAGTCACCCAGAGTGGGAAAATATCCCATGAAATAAATGAATGAATGAATAAATAGTCATACCCATCAATTTAAAGGGCCAAATCGTGCTGGAACTTAGAGATGGATTTAGGTCTATGTCTCCATGTAAATTCACCACTAAAATAGGCCTTTGACAGTCTTTGTTCAACAGCAACAACAAAATAGACATAAGAGTGCAAATCTAATAGTAGAACTTGCCTTGAGGATTGCACTGGGATATGTGGTTTACTGGTGACTGAAGATCACCTAGAAACCTACTTTGTGTATTAAAGCTTAGAAGTGGAGAGGGGCACACAAAAGACAAAAATACCTATTCATGTGGAGCAAACCAGTCAGACCTAACTTAAGTCCCATGACTTTAATGGTTAGTACTACATGTTTCAGGTACTGCGGTGGCTTAGTGGTTATGATGCTTAACTTCATGACCGGAAGGTTGGCAGTTCAAGACCTGAGTGATACATGATGGAGTGAGCTTCTGTCTCTGTCCCAGGCCCTGCCAACCTAGCAGTTCAAAAGCAAGAAATTGCAAGTAGATAAATAGGTTACACAGTGGTGGGATTCAGCAGGTTCACACAAGTTTGCCTGAGTCGGTGGTAGAAATTCTGGCTGGCCCTGCCCATCCAAGTTTTGAAATAAAGTAGTCCTAATTCAGGTGCAACACAAGGATTTCCCCCTGGCCATGCCCACAGAGTACGTAGTAAAAAAAATTGAATCCCACCACTGAATAGGTACCACTTCGGTGGGAAGGTAAACAGCATTCCATGCACTCTGGTGTCTTGTCATGCCTGCCACATGTCCATGGAAACGTCTGCAGATGCAGACAGTGCTGGCTCTTTGGCTATAAACATAGATGAGCACTAAACCCTAGAGTCGGATACGTCTGCCTTTGAGCAAGGGTGACCTTTACCTTTACTGTATGTTTCACTGTGTATTCCATAAATCTATATTGTAATGTACACAGCAGCAACAAGAAAGTTTACAGAAAAAGAAAAGGGTGGACAACAGAATTGTCCTGGCCCCGGAAAAGGAAGGGGGGGAAAGGGGGGGGGGGCTCCAGAAGACAAGGCCATGCAATTTTGCTACTATTTTGTTAAAGGTATAAAAAAAAATTGGGAAAATAGTTTAGTAGCCTGTAACATTAAAGAAGAATTCAGTATCATTCCATTCACAGTCATTCAGTCTCTTTGAATTCTCTTCTCTGACTATATTTCCACTCTAGTTTTGGATAAAGCAGCGTATTTCACATATTAAATGCTTAATTATTACAGTACTTGTTTTAAGAAGAATACTTCAGCCCTGACCTTTGACCACACTTGTAAATTTTGTTGTTTAGAAAAGGAAATTGTATTTAACAGAGCTTTTTTGTGCTTCATAACTTTAAACCTCTGGCTAGCCGAGGATGTACATCATGAAGAATGTCAGCATAACTAGGTTTGTGCTCTCAGATTACAAATTAGCTTCATCCTGCTTCATCTCTGCTATATATTTTTGACAAATTATGAAAAGAGTGCTCCTTAATGGGAACTTTGTCAGCAGAATCAAAATGAATCAAACCTATGAGGGAAACCATTCAATAGGAGCTGTTTAAAATGTTTAAACAATGTGGCTGCAAGATCATCATTTAAACCAAGAGATAGTCTCCGCATACCTTTTCCAGCAGAGCATGACACTTGGAAAATTGGTGTAGAGGCCTTTGACAGTGTACTGTAATCAATGTTCCTGTGCAGATACTGAAATAATCCAAGCAGAGTGTGCAGAACTAACTGTACATTTACACGTACAACATTAAGGAATGCAACATTCACCCCTGGATTCTACTCCCTACAGAGCTATCTAGCAGCAATCTGGAATTTTATTCTTTCAAAGAATATATATATTTCATCCTCTAACATATTATGTACACTTGATAAATTCTTCCTCAATATCATTTCCCAAGTAATGGCATAGACTAGCTCATAGGTTATTGTGCTCTTCAGAGCTAAATTCAAAAGCTTGAGCAACAGTGTCTTAATACAATCCTACATATATCTACTCAGAAGTAAATCCCACTGGACATTGGGGTTTATTCTCTGATAAGCAGTTTCAGGATTGTAGCTTGCTACAACTGCAGGCAGGGGAAGTACATAAACTTAAGAAGAAAATGGATCCTAATAATTGATATATTATTTTTAGGCATTTATATACCACTTTCCTTGTCTGAGGACAACCCAAAGCGGTTCACAAGCAATATCATAAATACAATAAAGGGTTACAAATACGAGTTACAAGTTACAATAAATACAATAAAGGGTTACAAATATAAATTACAAGTTACAGTCATAAAGAACAATATTACTATCAAAAAGATACAAGGAGCTGGGCCATGCAGTGGCGGCGGCCGTTCATAAAGTCTGCGGCATCCAGGAGCCCAGGTGAGCTTGACTTCCCCACGGCCAATGCCGAACTTGGTGTTGGGAGTCTGATTAAGGAAAATAAACAGTAGAGAGAATAGAGTGGGATCATTGATAAAGGGTGTCATGAGTAAACAAGATAGCAGTGTTTGCAAAAACACATTACAAGCATCTTTATTTTGCTTCAGGGAAAGGTTGAGTTAATGCCCCCACAACATTTAAATAACCCCAAGTACTTTATAATCTGTCATATATTGTTTGAAATATCCTTTAAGAGTTTCTGCTCAGTTGGTGCTACCTTCCACATTCATTCAATTACAGTTACACAATCACAAAATCCATTTTATGTGCTTTCCTTGTCCAACAAAAAAAGATACCATGTCAATGCTGAAATCATCATATAGCATATAATAATAATAATTGTTTGCCGTTTAATTGATTTTGACTTAGCACAACCCCTTCAGGGTTTTTTTAGGTAATACAGTCCTCAGAAGTGGTTTAGTAAAGGTAAAGGTCTCCCTTGCTCAAAAGACAGTCATGTCTGACTCTAGTTGGTGGTGCTCATCATCTCCCTTTACTGCCAAAGACCCAGCACTGTCTGTGTCTGCAGACATTTCCATGGACATGTGGCAGGCATGACTAGACACTGAAGTGCATGGAATGCTGTAACCTTTCCTGCCAAAGCAGCACCTATTTATCTACTTGCAGTTCTTTCTTTCAAACTATTAAGTTGGCAGGAGCTGGGACAGACGCCAGGTGCTCACAGTGTTATGCAGCACTTGGGTCTCGAACTGCTGACTTGCCAACATTCTGGTCATGAAGTTCAGCATCATAACCACTTAAGCCACTGCAGTACTTGAAACATGGAGTAAAGGTTTCCCTTGCTCGAAAGCCAGTCGTATCTGACTCTAGGGTTCAGTGCTCATCTTTGTTTCAAATCCGAAGAGCCAGCACTGTCTGCTTTCTGCAGACATTTCCCTGGTCATGTGGCAGGGAGCTCATTACATCCTGCAGTACTCGGGAATCAAACTGCTTTCTGACTGATTTGCTCCACATGAATAGGTATTTTTGTCTTTTGTGTGCCCGTCTCCACTTCTAAGCTTTAATACACAAAGTCAGTTTTTAAGTGATCTTCAGTCACCGGTAAATCACCTATCCCAGTGCAATCCTCAAGGCAAGTACTACTATTAGATATGCACTCTTATGTCTATTTTGTTGTTGAAGAAAGACTGTCAAAAGGCCTATTTTAGTGGTGAATTTACATGGAGACATAGACCTAAATCCATCTCTAAGGTCCAGCAGGATTTGGCCCTTTAAATTGATGGGTATGACTATTTATTTATTTATTTCATGGGAAATTTTCCCGCTCTGGCCAACTTAAAACATATTTTTTTAAAAAGCCTTTACAATAAAAATTAAGTACATTGAATAAATTATGAACAGTGTTTTGACTTTCAGCCATTGATTCTCTGAGTCTGGCTCTAGTTAAGACTTTCGGTTTGGATGTGGACTGTACAGTTTATCAACCTTCCATTGTTAATCACCTTATGTACTTTGCAAGTGGTTATTTTTTCGTGCTTGAATTAGTCTTTCTTTGTGTGTCTTACCTAGATCAACTTTTTGGCTCCCATTTGCACAAAGTGTGTGACCATGATGGCTCCACAGTCCCACAGTTTGTGAGAACGTGCATAAATGCGGTTGAACAACGAGGTGAGTACTTTTTTTGTAAAATCACAGCAATCACTCAGCAGCATTTTAAACTGAGATTCTAATAGCGCAATCAAAACAGAAAGATGTGTGAGCTGTAACGGATTTGAAATGGGCTAAAGCCTCATCGAGAAATACAATGGATTAGTGACTAAGATGCTCAGCGTCATGACTGAAAAGTCAATAGGTAAGCAATTTGAGACCTGAGTCCTGCATGACAGAGTAAAAGCCCCTCATCTGTCCCATTCCCTACCAACCTAGCAGTTCGAAAGCAAGAAATCGCAAGTAGATAAATAGTTACCACTTCAGTGCGAAAGGTAACAGCA
Source organism: Bradypodion ventrale (assembly GCA_035047345.1). Classification (NCBI taxonomy): domain Eukaryota; kingdom Metazoa; phylum Chordata; class Lepidosauria; order Squamata; family Chamaeleonidae; genus Bradypodion; species Bradypodion ventrale. The sequence goes on along the minus strand of JAWDJE010000001.1, from coordinate 318,742,858 downwards.
TTCTGTGAGCTATGGTTTCTAGTCATGCCTGCCTCATGACCATGGAAACATCTGCACCCACAGACAGCACTGGCTCTTTCACTGTAAATAGAGAAGATCACCACCCCCTGGAGTAAGATATGACTGATTTTTGAGTAAGCCACAGTAGCCATTATACCCTTGCACTGTCTGTTCTCAAACATTTGGTGACGAAAAATCCTACTGGAACAATTGCTGTGGTTATTAAGGACTGCCAGCAAAAGTACCAAAAAGGAATGCAGAAGGTGCAGCATGAGGATGGTGTTGAGTTAAACCAGATGGAAACCTCCTTCATATTTACAATGCCAGCATGAAGTTAGCAAAATGAGAATACTCCTATATCATTTCCAATACCCCTAGGCTAAAGGGAATTTGGATTCTGTATGGTTTCAACTGGCCCAGTATCATCTCAGCTTTCCCTCAACTGTCTTGCCAATTCATATCGTATCCTACATCAAGATTTCTTGCTTAATTACCAGTGGGAGGGGCAATACTGTGGTGTCAATTATAACACCATAGTATATAACTGTAACAGAATCCTGTTGATAAGTGCAAGAAGTGACTAGCGGCCACTAGTTGGATTCCTTATTGCACACTAAGTCACGCAGACATGACAAACTCAAGCAATGACTTAACCAGTGTCAGTTTGCTGCTGTGATTTGTAACATTGCACTTATGCTAGTGGACATAAGCAAAAGGATTCTAGCTAATAACATTTCTCTTTCTTCCTCCCTTTTTTATAACAGATGTACAATAATAATTCCACCCAATAGCCTTCAACATTATGTCAAAGTGATGCCTTTGTACGTTGTCAGTAGTCACAGTACATCTCATGCCATTTGTAACTATTTGTGCTTTTTCATTCTTGATTACTGCCATGATTCCAATCCATTTGACATAACAGTTATACAGACATTTTATTCTAAAATATAAGTTTACCTTTTCTCTTTTTTCTTCCTTTCTCTGGGCCTTTTAAATCATTTCCCCCCAGTTTCTATCAATGAAGATTATGTTATTAGCGAAAGAAAAAACATTTTCAAATGTATTGTACAAAACTATGAAGCTTTATTTCTATATACTGTACACTGACAGCACACTCAGAAGATCTCAGAATTTGCATTCCCATGGATGAAGTTTTGTTGTCTCTAATGTGTCTAGTAAGTGAGAATCTATAAAAGCTACATAAAAATATATTAATGTTACTCATAAAACAAAGCATCAATTTTCTCTAATCATTATCTGGGATTTTCAAGGGAAAATTGTATATCAGTAATTTAGCTGAATCTACACTTTTTGCTTATATGAAATTTTATTTATTTGTTTATTAAATGTCTATACTGCCTGACTTAATAAAAGCCACTACTCTGGGCAGTTTACATAAGAAACAGAGTCCTTTTTTTGACTTTGCATGTGCTCTTAAGCAGAGCTGCTGCTGAGGAGAGCCAAACAAAGGAAGTGAGCACTGGTAAGTTTTGCAGTTGGAGTAGAGCTGCTTTAGAGGCCCGCGCGCCTAATGGCGCGCGAGATTTCAAACTAGTAACAAAGGAAGAATATAGTCTTACTAGGTAGAAAGGTAGTAAACGTGTACATTTTTGAGGCCCGGAATACTGCACTTGTTAAAATGGATTCTGAGGGAACAGTTGTAGTTACCTGCAATACTTGTGCCATGTTTGTGTTCTTGCCAAAGCATATGGAGAACTACACTTGCAGCAAGTGCAAGCTGGTTGCACTACTAGAAGAGAAGGTCCAGCAGCTAGAGGCCCGCATATCTAACCATCAACAAATTAAGGAGCTTGAGCTGTTCTTGGACAGAGCGGAACAGACTATGCTGGACAAAGTAGAGACAGGGCACAGTTCTGAGGGAGAAGGCCCTTCACTAACTCAGGAGGGAGATGTTTGGAGGAATGTGACTCAAAGGAGGAAAAGAGTAGGGGATCACTCTGAGAGTCTGAAATTACAGAATAAATTTGAGGCTCTTTCCCTCATCACACCTGATGAGGAACACACAGAGGAACAACTGGTTCCACCTGATGATCTCTCCTTCATCACACTTGATGACATTCAGGAAGATAAACAACAGGAACAAACTGAGTTTCTCTCCCTTAATATGGTTGATGAGGTGCATGTAGATGAACAGATTGCAGGAGAGAGGCTCCTTGTACTAGGCGATTCAATAATTAGAAATACAGAGAAATGGATTTGTGATGCACATGATAACCGTATGGTCACTTGCCTGCCAGGTGCAAAAGTTGCAGACATCACAAGAAATCTAGATAGATTGTTAGAGAGAACTGGGAACGAGCCAGTTGTCATGGTACACATTGGTACCAATGATGTTGGGAAGGCCAAGCGGTCTGTCCTGGAAGCCAAATTCAGGTTGTTAGGAAGAAGATTGAAGTCCCGGACTTCCAAGGTAGCATTTTCAGAAGTGCTGCCTGTCCCTCGCGCAGGACCTACCAGGCAGGCAGAGCTCAGAAGCCTCAATGCGTGGATGAGGCGGTGGTGTCGAGAGGAGGGTTTCAGATTTGTCAGGAACTGGAGAACATTTTGGGACAAGCCAAATCTGTTCAGGAGGGATGGGTTGCATTTGAACCATGATGGGACCAGATTGCTGGCACTCAACATCAAAAAGGCTGCAGAGCAGCTTTTAAACTGATAACTGGGGGAAAGCCGACAGGAGCTGGGCAGCATCCGGTTCGGGAAAGTGTGTACTTGAGTAGTGAGGAGGATGCAAAATTTACTGAGCAGAGCGAGGAGCTAGTCACTAGCATTCTAGCAGAAGGATGCAAGAGGCAGTCTAACAATGCAACTGGACACAAAAGACTGCGTCAGAAAAGCATATATAAATGCTTGTATACAAATGCCAGAAGCCTCCGAAACAAAATAGGGGAGCTGGAATACTTAGCAATAGATAAGAATATTGATATTATTGGTATCACTGAAACCTGGTGGACGGATGATAACCAATGGGATACAGTTATCCCAGGCTACAAACTGTACAGGAAGGATAGGAAGGGGCAAATGGGAGGTGGTGTGGCCTTGTATGTCAAAGAAGTGATAAAATCGTATGAATTGGAATATCTAGGTGATTTGGAGTCACCATTAGAAGCTCTGTGGGTAAGAGTACCAGGCCACAAGGATGGTCTAACAGTAGGCATATACTATCGGCCTCCGACCCAAACTCTTGAGGGACACTGGCAGTTGGAGAATGTTGTAAAGGAGGCATCCAAGAAGGGAAGCCTGGTTATAATGGGGGACTTCAATTACCCTCACATAGACTGGGTGAACTGTTATTCAGCACATGATAAAGAGATAAAGTTCCTAGATATGCTAAATGATTGTTCCCTGGGACAGATGGTTGAAGACCCAACTAGAGGTACAAGAATCCTTGACTTGATCCTGAGTAATACTCAGGATCTGGTGCAAGATGTTAATGTGACTGATCCAATAGGGAACAGTGACCACAACTCAATTATGTTTAACTTGATCATAGACCGCAAGTCACTGATAAAATCTAACACAGAGACCTTAAATTTTCAAAAAGGAAATTTCCCAAAGTTGAGGAAACTAGTAAAAAAGAAGCTGAAAGGGAAAATTGAGAGAGTCCAAACACTCCAAGAGGCATGGAGGCTGTTTACAAAAACAATAACAGAGGCTCAATTGGAATGCATACCCAAAAGGAAAAAGGGCACTGCCAGGTCCAAGAGGACTCCAATGTGGCTTACAGGAGCTGTTCGGGAAGTGATCAAGAGCAAGAGAAGCTCATTTAGAAGATGGAAGGCTTGTCCGAATGAGGACAGCAGGCAAAAACATAAATTCTGGCAGAACAAATGCAAGGCAACAATCAGGAAAGCAAAGCAAGACTTTGAGGAGCGTTTAGCTAAAAATACTCAGAGAAATAACAAAGACTTCTTTAAGTACATTAGAAGGAAGAACCCAACTAGGAAGGCCATTGGACCATTAGATGACAATGGAAAGCAAGGGGTTATTAAAGAGGAAACAGAGATTGGAGAGAGACTCAATGAATTCTTTGCTTCAGTATTCACTGAAGAAGACAGAGGCCACATGCCCAAAACAGAGCCTATCTTCGTAGGGAGGGAAACCGAAGAATTAAGCCAGATAGAAATAACCAGGGAGGAGGTCCTTGCATGTCTTGTTAAACTAAACACTAACAAATCACCAGGACCAGATGGCATCCATCCACGAGTTCTCAGGGAACTTAAAGATGAAATTGCTGATCTCCTAGCCAAAATATATAATCTTTCCCTCAAATCAGGCTTTGTGCCTGATGACTGGAAGGTAGCGAATGTAACACCAATTTTCAAAAAAGGATCCAGGGGTGATCCAGGGAATTACCGACCTGTCAGTTTGACATGTGTCCCAGGTAAAGTGATGGAAACCATCCTAAAAGATAGAATTAATAGGCACATAGAAGAGAAGGCGCTGCTAAAGGAGAGCCAACATGGCTTTTGCAAGGGCAAATCTTGCCTCACTAATCTGTTGGAATTTTTTGAGAGTGTCAACAAGCATGTGGATAAGGGGGATCCAGTTGACATTGTTTATCTGGACTTTCAGAAGGCTTTTGACAAGGTCCCACACCAAAGGCTCTTGAATAAACTTACCAGTCATGGAATAAAGGGACAGGTCTTGTCCTGGATCAGCAACTGGCTAAGGGACAGGAAACAGAGGGTAGCACTAAATGGACACTTCTCCAAGTGGAGGGAAGTAAAGAGTGGGGTCCCCCAAGGTTCAGTACTGGGACCCCTGCTTTTCAACCTCTTCATAAATGATCTAGAGGTAGGAGTAAAAAGCAAGGTAGCCAAATTTGCTGACGACACTAAATTATACAGGGTAGTGAAAACTGTGAGAGATTGTGAGGAGCTCCAGAGGGATCTCTCGACACTGGGGGAGTGGGCAAAACAGTGGCAAATGAGTTTCAACATTAGTAAGTGCAGAGTGATGCATGTTGGGGCAAAGAACCCCAATTACATTTATAAACTGATGGGGTCTGAACTCTCTGTGACAAACCAGGAAAGGGACCTTGGTGTCCTGGTGGACAACTCAATGAAGGTGTCAACCCAGTGTGCCTCAGCAGTGAAAAAAGCAAACTCAATGCTAGGGATCATTAGGAAGGGTATAGAAAATAAGTCAGCAAGTGTCATTTTGCCTCTTTATAAATCTATGGTGAGGCCCCACCTGGAATACTGTGTACAGTTCTGGTCGCCATACCTCAAGAAGGATATTATGGAGCTGGAAAAAGTGCAGAGGAGGGCAACCAGAATGATTAGGGGACTGGAACACCTTCCTTACCATCTGAGGCTGCAATGGTTGGGCCTCTTCACTCTTGAATGACAACGTCTAAGAGGTGACCTGATTGAAGTTTATAAAATCATGCACGGTGTGGACAAAGTAGATAAGGAAAATCTGTTTTCCCTATCGCATAACACTAGAACTAGGGGACACTCCATGAAACTTTTGGGTACTAGTTTTCAAACAAATAAGAGAAAGTACTTTTTCACCCAGAGGATTACTGGTCTATGGAACTCCCTGCCAGAAGAAGTGGTGACAGCTGTCAGTCTTGACAGCTTTAAGAAAGGATTAGACAAGTTCATGGAGGACAAGAGTATCAATGGCTATAATTATGGATACTTAAGGACAACCTCCGGGTTGGAGAGATAGGCAGGATATCTCTCAATATCATTTCCAGGGAATCCTAAGCAGGCATCTGCTTGGGAATACCCTGAAGGAAATGGTGAGCCACTGTGTGAGACAGAATGCTGGACTGGATGGGCTGTGGCCTGTTCCAGCAAGGCTGTTCTTATGTTCTTATGTTCTTATGTTCTTAACATGAACTATAGGAATATTGGACGCACAGCTCCATCCAACAGCACTACCAAATAAAGACAAAGAGAAAATACAGACAAACAAAACAAATCAACAGATTGTATAAAGTAATTTAGTGTTTAGATTGAGATACCGCTGCCTTTGGGGAGTGTATTTTTAAAAGGTTCCCTATATGGCTCATACTTGTCAAGTTTTGGACATGAAAATAAGGGAAATTTTGGGCCACACCCCTCTCCCCACCAGGCCACACCCCCACCCACCAGGCCACACCCCCTCCTCCACAAAATCCAGGTACATCCAAGAGCCTAGAAAAGGAGGAGCCACCAGAGCCAGGAAGGAATGTTGGGCTCCCCCCCCCATGGAGGAAAAACCACCCCCTAGGCACTCCCCCACTTCCCTTAGCACCACTGCTGCCCCTCACGGGGAATAAGGCAACAGGCCAGCCCCTATAGCCCAGCCTTACTGCAATAATTCTATTTTAAATCTCTTTCCATGATCTCTGCTGCGACTGCATTTCATATTATGGTGATTTTTTATTGAACTTTTTTTTACACTTTAATCACTTAATTGTCTACTGTCTTAGCCTTGTGTACCTCAATTTCATTTTTTAAAACCCTGTGTTTAAGGCAAGACCATCGAAATATCCTCTTTATGTTGTATGCAAATATACTTGAAGCCAATTAGTTCATTGTCTCTTCCCTTTAACACCCTCTTTCCCAGGAGAGAGAAGAGACAATGAGCCAATCGGTGTCAAGTATATTTGCATACAACATAAAGAGGATATTTCCGTGGTCCTGCCTTAAACACAGAGTTTTTAAAAATGAAATTGAGGTACACAAGGCTAAGACAATAGACAATTAAATGATTAAAGTTTAAAAAACAGTTCCATGAAAAATCACCATAATATGAAATGCTAACGCAGCAGAGAATGAGGAGATTTAAAACAGAATAATTACAGTAAAACTGTCCTGCTTCCTTGTTCTCTGTGAGGAGAAGCAGTCTTGCTAAGGGGAATGCCTAGGGGTGCTTCCTCCTCCACCAGGGGGAGCCCAACACTCCTTTCTGGCTCTGGTATGAGGAACATACCTCATAAATAAAGATATAATAATAGTACATTTACATGCTCCCTGGATTTTTTAAAAAATATGGGAGATTATTTTTTTAAAAAACATGATTGTGGGAAGAGGGTCTAAATTACAGGGTTGTCCAGGGAAATATGGGATACTTGACAGCTATGGGCTCTACCATCACCACTTCCCAGAAGACTTGGAGGAAGGGAGCCTGGCATATTTCAAGTGGAACGTCATTCCACAGGGACAGAGCCACCATCAAGAAGTCCCACTTCCTAGTTGATACTCTTTTCTCTTCTCTCAGTGTAGACTGTCCCAGTAGGGAGGACTAGGTGAAATGGGTAGTTGTTCTTTGAGATAGATGCTTTGACAGCTATCAAGGCACTAAAGCATTAAGCATTTGTATGTCAATAGTAGGACCTTGAATATGGCATGGAAACTTATGCAAGCAGGCCAGGATGAAGGAAATATGATTAAATTTACTTGCCCCAGAAATGAAGGTGGCCTCCAAATAGAAAGCATTACAATAACCAATTCCTGAGATTACCTGTGCATGAGCCAGTGCTGTTATAGATTTCCTGTCCAGATAGGGAAGCAAGCAAGAAAACCCCTTAAGTTAAAAAAGGCAAACCTAATTATGACAGGTATCTGTTGCTTCAAATGATGAAACGGAGGCTATCTTACTTTTGGTATATCATCAGAAGCAAGAGTCTTTGGAAAAGGCAATAATGTAGGGAAATGATGAGGGCAGCAGAAAACATACCTGTCAACCCACGGCTCCGGAAAAAATGGCACCTGCGCAGATTGCTTGTGTGCAGGTCGCTTTCCACGCATGCGTGGAAGCGCTACGCCGCTTGCGCAGCCCCTATGCAAGCGGCGTAGCCCTTCCACGCATGTGTGGAAGGGTTTTACACTTGTGTAGAACCCTTCCACGCATGCGTGGAAAGCGTTTCCCCCACTGCCAAATTATGGGGTTTTGGCAGCGCGGGGTGGGTTATGACGTCAATCGGCGTCAAATTCCGTGGTAATCCTGGCCAAATCAGGATGGTTGACAGGTATGGCAGAAAAAGAGGAAGTCCCAAAATGAGATGGACTGACTTCCTAAAGGATCCACAGCCTTGAGTTCACAAGAGCTGAGCAGGGCTGCTGAGAACAGAACCTTTGAGAGAGATCTCATTCATAGGATTGTCATAAGTCAAAAGTGACTCAACAGCACATAGCAACAACATATCTGGTTGAATGAAAAGTATTTTGGCTGAGCAATTCATGGCCATTAACTCTACAAAAGATCTTTTTTGTTGAGAGGGACTGATCCAGCTAGCTGAATGTTTAGACATTGCTTGTGATGGGTGGCAATGGAAATTGTAATGATGAGAGCACCTGTGCTTATAAATTTACTATTGCACCATTGGCTGTGGCGTTCCTGGCAGTTATCAAATGCCTTCCCCAAAGAGGCTTGCCTGGCAGCCATGTTTGGCACCTTTTTAATCTTAACATCTGCTGTGGTCTTGGAAGCTTTCAAGCTGTGTCCTATTACTTTCAACTTTTCACAGCTGATTTTGCTCCCTGCTGCTCATTTGATGTCACTTTTAGGTGGGTTTTGGATTTCTTCTTGTTCTTCTTCTTTATATGTATATTTGTTTTCCTTTATTGGAAACTGCCTACAAATCTTTTGTTATTGAGTAGCATAAAATGCAGTGAATATTTAAGCTCTCCCACTTTATTAATCTGCCAGCATTTTGAGATCAACATCAAAACTCTGGTTGTGTGAATGCATGGAAGAGCAACAAAATGGACAGTCATGACCTACAAGGGATTCTCAGTAGAGGCAGCCCACTTTTTGAACTCTATTCCAGTTGATGTCTTCCAGGCCACATCACTTCAGGCCTCTGTGTGGTTTCTGAATACCTACCAATTTACCTATTTACTATTAATTCTGTTAGTATCTTATGGGCTGTCATTTTGTACGTCAGACTGTTTGGTTTTCACTGCTAATTTTGCTTCCCCCACCTTACTTCCATTGTTTTAAATCAGTAATTTATCTTGGTTTTGCACATTATAGCCCAAAGGCTTCAAGTGATGCATTCTTAAAGTTGCCATAGCTGTCTTTTAAATATTGAAGAATAAAGACAACATAAAATTAAAGTAAGCCAGCAGTAAAGTAAGGACTGCAGTGGCTCAAGTGGCTAAGACGCTGACTGGGAGGTGAAAGGTCAGAAGTTCGATTCCTGAGCACTGCAGGACGGAATGAGCTCCCGTCTTTGTCCCAACCTAGCAGTTCGAAAGCAAGAAATTGCAAGTAGATAAATAGGGACCACTTTGGTGGGAAGGTAACAGCATTCTAATCATGGTGTCTAATCATGCCTGCCACATGGCCACAGAAATGACTGCAGAAGGAGACAGCGCTGGCTCTTTGGCTTTGAAACGGAGATGAGCACTGTGTCAGGAAGACCTGCCCAGGGCATTAGGGTAGGGGAGTGTGGCCGTTGTGGTAGTGACATGGCCTTAAAGATACAGTCTTTTAAAAATAATTCCCTTTCCACCTGCCCCCCCCCCCTTCCTGAACTCTGCCTCTGATTTATCTCCTCAGGTGGGAGATGGCTGGCTGCTTATTTACACAGACCAGAGTCTTAGAGAAAGATGTATTCCCCTTTTAGGATTGTCTTTGCAAGATTAACCCTTTACCTTCCGAAGACAAACCGGAGGTCCTAGTGAAGCTCCAAGCCTTGCTTCTGATGAGACGCTGCGTGATATCAAAGCAAAGCAGGCTTTTACTGATTTATATTCCTTTAAAGAGCTGATGCCCTTAGCTGCTTCTCCAGAAGAACCCTTCTCCAGAGAGAGCTAAGAAAAGTCACTGGAACAAATATCCTTTGAAGGCTTAATTTGTGCATCCAAAATAATCAAGGCAAATATTCCATTTGTACCATCCATAGGGTAAATCCATTTGGCAAATTCAAATTGTATATCCAAGTGACCTGGATGCCGCCCCATCCAGCTCCAAGGGTAAATTTATAATCCCAAGTGAGAAAGTTTCCTGGCACTCCAGGGAAAGCAGTCTCCTTCAGGTCAATGGACCATGGTTCAGGATCCTAGTGGGATAGCCCCAGAGGGCTCATCTTGAAGGTGGGTGTTTCATTTCCCCCAGGAAATTTGGTCCAGCTGGAAAACCAGAGGACTGATTTGATCAGGGCAAAACTGGCATTTTTATACCCAGAAATGAGCATTGGCCCCATACCCCTGGGAAATGGGTATTCCCTAGGCATGACTTAATTGTTGTCACTGGTGCCATGTCAACCAAATAAAAGTCAGGTAGGAAAAAACATTATTTGGGCAAGCCTAAGGAGGTCTCCCTCCTTTGGAGCGCAGAGAGTTGAAAAGTTGAGGTCCAAGGCTAGGACTTGTCCAGACATGTCCAGTGAGGAGTGCTCTCCCCCTCCACTATCAGGAAAGGAGAGTCAAAGTGTGACGGAGTATTCTTGCCTCCTCCCTTCAGGTAACTATAGTTCAGTTCTCCAGGTGCCCATCAGCTGTCTGGTATGTTAAACTTTTCACCTTGTTGAAAAAAAGCTGTCTGCCTCACTATCTGGCTGATGAGCTGGAATGTGAATGCTGTGTGAATCAAAATGGAGTGACAATTGCTTAAAGCTGCTGAAAAAGAAATCCCTTCATTTCACCTTCAGGAATATAAAGTTAAAAAGTAACTGCTCTGACACACTGAACCCTGGAGTCAGATACGACTGGCTTTCGAGCAAGGGAAACTTTTACCTTTACCTTTACCTAAGCCAGTTAAACTCCAGTATGATTATGGTATTGGTGTGGTAGAAGGCATAGAGATGCACATTGTCATTAACCCTGTAGAGAAGATGGTTTGCAAAATTATTGCAAGATCCTATTTTGATTTGTGGGCTGCTTCCTTTCTTTTATTTACTGTAACCTTAAACCACCGTATGGCTTTAGCCAGTGGAGATGTAAATAATAACTAATCTCAGTGGCATGTGATAAAACTCTCATTTTATCACTGTATTTATGAATTTATACTTGGTATACAATTTTCTATCATGGATTTGGATTATGATTCCTTTGCATTTACTTCTATTCTGTTTACTCAATGTTGTTGTTTTCACTAAATTCTGGCATAAACCATCGCAGGACAGCAGTAATTTATGTGAAGCTAAATCCAATGTTTATGAAAGCTTCAGATGACATTTTAGACTGGGGTTGGTATTAGGAAGCAGCATGTGGAGGTGCCAAGTCTCCGGGCATGGCTGGGACTCAACAGATTTGAAAGCCCTCTTCCTAATGGCCAGATATGCCTCCAGCCAAGTTATTCAACTGCAGAGTCATGGGAAATACTTATGTACCAATTATGGAAAAGGCACATTTAATGAAAACTGTATGTTTACTTCCATAGTCTTAGTAAGTCAGCCTAAAAACTCAGTGCAGCTGGCATATTGGCTGAGGCAGGGAAGCTGTATACCTCTCTGTCCTATCTACATACTGTAACCTTACACAGACATTTCTCTGTGTTGCATTTGCAGTGGGGTTTGGTAGGGCAGGATAAAGGAAATTCAGAACAGAAGAAATAATTTAATATTTTTCTAGGCAAAATACACTGGAATTTTTCTGTGTACTTTGTTTATTTTCTTGCTTTGGTTTATCTTTTGAATAGGATCCATCTACTATTGCTTAATGTAATTACTTGATACACTCAGTGGCTTGTTAGAGTATAGCTCATATTTGCAAATGTTCTCATGTGCAGGTAGTAGAAAGCTTCATATGTAACACTAAATTACATAGAGTCAGTTGCAGCTCAAATTATTTGGCTGAACTAATTTGTAGCTCTGATTTTTTTAAAAAAATTATTAAGATTTTTCAGATATACATAAGGAAAAAAACACATAAAAAAGAAAACAATGTAACATGACTCATATAAATGATCAATGTACAAAGAAACATAAAAATAGAAGAAAAATACATAAATTACTTGTTACAATAGATAAATTACTTGTTACATTAATATAATCTAAATTAAATCATGATAATAGAGTAACTTCAGATTATAAACTCACTTATATTAAGATCTTAAACAAATATCACATTTAAATTGATTCCAACTCACCCTACTCTAAGATCTCCTTCTCAACTTAAAATATAAAAAAATCAAACAATAATAGTCACCCAGTGTTACAATACATTGCCTAAGAGGGATATGGCCTGTCTAGTCACAAATCAATATTTCCAAAAATTCATTTGTTCCGGCACCGGTTTATGTCCTCCATTTTTTTAAATGAATATTCCACATATGGTTTCCAAATTTTCCAAAATTTATTTTCTTTAACTATTCCTTTCTTTTCATTTAATTCCCATGTTAATTTATCATTCAGGTCTAGCTGCAAATTTTCCTTAAACCCGTCTTCCAAATTCAATTTTGTCGGATCCTTCCATTTTCTTGCTATACACTATCTTCCTGTAGACATAAAAATCGCAAACAATTCTTGTTCCTCCTTATCTAATTTTAAGCCTTCTAAATCTGTAAGCATGGCAGCACCTATTTCAAGCCTAATCCTATTTCCCAACATACCAACTATCTCTTTCTCAATCTCTTTCCAGAAATATCTAATCTCTTTACAGTTTCACCACATATGATTATAAATTCCAACACTTTTATTACATCTCCAGCACATATTATTTTTTGTCCTATCAATCTGGTTCAATCTCACTGGGGTCAAATACCATCTCTATAACATTTTGTAGTTATGTTCCTTAACTCTAGTCAACAATGTCCTCATTATCCTTCATTTCCAGAGAGATTGCCATTTTAATTCTGATATTTTTATATTTAAAATTTTCTCAAATATCTCTTGTTGGTTGCAGTCTTTATTTAAAATCTTATAAATTTTTACCACCAACCCCTTTAACCCTATATCTCCTTGTCTAATTTTAAATAATATTCTTCAAAATCTGCCCTAGTCCTTTCCAAACTTGGTCCCTTTAAGTATTTTTTATTCCAATTATTTACCCTTACTTCTTGTAACCAATTTAATCTCATTTGTTCATATAGTACAATTTTCCCCCTCATTATTACATATTTGAATCCAATTACTCAACAGGCACACATCATTTTCTGCCAACACTGATCTCAACTCCCATTTATTCTTATCAGAAAACTTTTTATGTCTTCAATTTATGTTAATGGAGATATTCCAGGAACTAATTTCTCCTTCATTTTCTTCCATACCTCCCACATTGACTTTAACATTCTATTTTTAATATTAGGTCTGCCTATTTCTTTAACTAGAAATGCTGCTTTACCAATTTGTTCAAGATCTTCCATCTATAAATCCTCCCAGATTACATTTTCCTTCTTCAAAATCTGAACAATATTTCTAATTTGAAGTGCCATATAATAATTTTTAAGGTTGAGAATTCCGAGTCCCCCTTCTTTTTGAGATATGTACCACTCTCTTTTAGTAATTCTAGCTTTTCCCCCACCATTACAAAACCTATTTAACAAATCTTGAAATTCCTTTATCTCTCTGTCCTTAAGATAAATTGGTAAAGCTTCAAACAAAAAATTAATTTTAGGTAACAACATCGTCTTACAGAGAACCACTCTACCAAACCATGACAAATTCAATTTATTAAATTGTATGATCTGATCTTTAATCACCTTAAATTGTCTGTCATGGTTTAATTTTTTGAGATTTTCCAATTTATTTGTTATACTAATTGCCAAGTATTTTAAACTATATTTTATCTGTATTTTATATTTCCGAAATATTTCTTGTTGTTCATCTTTACTCACATTACAAGTTATCATTTCTGATTTCTCCCAGTTTATTTTTAATCCGGTCATATCCTCAAAATCTTTTAAGTGATCTTGAATCCTCTCCAATGCCTTCTCTGGGTGTTTCATAATAACTAAAGTATCATCTGCATATAAACTTATTTTATTTACTCCCAGTCCCATAATATTATCATCTCTTCTAATAACCTCTGCTAGCAATTCCATGGACATTATAAATAAAATTTGAGAAATCGGACATCCCTGCCTAGTTCCTGCTTCTAGTTTAATATTTTCAGTGTAAGCATCATTTATTCTGACGATTGCCGATCCTTGCTGATATAGTTGTTCTATAACTTTCCTAAACTTTATCCCAAAACCAAAAGACAAAATTATCTCTTTTATTGTTATCCATTGAAGAGAGTCAAAAGCCTTAAAAATATCCAGTGATAACATTCCTACCTTCTCTTTCCTATTTATTGCAATATCTAGCAAATCAACAACTCTCTTAGTTAAATCTGCCATATGTCTTCCCTTTAAAAAACAGCCTGGTATTTATTTATGTAAAAAAAAAAACCATTCAACCTATTTGCTAATATATTTGTAAAAAAAATTGTGTCTTGATTTATTAAAGATAAAGGATTCAATTCTTTCTGGGTCTTTCCCTGGCTTAGGTATCAAAACTATTATAGATCTACTCCATGAAATTGGGATTGACCCTCCTTCCAATATAAAATTAAACAACTTTTTAAATCTTGGGGTAACTATATCTTCAAATTCCTTATAAAATTCAGAAGAAAGCCCATCCTCACCTGATGATTTATGCAATTTCAAAAACCTCTTTAATTTCTTTTTCAGAAATTAAATCTTCCATTTTATCTTTATGTTCTTGCAACAACCTTTTATTTATATATTTCCCCAAGAAATCTCTTAATTTCCCCACATTTATGTCCTTTTTAGAATACAATTCCTGATAATACTCCTTTACTATTTCTATTTTATCCTTAATTCTGTAACATCTAACACCATCCTTAGAAATCAAAATTCCAATCTCTCTTTTTTCCTCTTTTTTCCTTAGCTGATCTTGCCAATAACTTTGAATTTTTATTACTATATTCAAAATATTTCCTTTTTAAATATATTAAATTCCTTTTAACTTTTCAATACCATTTTCTTTTTTAATTTCTGCATTATTTCAGATATTTCCTTATTCCCCGTCTTCATATGTTCCTCCTGAAAGTACTTTAATTCCTTCTCTATTTCTTCCTGTTTTACCTTAAACTGTCTATATTTAGAGTTGGACATCTTAATACTCTCACCTCTGAAAATCGCTTTCATAGTATCCCAGACTATATTATAACTTACTTCACCATTGTCATTGAACTTCCAACTTTCCTCCCAATTTCTAATAATCTGTTCTTTACTCTTAGGATCTTTATATAAATTACTGTCATTTCTCCAAGGCTTTCTCATCTTCTCTCCTTTTAATTTTAATTCAATATCACTTTTGCATGACCAGATTCTTTAAAGACACCCACATCAATCTCCTCCAAACTTCCCATT
This sequence comes from Bradypodion ventrale, assembly GCA_035047345.1. Lineage (NCBI taxonomy): Eukaryota > Metazoa > Chordata > Lepidosauria > Squamata > Chamaeleonidae > Bradypodion > Bradypodion ventrale. The sequence continues at coordinate 318,727,576 of JAWDJE010000001.1, read as the reverse complement.
AAATTATCTGATACAAATATGTAATCTATTCTTGAATATGTGTTATGCACCTGAGAAAAAAAGTATAAATCCTTTCAAATCCCCACAACTCCCTCCAAGTATCTTTAAGTCCTAAAGATAACATCCATTTATCTAATGTCTGTTACAGCAACTAACAGGGGTTGTACAATCAATAGTTGACCTAATTAAATTGAAATCCCCACCTATAACCAATTTTGCATATCTTTCCACAACTAAAATATCATAAACCTTATCTAAAAATCTTTCTTGATTTTCATTTGGGACATATATATTTACCAATGTTATCTGCTCATCATCAATTCTTCCATTAATTATCAAATATCTCCCCTCAGGATCAGAAATACTCTTTGTTACTATAAAGCACAACCTATTTGAAATAAAGGTAGCTACCCCTCTTGATTTAGATGTTCCATATGCCTTTTCATAAATCTTAGTCCAACCTAAAAAAATCTTATTCACCTCCGTGGATTTCTGATGAGTTTCCTGTTAAAAAAAAATCTGGTTTTTCTTTCCTAAGAGCCGCTTCTATCCTTCTCCTCTTCACCTGACAGCCGGTACCTTTTTTCACATTCCAGGTCAATACCTTCACATCTCTCATTCTTTATCTATATCCTTCTTATTAAAATGACATCCGCAATCCCCCTTTGGCGTGAAAATGACAAAAATCAAATGCAGTATCCCCATAAAAATGTACATAAATATATCATAGTCAAACAAAAAACAAAAAATAAGCCTAAAAAAATTAAACATAACAGGTTATTCTCCCTCTCCACTTTTTCCTTGAAAAATTGGCCTTCGAAATTCAAAGAGGAGAGGGGTGGAAAGGCATCCCATCCTTAAATCTGAGCACAAACTGATCCATTAGTTGCATTAAAACTTTTTTAAAAACCCTCCTTCAGCTCCCTTTGACTCCCTATTATCATCATCATTATTTCTACCAAAGTGCAAACCTCCAGAAAGAATCAGGGCATCTTTTAAATCATTCCATTCTTTAGTTCCATTTTCAAGTAGCTTTGCATCTACTAAAATGTCTAATACATAAGCTTCCTCTTGTACAAGAAATCTTCTTTCCAAGTGCCAAAAAGTCATCTGTTTTTGACATTTCCAATTGTATTTAACACCCTTGTCCCTCATCCACTTGGTTATAGGTTTCATCTTTTGTCTCCAGATTCTTTCTTCCACTGGAATATCATTGTAGATTTCTATATCAGCTCCATCAATCTTCAAGGATGATCCTTATATGGGAGATCAATCTCATCTTGTCAGCTGAACAAGCAAATTTAACCAACACATTTCTAGGACTGGGTCTTCCCCTCCTTTGTCCTAGGTGAAAAACACTTACAATATCATCTGATGATAATTTATATCCCATCTCTAAATTACTCATCCAGTCTACTATCCTATCTCTTAACTTATCTGGATTTCTGACTGGAATATTATGAATCACAATGTTTGCTCATCTCTGTTGTTCTTTGAGCATTTCTACCCGTTTCTCTAAAGTCACCACCTTCATCTCACTCTCCTTCTGTTTTTCTTTCATCTTTCTTTCATCATCCTTTACCTCTTCTTGATCTTTTTTAATTTGCTCCTGTTCTGTTTTTAATTGATCTCGTCCCTTTTTTTAAATTCCTCAAAGATTTTTTTCCAGATTTTACTGTCATTTCATTTCTGTGCTTTTCAGCATCTGCCAGCCCAGTTTTAATTGTTGTATCCATTGTCTTTAACATATCACACATTATTTGAAATTCGGTCTTTGGTCCCATTATATCTTTGAAGGTTTTTTTAATTGCCCCTGTCGATGGTATCTTTCCTGACACACCTTCTATTGCATCAAATGTTATAGGTGTCACTGGGGACACTACAATTCCTCCCAAAGCCGTTGTAAGTGGAGATGGTGTTATTGGCATTATTATACTTGGAGTTGTAACCGTAGAAGATCCTATCATTGTAGCCATTGTTGTTGTTACTGAAGTTGTTGTTACAGTTGCTGTTGTTGTCATCCCTGTTAATTCTGTTGTTATTGTTACTGCTGTAATTGGGACAAACGGGACTGAAATAGTAGTAGCTGTATCTGATATATCTAATGTTGCTGATGGTAAAACTAATTGAGCCTGAACTTTCTTTTGTTGTTGCTGTTGCTGTAATATTTTCCTTATTCTCTCTTGCTCTTCTGTGTTTTTAACCTCCTGTCGTAATGTCTTCTTCATCTGTGTATTCACTTTTCTGCTCAAACAAGTCTTTGATAACTCCTATCCGAGGACATCTCTCTATCTCTCACCCAACCCGTGCTTTTTTCCTTCTCTTTTCCTCTTCCACATCGCTTCATCCACTTAATCTTGCACTTCAAAAAACAACTCATATACCATTCATACACTTAATCATAAAAAAGACATTTAACTTACAATCTGAATCAATTATAAACAAACTAAACCCCACCCCTTATTAATCCACCCCCAATAATATTATATATAACTATATATAATTTTTTAATAATAGGCCTTCACCATTTAACCCCTTTTAGAATTCCATAAATCGAAGATAACAAAAAGTTTTTAAAATAACTACTTCAGATTAGTTAATTGCTGTCCACAATCTTCTTTTGCCCAAAAGAATATTCACGATATTTGATTCAAGTTTAAATTCAGTTCTAGTTCAATTCAATTCAGATCTAATTAGTCCAAAATTGATAGAATTGATAGAATTTCCACTCCTTTAATAGTCCTAAATTGATCCAAATTGTCCATTTTTTTATTAAAAAAATAGATCTGTGTAGTACCTAGTAATTCATTCAAAAGAATGGCCCAATTCATTTCTTCAAACTTAAAGCCCAGTCCAAATCAAATATGTTTTTCCAAGAAAAAATTAACTCTATTCTTTCTTTTCAAGAATCATTCAGAATCTTTATAGTATTTATAGTGTTAAAAAAATCGTCCAAAGAAATAATGTCTAATAGTGGCAAAAAGTTAACTCATGTAACATAAAACCTGTCAAATAGCACTCAAATTCAGTAACTATCCTGTTCCACCTTAAAAAATCCTTAGAGGGGCGTGAATAAAAAGCAAAACTCAAAGAGAGAGGAAAAATACCAGTCCAGACAAAACAAAAAGTTTTTCAAGCGATGTCACTACTGTACTCTTCTGAAGCTTGTTAATTCTATTCTGCCATTTTAATGTATTTATTAAAAAGAAAAGAGAAAAAAACCCCACAGATTTGAATTCAAAGATGTCTCCAAAATCCCCTTTGTTTTTCATTCAGTTTCACCTTTCCAACACCCAAAAACAGTCAATCACAGGACAATCATCCAAGGAAAAAATATCTCTCAAAGTCAATCAGCTAAATCAGCCACCAAAATTACCAAATTAATCTCTCCGTAAAAATCTTCTCATGCAGGCACAGACTCCGGAAGGAGCCCCTTTCCCAACTTTACCAACTTTCCATGAAGTCTTTTCACACAGGCACAGGCTCCGGAGCGAACCCCTTTCCCAGCTTTCATGGCTCACACAGCTCACTCGGCCCCAATTAGGTACCGGCTGGGCCAACCAAGGCTTGCTTCAGCTCCCTCCATCGGAACCCAATCAGACTTACCCCACTTGCTTAAGCCACCTCTTGCTGTTTTCCACTTGCCACTTGCTCCACTCTCCATCTGAGTCCGTCTGGGTTTGTCTGCTCTTTCTGCCTGGCCACTATCATCTCGCTCTGCCAGCTCAGCCACTCCGTCACTCCGCCTCTCTTCAGAAACAGCAACAGCAACAGTGAAAAAAGAACAAGAGACTTCATGAAAAATTAATCTTCTTTTAGTACCATTCTTGGCACCATTTAATTACAGAAATCCACCTAATTGTGGCTCCCCTTTCAGCAGCAAAAAAGAAAAGCTGTGCTCAGATCGCCATCTTGGAATGCTCCCCATAGCTCTGATTTTTGCAGGTTTACTGGGCTATATCACTAGTCTACCATGACCTACTCTGCACCTTACTAGAAATGACTGTCTGTTATATAAGACAAGTGTGAATCAAGAGTGTAGAGAGACTTGACTGTCCATCGTAACTGTGAATTATTTGTATACTGCTACACTCTTTTACTGTACTCTGTGTAGCAACTGTGAGCAGGAGGACAATAAAATAAAATAAAATAAAATGAAAGATGGAGAGACTTAAATTTTATCAGCCTATAATTTTGAACAGCTCTGGTCAACAACATATGCACCTTCATAATTTGCTTTTTTGTCAAAATATAAATATGGCTACCTCTTCAAAATATTATTCGATTATAGAGTAGTTTAGATATAGAGAGGATGAAGATGAGGATGAGGATGAAGAAGACTAAGACAAAGACGAAGATGAAGACGGAGGAGGAGAAAGCAGCGACGATGATGACAACACAGTAATATATGTAGGATTTTGCAAAATGTATATATAGGGCCAGTCTTGAATCTGAAAAAACAATAATGTCATAGCTGGATAAGATCACATCCATCTTTACCTATAAGAAGGCCCGTTAACCATTGGTGTCTGGCATGCATGCCTGCACCCATTCCTACTATCCCGTACCGAGCCGCCTACACTTACCTGACCACCCTTGGAGCATCGCCACAAGGGTTCAGCAGCCACAAGAGTGGCAACCGCTCCATGAATGCACCAAAAACACTACAAGGCCCAGTGTCCTCCACACCACGCCACCCCTCAGCCAATGAGGCTGAAGGGCGTGAGCGCAGAGAAGGCAGGGCAGCCAGTGTGCATGGTTAAAAAACCACCAACGTGCTGACAACCAACTTTTGCTATCCTCCGCCCCACCAGCGAAGGCCGGCACCGGGCTTGCTGTAGCTTGGGGGAGAGGAGCACCTCCTTTCCTCCCCACGGCTTCACCGAGGTAGTGGAGAGACAAGATCATATCCCTGCAGCTCTGGAGGCCAGCGCCAGCCTTGCCGTAGCTTGGGGGGGAGAGGAGATCCTCCTCTCCCCCCGCGGCATTGGCGAAGGGTGCGCCAGGGAAAGGCACAGCCGGCAAAGGTAAGTGTGGCAGGGGAGAGTGTGTGTTGGGGTGGAACAGGCACGGGAACCATGCCACCCACGCACCCTGCCCTATTGCCCCCCCGCAAGTCTCTCTCCCATGCCCCACTTACCTTTTGCCAACTGGGCCTTTCCCCGACTCGGCCTTTTCAGTGCTGGGACTTGCACCGGCCTGCCCTCTCTACCCCTGCCAGCGTCAAGGTCTCAAGGCCGGCAGGGATGGATGGCAGGCCGGTGAACGTCCCTGCTCAGAAGCCCGCACCAGGGAAAGCCCCAGCCGACAAAAGGTAAGTGGGACAGGGGAGAGGGACTGGGAGGAATGGGCCCGGGAACCATGCTGCCCACCCGCCACCGTGCCCCCCAGTCCCTGTCCCCCACCCCACTTACCTTTTGTCTACTGGGGCTTTCCCCGCTATGCCCTCCTGGGTGTCCTGCCTAGGTTGGCGGGGGAGGAAGAGCCCCTACTCCCCCTGCACAGCTTCGGCAAGTGTGTGTGTGTATATGTGTGTGTGGTCACCGAGGCTTGGGGGGAGGGGGAGCACCCCCTCTCCCCATGGAGCTATGGCATGTGTGTGATTGTGTTGAGTATTTGGTTGTGTTGTGTGTGTGTGTGTGTGTGTGTGTGAGTGTATGTGTGTGGTTGTAATGTGTGTGTGTGTGTGTTTGAGTTGTATGTGTGGTTGTGTAGTGTGTCTGGTTGTGTGTGTTGTGTGTGTTGAGTACACACACACACACACACCCCTCTGCTGGGCTGCACAATACAAACCTGCCCGACAGGGCAGGGCAAAAAAATGCTAGTAGATTATATGTGAAGGCATAACCAAAGTTGCAAACATATTTTCCTCCATGTTACAAATTTCAGCCATCTCCATTTTTAGAAGATGAAACAGCAATATTGTAATGGGAGAAGCAAGATATCAAAGTTAAAACAATTGATTTTAGTAAACCAGATATTATAATTCTGTATAAACAAAGAAAAATATACCTTACAGCAGTTCAAGTTCCATCAACAAGCAACCTCAAAAGTACAGAAAATATAAAAATTAAAAAGGACAAAACATTAAAGCATGAAAACAAAAAGCTATGGAAGCATGATCAGGCCTTCCTCCTCCCCACACTAATTTCAGTAACCAGAGTCATTCTAACATTTTTGGTTACCAATTTAAAACAATTGCCAGTAGCTACTTTTTCTGCTTCCGTGTCTAGGCCAGACTTGAAACTGCCAAAATAAAGGCACTTTTTGGTGAGCTCATTCTCCAGTTCCTTTCACCTGACCTAGTGTGAGAAAAATTAGCCGGCAACACAAGGTTTCCATTACCAGGGTACACCTGATTGAGGTTCAAAAATACCACAATCTTTGAGGAGGCTCTTTCTGCATATCCCAGTAGGTACTTATTTGCTTTCTGAAATTCAAAAATCTGTGATTGTGCAAACATGTAAACTCACCTGAAGATGTTTAGGATTTGATTCTTAATTTTAAGATTTGATGCTTTCATCAGCAAACCTGAGATGTCATCATGGCTATGGCCACGGCCATGGCCACCACCACCACCATGGCCATGGCCACAGCCATCATCATCATCCAAAACATAGGAAGACTCATGGTAGTTAAAGCCAGAGGCCCATATATTTCATATAGTGGGCAACCTGATGGCTATGGAATAACTGCAACTGCTCCTTTCTGCCTATTACTTATCAGCAATTGGTAACATGTCTGAACATGAGTATTCCATGTGGAGCTCATGGCGAATTGTGGATTCCCCATGCCCGGTGGGCATGGAACGGCCCTGGCAGAGGCCACTACGGTAGAGAAAACTCCTGGCTCGTGGTTTCTGCGGGCAGAGAAATTAAGGGGGGTGGATAAATGATAGGGTTTGATTCACCCAATTCTGTGACCTGACCAACGGATCTGCTGAGAGAGCGAATATCTAACTCTGTTACCCATTAGAGCAATCCCTCATCTCCGAGTCTCAGTCTTATCCCAGATGCAAATAGAAGCCATGTTTACCCCAGTCTAAGCTCTAGACAATGGTGTTTTCCCGGTCAATGTTTGTCCGTGTTAATAACTTCCCTTAGAGAGATTCCTCATTAACCTGAGCAAATAGGTGATGTAATCTCTGTCAGATGACGGTTTTGCCACCGTTGCGCTTTTCCTTCTATATATACTGAAGTTTTCCCTCAATAAACTACTGATCTGATCTCGCTCCATACTACCTCGTCTCGTTCCTTGATCAGTCTCCTCCGGGACCTCCGGCCCCCAGCGGCCCCAATTCCTACACCTGGTGACCCCAACGTGATCTACTCGTGAGTAAGTGACCCCCGAGCGGTCTACCTCAGAGTAAGCGATCACACGGTCCGGTTCTGCGCTTGAACCGTGTCCGACCATCCCGGAGAACAGCGCGGCGCTCTGGTCGGTAAGCCAGCCGATCGGAGGGACGGCCTGCGGTGAGGCAGTCCAAGAGGCTTTCTACAGCTTGCTCCCGGCTTTCGCGGCAGCTTGCAGCAGCGGGAAACGCGTTCCGCTCAGGGTCTGCTGTGAACCCCTGACAGCGCAGTGGCCACCGAGGGCCCGTGGCCGCAGTCCACGCTCTGAGCTCTACCCAGAGAATCGTCGCCAGAACCTATTGCCTTGCCAAAAGACGCGTCGACTCGTCCCGAGGAGGAAACTTCAGAGGACCCATCGCAGGTAATATGGGGACCTGTCCTCAGCGACAGCGTCCATCCGCTAGCCAAAGAACTCGTGAGGGAGAGTTCAGAATCCTGGCCAGGGTGTTTAAGTTGCGTTTTCACAGCGGGGAGCTAGTGAGACTTTTGGTGTACCTGGGGGAACACTGCCTGCTTTACCCAGAAGTAGGTACGTTAACCCTCGAGCTCTGGGATCAGATAGGAGACTGCATTCAGCAACCCCCGAAAGCTTCGAGAGGCGTAATTCGCACATGGAGTAAATGTAGGAAGCTCTTAGCGGAGATAGAGCCAGTCCGGATAGAGGCCAAAGAACCCCCACTTCTGCCAGTCACACCAGCCGAGCTAACAGCACCTACGGCGCTCTATCCGTCACTCCAGTTTAGGCAGAGTAGCGTAGGGAGCTTTCCCTCGGTGACAGCTGCAGACGTCACCGACGGAATGCAAGGAATGAGGAGCGCAGGCGCTTCTCTGACAGTTCCGGGTTCCCGAGTTACCAAGAGTCCCCTTCAGCGTACAATTGAAGAGGAGATTAGGAAGGGGGAATTGCCAGCAGAAGAACTAGCTGAGCTTAGTCAGATATGTCCAATTCGCATGGAGATGGATGCCCTTACGGGGGCTCAGCAGATAATTCACACACCAGTCCCGTATAAGCTTCTCATGGCTATACGGAAGGCCATTTCAGAAACTGGGCTCCAAAGTCGTTTTACTAGGGGCACGCTTCAGCAAGTGTGCGAGAACACCATGTTCATTCCCCATGACTGGAAAGCCGTCATGCGGATGATGCTCACCCCTAGCCAGTATTTAATTTGGGACAGTGAGTTTCGCCTTGAGGCTCAAACTAGGGCTGCCAGGATGGGAGGCGCAGTACTTCCTGACCAGCTATATGGTTCAGGTGCCTTCAAGCCCATCGATGCCCAAATCAACTTGCCTCTCGCCACTCTCCAGATGTCGGCCGAGGCCGCCTTTAGGGCGTTTTTTTAAGGTCCCAGCAACTGGCAAAGCGGCTAAGAATTACACCGCTATTAAGCAAGGAGCCCAGGAACCATATATGGACTTCATTAATCGTTTGGAGGAAGCAATTAGCAGACAGATTGACAATGAACAGGCCCAACAAGAGCTCATGATGAAGTTAGCCAAGGACAATGCCAATTTAGACTGCCGTAAAATCTTGCAGTCCCTGGGCAATCGTCCTGACTTGACCCTTACGGACATGATTAGAGCTTGCGCCGACGTTGGCACAGAATCCTATAAGATGGGTTTGCTAGCGGCAGCGGTGCAAGGGGGTAAAAGACCGAAAGGAAAGAACCAAGGAGCATGCCACAATTGTGGCAAGATCGGTCACTTCGCTAGGGAGTGCCGATCCAAGGGAGGCGGACAGAAGTCCGGCCGTTCCAAGGCTCCAAACACCCTCTGTCCGAAGTGCAAGAAAGGCTACCATTGGGCCCGAGACTGCCTGAGTTCGGGAAACCGGAATGCGGGCATGTCTCTGGCCCCGGTCCAAACAGAGGCTTCCCTCATTCAGAGCTCACCAGAGCTAGACTAGATCCTGGTCACATTCCAGGCATTACGAGGGCACAGGCCAGCCCCAAGGGTAGCACAGGGCTAGATTTGACTTGTCAGGCAGACGTTACATGCAACCTGCCAGGCACGGTCTATCTGGTGGACTCCCAGTACATGGGTCCACTGCCCAAGGGCTTTATAGGTTTAGTTTTGCCCCGTAGTGTAGCTGGAGCACGCGGAATTCTTGTAATTCCAGGAGTCGTTGACTCGAATTTTTCAGGCGTTCTCCAAGTTCAGCTTTGGACCCACCTGCCCCAAACAATTCACAAAGGAGACACCCTAGCGCAACTGATCATGGTTCCTTGTCACTCACCAGCAGATAGCCAGGGAAGGCTCAGTGACACCTCCGAGTCCCGGTCAGAGGACCGCTCGAGCGCCAGTGAGGCAGTGCAAGGATACCAGGTCTTAGCGACAGTCGAGACCAACATTGAGTGGAAACAGCGCCCGGTTATTGAGGTATTTCTGAATAATAGATCATTCTCAGGCCTGTTAGATACCGGAGCTGATGTATCTGTGATAAGCAGAAGCCAGTGGCCAAGGGAGTGGGCCATTGAGCTGGTCTCCGATGTGTGGGGGGTAGGCGGCATTCAGGAAGCGTTTAGGAGCTGGGAGTGGGTGACAGTCACAATCCCAAAGGCTGACGGCACGGCGGTAATTCGGCCGCACATTCTTGACGTGCACATCAACCTTTGGGGGCGAGACATTTTGCAGCAGTACGGTGCTACGCTTACCTTTGGGTACTGGCGTTGCCACTTAAATGGCTCACCGATACGCCGGTTTGGGTAGAACAATGGCCGGTTGTGGGAGAGAAACTAGTTGCCCTCAAACAGCTGGTGAAAGAACAGCTAGACGCAGGACATATAGAACAGTCCACAAGTCCCTGGAATTCGCCAGTTTTTGTCATTAAAAAGAAGTCGGGGAAGTGGCGACTCCTCCACGATCTCAGGGAGATCAACAAATGCATACAGCCAATGGGTCCGCTTCAATGCGGCATCCCAAATCCTAATATGATTCCCGAGGGGTGGGAGATCCTAGTTGTAGATCTCAAGGATTGCTTTTATACAATCCCCTTAGACCCCAGGGACCGGGAAAGGTTTGCCTTTACGGTGCCGGTTGTGAACCACAGTGAGCCTACGCAGCGTTACGCGTGGAAATTTTTGCCACAGGGCATGCTCAATTCGCCCACCCTGTGCCAAATTTATGTTCACAACGCACTGGCAAAGTTCCGAAGCCTTTACCCAAAAGCCTTAGTTTGCCATTTTATGGATGACATTTTGGTCGCGGTGCTGCAACTCGGCAGCGAAATGTTTTCTGACCTCCAGGCCAGCCTGGGGGACAAAGGCTTACTCATTGCCCCGGAGAAAGTGCAGAGAACCGAGCCCTTCTCATACTTGGGTCATCGGCTTCTCCGTTCTTTTGCAGCACCAGTTTTGCCTCAGATCAATTTACAGGACTCAGTCACCCTTGTAGAATTGCAGCAAGTTCTGGGTAATATTAATTGGGCCAGACCGTATTTCCGATTGGATACGGATCTTTTGAAACCGCTCTTCTCGCTGCTAACTTTAGGTAAGCGGCGGCAGACCGGATACACAATTTTCGAGAAGCGCGCTTAGCTCTCGAAAAAGTGAACCAGGTTCTCAGCCAGAGATGGGTAGATAGGATTACCCCAGGGCCATATGCTCCGATCCTGAATTTGTACATCGCAAGGGCAGGATCCATGTTCACCGGAGCGCTCGGGGTAGATGCCGAGAAAGGGGCGAGTATCGTGGAATGGGTGTACTTGCCAAACACCTCTTCCCGGAACATCGTTCCACCCCAAGAGCTGGTTTCCGCGGTGGTCTACTGCGGAAGGCTGAGAGCTAGGGACATTTCAGGGCACGATTTAGCCAAAATTGTAGTTCCGTTCACCAAGGAACAGATTCAGCAATTGATGCAGCTCGGTGACTCGCTTCCAATTGCTTTGGAAGGATTCACCGGATGCTTGGCATACCACTTGCCAAAGGACCCCAGACTCGTCTCACTTCAAACACAGACAGTCAGCTTGTTCGAATTGCTCTCGCTGGTTCTGCTTCAGGGGGCCAGGACAGTTTTTACTGATGGTGGTCGCACATATGGTGTCTTGACTTGGCAGGAGGGCCAGGCTTGGCGCACGCTGCTAACTCTTCCACAGAAGTCCGCGCAGCGGGCAGAGTTGGCAGCGGTGAACCTTGCCTTGCGCACCTTCACCAAGGAACGTTTAAACATGATTACAGACAGTCAGTATGTCAGGAATTTGCTTCACAGTCTACCGGGATCATACATCACTCCCGCGATAGACAAGAATCTGCTTAGTCTGTTTCTCACTGCTCAATTTCGTTTGCGAAACCGCACAGAGCCGCTCTATATTGCCCACATCCGCAGTCATCAAGACTTACCGGGTCCGATTTCCGCGGGCAATAGCAGAGCGGATGCGGCGGCAAAGGAAATTCAGCAACGTTCAGTGTTGGGTGTTTTTACTACTCCAATTCAGAGTCATGCCTTTTTTCACCAAAATGCCAAAGCGCTCGCCAGGAAGTTCAATCTGCCACTTTCTCAAGCCCAAGGCATAGTTCGCTCTTGCCAGCATTGTGCAGGGGCACCGGGCGGGGGGGCCTCGTGGGGGGTCAACCCACAAGGGACAGAGGCTAACCAGGTGTGGCAGATGGATGTCACGCATGTCCCGCAGTTTGGCAGATGGCAGTACATGCACGTTTGCATTGACACTTTTTCTCAATTCGTTTGGGCTACAGCGCAGAAAGGGGAGACTGCTTCCCACGTAGAGCAGCACCTCCTTTCCTGCATCGCGGCAATGGGCAAACCGCGGCAAATTAAAACCGACAACGCCCCGTCCAACAGCTCCAGGCAGCTGGCGGCCTTCATGGCCACCTGGGACATTAAGCATACTTTTGGCGTTCCTTACAATCCGCAGGGGCAAGCGATTGTGGAACGGGTCAATCGGACGCTCAAGTCCTATATTGACAAACAAACAGAAAGGGGGGAGCCACCAGCCCTCCCCAAGTCACAGGGCCAGGCACAGCATTGCCTGAATAAGGTATTGTTCACTTACAATCACCTTAATGTTTTTTCGGATTGCATGCCGCAGGAGAAGCACTTCCGCCGTTCGGAAGCTCTCCCGCGACCGATGGTCCGATACCGGGTGCCACCGGACCCTTCTTGGAGGGGCCCGGCGCCACTCATAACCTGGGGAAGAGGGTATGCTGCAGTTATGTCTCCTACAGGTGTCATTTGGATTCCAGCTCGGTGTGTCAAGCCTCACTTGGAACCACATGGCGTGGACCCAGACCGACCCGAGTCTGATCCCGGAGATGGAGGACCTCACCCTGACCGAGAAGACCCGTCGGAAGAGGCAGCCACAGATGACAGCGCCAAAGATCACCTGGGGGATGATCAAGGCTCTTTGCAATGAGGCCCAGGACACCCTCCGACGCGAGGAGAGGGAGCCGACACCAGAGAACTTCGTAGCTGCAGTCTTTGCCCAGATCAATGCCAATTCCGTGGCAGTTCTCATCATCCTGATCCTCTCCCTATTTTCGGGGGGAGGCATTCAGGCCGCCCCATTTGGGGCCAATGGTTTGATACCAGACGGAGACCTCTCCGCCCGGATGCATTATAACCTGTGGGAAAGGTTGGCGGGTCTCGTCAACCAGTCCGATTTTTGCCTGAAGCAGGACGCAGGTTCTGCCTCAATTCTGAGCACCTGTCTCATCCCAGTGTGCCACACTCTAGATGTGCACGCCAGGGATGGCGACTGGCTGCTGAAGAGGATTTTCGGACCGCATCTCCCTGTGAGCTTTGCAGCCTACGCTCGCTGGGGGGGATTGCGGCTCACGATGACTTTACCGGCTGATGCAGCCACTCTTCACACCCCGCGAGTGGCGGCCAGCCCGAACTCTACTTGTGCTCGAATAGTTGGCTGCGCTGCAGTCGGCCTAACCCAGCGCCGCTGCCTCGACACCGGCAGCAGCAATTGGACTTGTGATAAACCAGAGACACTTGGTTCAATGTATGCCCATGTTACGTTACCATCTGGTTGGTTCTTTACATGTAATCAGTATACTTTCAACTACATTCCTGCAAATGTATCAGATTCCACATGTTGCCTTAGTCGTTTGACACTGTTGCTCCCCACTAAGGATATGGTTACCCCAAGCACAAATGTTTCAGATGTTCCCGCACCCATACGACACACTCGCACCACCCAGCTAGACAGCTCATGTGAGAGCAGCTTTAGAGTTATGAGTCCAGCCGAATATGTCTCGCTGGCAGTCAGCATAGTTGGCGTGCCCGGCTTAGCCGTCGGCAACGCTCGGAGGATCGGTCGTTTGGCCTGCGGATTAGCCAAAGCCATTAACCATACCTCCACAGCGATAGCGCTGCTCAATCAGGAGCAGGCAGAGTTTCGCCATGCCATTCTCGACAATCAAGCGGCTATCGACTATCTCTTATTGCTTCATCATTTGGGTTGCGAATCTTTCCATGGCATGTGTTGTTTCAATCTTACTGATAATTCCCGCAGAGTACAGAATTAGCTCACAGACCTCCACACCATAGTCGAGGGTATCAGAGAGGGCTCGGCATGGGGAACTTGGTGGAGTTCATTGTGGAATTGGATGTGGTCGTGGATTCTGTGGGGGTGGCTCCAGACGGTACTTAAGGTGATTGTGGGGGTAGTCATACTAGGCATAGCGTTATGCTGTTTTGCACAATGTATTCCCTCGCTGATCGCGAAGTGCCGCCCCAAGAAGGAACCCTGAAGCGTCATTCCCGCTCAGCAGCTGATGCCCCTCTTACGCAGAGTTGCCGGTCAGGTCCTTAAATGAAATTAAAAGGGGAGATGTGGATTCCCCATGCCCGGTGGGCATGGAACGGCCCTGGCAGAGGCCACTACGGTAGAGAAAACTCCTGGCTCGTGGTTTCTGCGGGCAGAGAAATTAAGGGGGGTGGATAAATGATAGGGTTTGATTCACCCAATTCTGTGACCTGACCAACGGATCTGCTGAGAGAGCGAATATCTAACTCTGTTACCCATTAGAGCAATCCCTCATCTCCGAGTCTCAGTCTTATCCCAGATGCAAATAGAAGCCATGTTTACCCCAGTCTAAGCTCTAGACAATGGTGTTTTCCCGGTCAATGTTTGTCCGTGTTAATTAACTTCCCTTAGAGAGATTCCTCATTAACCTGAGCAAATAGGTGATGTAATCTCTGTCAGATGACGGTTTTGCCACCGTTGCGCTTTTCCTTCTATATATGCTGAAGTTTTCCCTCAATAAACTACTGATCTGATCTCGCTCCATACTGCCTCGTATCATTCCTTGATCAGTCTCCTCCGGGACCTCCGGCCCCCAGCGGCCCCGATTCCTACAGAGAATAAGATTAGGAAGAAGGACTAGAAGCTTGTCTCCAGTGCAATCATGCTCCTTTATATCTAGGTGACTTCTAGACATGCTGCTTAAGAGAGGAGACTAGATTGTCACACTGAATGCTTTAGTAACATGAGGCTGTATTTCTTCGAATTCAGTTGGATTCAGTAGGGCATCTAAACAATGTGTAGGAATAATTTGCACATATTTGTTATAGCTCTTTCTTTCTTTGCTGGTTTGTTTGTTGATTAGGTTTAGGCTGGTTTAAAGGAATAGAAGACATTTTATTTATATTGGGATACCTCTAATGACACCCAGTCTTCTCTATTTCTCCCAAATCCTCACTGTCAATGTTTGCAGGCATGAAAGATTTATTAGGCATTTTGCTACACTGTTGATTTTCTTTCTCAGGCACAAGAAGCTATTGCGGGAATTATATACAAAAAATTACATATTTGACTCACTGCCAGCAAGTCATCCTTAGATCCATAACATTGTGGAAAGATTTAAGAAAGACCTTTAGTCCACTTCAGAGAAGGTCCTTAGCTTTCAAAACTTTATCTCTCAACTCTACTTCTTAGCAGCTGTTCTGTTCTTTTCTTTTCTTTCTTTCTTTGCTGTCATTTGTTTGACAGCATCCAGTTATAGGTTCCGATGTCTGTTTAAAGAAACAGGGAGGTTGTTGGCTTTAAAATCCCCTTACTGCTTGTGTGTTCAACATTTTCCCAGGCTTTTCTGCATACTTTGCCAAGCAAAGGGACTGACCTTTTGTAGCAAACACTTTTTCATTTCAAAATGCTCACTTTGATTTTTGTCCCATTTTATGCTCATTCCAAACTGTTTACAACCCACTAAAAATGACTGTGAATTATATGTTTGTGTAATGGATTCCTTTTGTGGTTGAAGAGGAATGTTTACTTTGTGCAATTAGTTATCTTTGGGTAGATTACAGTGACCTGGAAAAAAGAGGCTAAGAAGATTATGGTACCTTAAGTATTTCCTTTTGTTATCTTCTGTGGCAGTACACACACACACACACACACACACACACACACACACACACACACACACACACACACACATGGAGTGGAGATGACTTCCTACATGTAATTATGCTCAAATTATTTAACATTACCTTTAAATATAGAAATGGGAATTTGAGGCACAGAGTTTGGGGATTTAAAGAGCTTCGCTTTGGTATTTTTTTGAATAGAAAATGGATGATAGCTTTGTCAGCACTGAAAACTCTTTGAAAGAAGATTATAAGTAATATTTATTCCCATGTCTGGTAAATAAGTTTTTGCAGTATTGTATCATAACTTGCAAAGATTGTTTGGATGAGCAGCAAGAACAACAGTACAAATTAAATGTGTTCATCCTATAAAACAGGGGTGACAAAACAACCACCCGGGGGCCAGATCCGGCCCCTGACACCAATTCATTTGGCCCAAAAAGTCCTTGGTGCTCCTGGAAGCAGAAGTAAAATGTGCCCGTATAGGCGGTAGTGACCGACTCCCTGAACCATGTGACCGGCCCGCGGCCTGAAAACTTTGGTTACCCCTGCTATAAAATAAGAAGGGAGGACACTCCAGAACCACCTTAATGTCCTCATAGCCATTTCCAGAGAAGCTGTAACTAAGCAGGAATCCATACCACCCCCGTGCTCGGCCTGACTCTGTTCTCTTCACTAAATTTGCAACTGAATTTGCAATTATCTGTCCAAAGGGTGGCCCTTTTTCCCCCTTGGTCAGTCTTCTTCTTCCTTCTTGTCCAGGTCAGACTTCAAACTGCCAAAATGAAGCCACCTACTTAGCGTTGTCATTGACCAAACATAAATCTTTATCAGTACATGTTTCTGGTAATAATTGGCAGACCAGCAAATGAACTGGATTCTGTAACCTCTCCACTTTTACACAGCATGTTGTTGTCTGTCAGCAGCTCCCACTTGAGCATGTTGGCCTTACATTTAAGCACTCCAACCCTCAGCCTATTCAGGATCCTCCAAGTGACATAGGGTAGGTCAAGTTCTTCAGCTATATCCTCCTTTAATGTTATTCTTTGTTCGGTGAGCTCCTTCTTCCATCTTCTAATTTGGTATTCCTCTTGCGTTCCCTCAAGAATGTTTGTTCTTGCCATAAAGCTTTTCCTAGATCTGAGCCAGCTGACTTGAGGCTCTTATCAGTTACAGACTTTCACATGACTGTCAGTCCACACAGACTCTGCCTTGTCTTCCAGTTTCTTCTGGGAATGGCTGCCTATGGCAGGCACAGAGCAAATATCTTACCCTAACCATCCTATCTTTCTTATTTTTCCAGCTCCAATCTTCTTCCCCTTCCCCCCCTTCATGGAGTACATGGATAATGGAAGTGGGAGATATGGGTGTGCCTTGAATTGGTGGTGGTGGAGTATTCTGATTTTTCCAAAGTACTGCTTTTCCACATGGGACAGGGCAAGAGAAAGAGACAGATGCCTCAATTTGCTCAGATAGAATGGAGTCCTGAAGAAGAGGAGGAGAAGGTTAGGCTTCCAGGGAGAATATTTAATAAGGTCGCATTAAAAGATTGTGTCAACTGTGTTGAAGGCACTAAATTCCCAGTGAGCCCCATGTATCCCTTGTGTCTTCCTGATATTATTGCTCTCAAATTTGGCATCCAGCATGGGATGGCTGTAGGAGAAGATATAAGTAGTTGCAACATATTTGGACATAATGCTACTATGAGAGCACACCTAATCAGCTGGGAGGGACAGACAGACATGCGGACTGAAAATGGTAATGAGAAAAGCAGGTACCCATTATTGACACTGGATGGCAACATCTCTAAACAAAAGGCTGACAGAACACAACATGAAAGTAGTTCCAAGCACGTTTTTTCTCTAGTGATATTGGTGCACAATTAGTTCCCTTTGCTGCTTTAAGTGTGCTAAGAAAAATGGCAGCCAAAGTGCACATAATCACGGGTCCCATGGTTGGGTGGTGGCATGTGTCTTTTGGATGATGTTTGGAGAAGAGGATCATAGTGTTTGCTTTCAAGAACTGTTCACGTGGATTCCCTCAGAATCAGGAAGCTGAGTGCAAAATTAGCTGAATTCTTGGCCTATATGACATACTGGTATTATGCATTTATCAGCAGTTTCTCTATTCTGGTCCCTTAAAAAAATGCCCAGTGCATTTGGCTCAGAAAGATCAGAGTAGTTAGAAACAAAAACCCCTAAACTCCTTCTCTGATTATAGACGGAATTAAAAAATAAATAGATCATTTTGTAAAATGAATGACAAATATACCAAAATAGAATTTAAGATATTTGTGTAAGATAATGTTTAATATTTTATCCCAATGGAATATTTGTTGCTATAGAATTACTAGGAATATTTTTGATTATTCAGTTTCCCCCCACACCATCCACATGATGTAATGTTTATCCTGGCAACAGCTCGTGATTTTGAGCTGTTTTATTCCCACCTGAAGACATGGTTTAATTTTGCTTTGGTTACAGGTGTGTGTGTGTGTGTGTGTGTGTGTGTGTGTGTGTGTGTGTGTGTGTGTGTGTGTGTGTGTGTGTGTGTGTGTGTGTGTGTGTGTGTGTGTGTGTGTGTGTGTGCATGTATGACCAATGTCCAGTACCCACTTATCCCCTTCTGAGTTAGTCTCTCTGGACAGAATTTTTAAACCTGCAAATCTAAAGTACTTCTTCCTTCCCCCATTTTGTTCCCTTCATGTTCCCAAGCATCTATGCAGCCTATGTATGCCACCTCCATATTTCTTCCAATATATGCATCCTGACTGATAGAGACACCATGCTGACCAGTCAGAGGATAAGATGCTCCCAGTTTTTCAGCCTTGCATGGCACCCAACCATTCTCTCTTGACCTTTCTCCTCACTGCTACCTATCTGATCATATACTCTCCCCTTTTCCCTTTTCTGCCTTTTATCTGTTGTTTCTATTTGTTTTTCCTGAGACATGTATTTAACACTAATCCAGTCCTTGGAGAAGAACAGTAGCAAATTGGGTAAAGGTAGTCTGGGACTTTTCCACAATCATGATGAGCCCACAGATAAGCTTATCATAACGAAAATGTTACACTGTAACATAAATGTAGCAAGGATTAAGAAAAGTGATCACATAAGGGGGGAAAAAGAGCTTTTTCTATGTTACATACTACCATGGACTGTATCTTAATTGCACTGTAAATAAGAGCACTATTCATGTAGGTCTAAATGGGTGATGGGGACAAAGGCATGCATGTAACACAACACACACACCAAAGTCAAATCTAGCTTTGGATGTTTCCAAAGGAGACCATAAGCACCTATGGCTGAACATCCTTAAAAGGCTTCCATAATTGAGATCCTGGACATGATAGATATGAACAGTCTTCTCTGCAGATCTTCACATATTTAACATACAATAACCTGAATAGCTTGGAGGGGAGGCAAGGGGGGACTTGCATGTATGACCAATGTCCAGTACCCACTTATCCCCTTCTGAGTTAGTCTCTCTGGACAGAATATGGACATGGAGTTTCTTTTGAAATTTGCTATATGAGACGCAGACTGCCACTTCATGAATTTGATCTAGATCAGGGATCAACATTTTAAAGGGCCTGTCAGTCCCCAAACTTCATTGGATTTTGAGAGCAGGGAGAGCGTGTCTAGGGGAGAAATCCTCTGCTATTGATACAAGCTACCGTATTTGTGAAAAGCAAATTAGTTATAATTTTATTTCTTTTTCTTTCTCATTCCCTTTCTTGCAGTATCGTTTAAACTGTAATCTCAATGGCAGTAACCAACTTGTTTTCATTGGTGCTAAACTGCTCTGGGGAAGGCCTTACAGCTAAAGTGAAGTTTAAATTCTTTAAATTAACACGCTGCTAAGGAAGTGTTCTGCGGACTGTGGTGGCTCAAGTGGTTAAGAGCTGAACTCATTGACAGAAAGGTCAGAATTCAATTTCAGGGTACTGCATGATGGAGTGACCTCCCGTCTCTGTCCCCGCTCCTGCCAACCTAGCAGTTCGAAAGCAAGAAATTGCAAGTTGATAAATAGGGACAACTTTGGTGGGAAGGTAAACAGCTTTCTGTGCACTCCAGTGTCGAGGCATTACTGCCACATGTCTACGGAAATGTCTGCAGATGCAGACATCGCTGGCTCTTTGGCTTTAAACAGAGATGAGCACTGAACCCTAGAGTTGGATACAACTTGCTTTCAAGCTAGGGCAACCTTTACCTTTACTAAGGGAGTGTTCTGAAGAAAGGTGCGATTCCCTGCATGACCTTCCACTCACTGCTTATTTTGGATTATCTTCTCATTACTTACAAGTTTGTTGGACTTTGTCCATAAAAATCTGAAATATATACAGATTTTTCTTTGCTTTCTGCAGGTACATTTAGTAACTTTGCATCTTTTAATGTTGCTTTTTAGCAACACCTCCTGCACATTTGTGTTCTTTCCCATGCCTCTAGATTTATGCAGTGTTTCCAGTTACTTTCAAGAGCTGCACCCTGAAAGTGTGGAGATCATATTGCTCTGCTAGATGATCTGCGCTCTTAGTTCTGCTATTTTGTAGCATACATTCTTTCCCACTTCAGCATAATCTATTATGCTTGGATCTAGGCATGCACTAAAAAGCTAATACTTCCATGAAAAATGGGCAATTTGTACTGCTTAACTTTTGACAAAATGCTTGACGTCTTTCACAATTCTAGTTTGTTCCAGGAAGATTTCAGCTCTTTCTTTTCATACAGATTGAAAAGGAGGCACTGAAGAAGCGAATGATAGACAATTTCTTCTGTTTCAGAAAGAAAGGAAGAAGTAAAACTTCAAGCTGTTTAACAGTTAGTTCAATTTTTCAAGTACCGGTATATTTTTTTAGACTGAGCATTGACAGGGGCATTTCAGGATAGAAAAAAGAGCATTGAAGTGTACCTTTTACTGATCATTGCCTTTCTTGTTCTGATAGATATAAAAAGTATTAACCAAAACTCTTGGTAAGTGTTTTTGCCCCAAAAGTTAATATAAAAAAATATGTTTGCAACTGTTGAGTAGAAATTATGAACAAATGAATACGGTGCAAATGTCTTGGCAGCGACTGCTCCAGGAGTTCTGTCTTCTGACTCATTTAATCCTAGTATAGCCACCTTTCTCGGAGCAAACCCCAGTTAATAGTTTTGTGCAAGGTCCAAGTTACAGTTGGCTCAAGTGGGTATTTTCTCTGGGGCCTCTGTGTCTGTGAAAAAGCCACACTCTGTGTCAGGGTTTTTTTTTCCTCCAGTCAAGAGGAAAACATAAAAAGGAGCATAATGGACAAATTAGAGGGGAAACAGAAAGCGGAAGGGTAGAACAACATTTGACAAAGATATAATTTGGAATTTACGAGGGGTAAAATCTAAGCTGCGTTTAAAAAGTAAAGTACCTACAATAATAGAAAGTCTTAGAGCCAGTTGCCATCTTTGTCATAGTTACCTGATACCTGCCTCATTGACTAATTCGTTCCAGAGATATGCATCCCAAAAAGAAAGCATTAGTATGCCAAGCCTTGCCAGTAAAAACAAGTGGTTACTGACTGTTCACTGCAGGAACATTTGCTGTGACAAGCCTAAATTCATACCTGGGAGCACTCTAGTGCTTTTTCTGGCATTGCAGAAGAGAGACGTTTACTCTCCTGGTTTCTCTTACACAGTTAAAGTCAATCTGTTGGTAATGGACTAGAGTCAATGTTGTATATTTAGACATAGGCAGTGATTTATCAGCACATTTACTAAACTTCTTAGGAATATTTACATGGTTTGGGCTGGACAAGGGAAAGGGGCTCATTTTCTCAATCCACACAATGAATTCATAATATATACTTATGTTTGTTCTTGAAAAACAAGAGCTAAAAATACTTGTTATTGCATGCCATCAAGTCACCTCCAAGTTATGCTGACCCCATAAAATAGTGATCGCCAAAATGTCCTGTCCTCAACAGGCCTAATCTGCTTTTACAAACTGAAGCCTGTGGTGTCTTTTAGGGAATCAGTCCATTTTGTATTTGCTCTTCTTCTTTTCCTTCCTGCCTTCAATCTTTCCCAAATTGTTGTGTCTCCCAGAGAATACTGCCTTTTTGTCATGTGTCCAAAGTAGGACAGCCTCATTACCGGCCCACTTCCCCAATAAAGACACGGACACCAGAAATGGATTTAAATTTTTGGGCCACTTTATTGATTATGACTTCATTTTAACTTATAACTTTAAACGTTCCTTAACGTTGTTAAGGCAAATGGACCGCCGTAGCACTGGTAAGGAATCTACCTAAATTGCCAATCATATTTGGCTACTTTGTATCTAATTGTATCACTTTGTTTACCTATGAAACAAATTGTTGACCCAAGTCAGGATGCTACCTGTTCACTCCAGCATCTGACGTATATCCGGTAAAATTTCAAGGTGATGCAGGCTGCATAGATCATAGCATCACCCTGTTCATGGTTCGCCCTTGACTGGCCAGCCATAGTTTCCCTGTACCTTGTCCTTGGGCTTGCCAATCAACTGCGCACCTGCCGGATACCTATGGGTCCTTGACTTTTACCTTACCAGTGCTACCCGCCACATGGGGAGGTGTCACCGATGACTCACTGCCCCCCACCCCACCGTCAATTTGGTCACCAGGCCCGCTTGCACATCCTCCAAAAAGAGGTCCATGCCTCTCACTGAAAGGTGTACCCCATCTCTTCTGTACAGGGCAGAATCCTGTAGCCATATCCCCGGATGACCACTGTCCCCGAACCATGTTCAACTAGAAAATGGGCAACAGCCCTGTTAACTGACCACCGGGTCTGGTCTAACCACAAGGATCCATTCTTCCTCTATAATGGTAACGTGGTATGATCTGGGACCATAGAAACCACGTCTGCAGCCACCTGCGGTGTAAAATCTCCAGGTCCCTGCGCACGGTTGCAATTAACCCCAGGCTGATGATCTGCGCAAGATCATTGCCTCCCAGGTGTATAATTAATATATCCGGAGGTTGAGCATCCCTAGCGGACATAAGGAATGGTATCAGTTCCCGCCACCTCATTCCATGCAAACCATACCACCGAAGACGCGCCGTTGCGCTCAAGCCGAGATGGGGACCCCAATCCGATGCTGCTGCATAACGTGCAGCCCAATAAACATAGCTGTGTCCAACCAGCCACACTTCCACCAGTGTGTGCCTACACACTAGGTCTGCAGGAAAAGGGAAGAGAATGAATGGTAGTAATACATTCAAGCAAGGATAGGACACACGTATACACCAAAACGTGCAGACCCCCATCTGCCCATCCTTCGGATGTCCACCTCCGAGTACCCAAATGCTGCTGCTGTCAAAGCAGCGCCTATACGAAAAGAATGGGTACCATAACGAGCCCCAGGGATTCCTAAACTGCACAGGGCTGTCCCAGTAATCTTCCAAAATTAGAACTTGTTGAGTGGGGACTCATCACGGTGGCAGAATAACAGGCCTGGGTTTGAGCCTCGTACTGCCACGAAGGCATGCAGGGCACTGACAGGGCAGATTTCAGTGAAACTACACCTAAGGAGCGTAACAGAAGTACCCTTCCCCTGTTGATCAGCCTTCGAGGAACGAATGGTGGAATCCTGTAACCCTATCCCCGGATGTTGGACCAATGTCCCCGAACCATGTTCGGCTAGAAAATGGGCAACAGCCCTGTTAACTGACCACTGCGCATGGTCTAAACCACGAGGATTCATTCCTCCTCTACAATGGTAACATGGTATGATCTGGGACCATAGAAACCGCATCTGCAGCCACCTATGGTGGTTCATCCTATCAAGCAAGGATAGGATGAACATATAAACCAAAACGTGCAGACCCCCATTTGCCCATCTCTCGGATGTCTGCCTCCAAGTACCCAAATGCTGCAGCTGTTGAAGCAGCGCCTATACGAAAGGAATCAGTACCGTAATGAGCCCCAGGGATTCCTAAACTGTAAAGGGCAGTCCCGGTAATCTTCCAAAATTGGAACATGGTAAGCGAGGACCCCTTACAGTGGCAGAATAACAGGCCTGTGCTGGAGCCTCGTACTGCCAAAAGGCATGCAGGGCACTGACAGGGCAGATTGCAGTGAAACTACACCTAAGGAACGTCACAGAAGTACCCTTCCCCTGTTGACCAGCCATCAAGGAACGAATGGTCAGACTGGACCTGAAAGTGGGGTGTAGCGACCAGCTCCGTGCGCCAAAAGGAAGCCCCATTAAACTCCTTGAGGAAAGTGAGCCAGACTGATAGGTCGGCTCTCATACCCTTGATGAGTCGCACCCTGTGGTGCTTCTTGGACAGACCAACCATCGCATTGCACAGTCGCCTGGCGAATGCCTTGCCCGGGGTAACCACCCTGCAAGCAAAGTTAAGGTGCCCATGAAGCACCTGCAACTCGCGAAGGGTCACCTTACGTTTAGCCAACATGGCTACTAATGCCTCAGAAATACAGGTCACTTTCTCCCAGGGCAACCAGGATGTTTGAGCCAGAGTGTCAATCTCTATGCCCAAAAACGTAAGAGTAGTGGTGGTACGCCGCATTAACTGGCGGGCCATATGGCCATATAGGATATGGCATGTTGGGGGCTGCAGGTGGAACACCGGGCGGAACAGGCAGATAAGGAGCTCTCCAAGTGGCTGGGGGCAGTAAGGGAGGTGTCAGTAAGGCAGTGGCAGCCCGTTGAGGCCAAGGCCATTGTACTCCCATAGTTGAGGCGGCCTGAGTGGTGTGTGATCTTGCTTGACCGCCATACTCACACGCTGCACACACACCCAGCCACCCCACTGGGGGTTCCAGCTGGAGAGGGGCATCGGAGCTCAGGAACGAATTCGAGCTCGGCACCACCATTGGTCCCACTGAACCCAGAAGACCCGCCTGAGCCGAGCCCGGCTGGCATGAATGGCCAGGGAGCTGCGGTTGCCCAAACGGCGTGGGCCGTGCAGCCTCGAGCAACTCTACCTGGCTATGCACCTGCCTTTCCACTTGAGGCCATTCAGCCTCAGCATAAGGGGGGTAGCCCGGTGCAGGCTGCCCTGCCTCCCAGTAATCCTGGGGCTGGGGCGCAATACCCGCAGTGCGTTCCAATGCTGCGATGCGGGCCAGAAGCGGCCACGGGTCCACCATGTCCAGCCCTCCCATGGACTGAGCGATGGAGCCTGAGTTGGGCCCCAGTCTCCCATGAGACCATGAGAGGCCGGCCGGCCCAGGGTTTGGCAAGGCCCCCAAGGGGGTCGCCCACGCAGCCCTCGCCCGGGTCCTCTGACTCGGGGTGGGGGTCAGCGCTGGGGAGAATTGTCTCCCCTGCATGCCCCGTAGGGGCAGTAGTGGAAGGGGGCAAGGCCCCAAGGGCAGCCATCCGGCCAGCCCTTGCCCAAGCCCTCCGGCCCAAGTCAGGACTGGTCCTGGGGGCGGGAGGTGTCGGGCGAGCCTGCCTGCCCACCCGTTGCGCCGGGCCGCTCTCGGCAGCTGAGGGCGCAGACGGCGCCTTCCTTTTCAGGGCCATGTAGCCCCAAACGCAAAGGCTCGGGAGGCTAAAGCCTCCGAGCCTATTTAACAAGAGATCGGCTGGAGTGAGCAAATGTGCTCCTGGCCCAGCCGATCAATCAAAATGGTGGTGATGAGCGCGTGGCCGTCCCCTTTATAGAGGACATGGCCACGCCACGCCGCCGAGCCCCGGATGTCCGTATCTCCGGGTCAGGGGCCAGCAAAGAGTGTGGTGGCCATATTGTGCCGCCGCACTTCCCATTCTATCATTTTTGCCTTCTGATATAGTTCAGGCATGGTTTGTACTGGGTCCCATTTGTTTGTCTTTCTGGCAGTCCAGGAAATTTGCAAAGCTCACCATTTCAAATGAATCATTTTTTCCCGTGTCAATATTCTTTGTTGTCCAGTTTACAGACTATATGTGGTGATCAGAAATACAAGACTCTGGATTATTTTGAACTGCAGTGTCAAATCCTTACACTTGATGAACTGTTCTAATTCTTTCAGCACTGCCCTTCTGAGTCTCAGTCACCTCCTGGTTTCTTGGCTGTGTGCTCTGTTTGGACTGATGATTGAACCAAGATCGAAAACATATTTCACTATTCAAGTTTCTTAAATGTCAAAGTTAAAGTTGTGTATTTCATCTACGATCATGATTCTTGTGTTCTTAATGTTCAGCTGCAATCCTACTTTAACACTTCCTTCTTTCACTTTGAGTAAAAGTCATGTCAAATCATTGTTGCTTTCTGCCAGTAAGATGGTGTGATCTACATATTTTAAAATATTGATGTTTCTTCCACCTATTTTCAATCATCTTTCATTTGAATCTAGTTCCGTATTATATATTTTGAGTACAGATTGAACAGATCATGAGATAAAATACATCCTTGTCTGCACATTTGCCTATAGGAAACCTTTTTGCCTATAGGAAACCAATTTCATTGGTCTGTCCTACTCAGAAGTTGCTTTTCCATATTCTTTTTTGCAATGTTGATCTTATCCCTGGAATGAGTAGTGAAATGTTTGTGAAGATTTTTTTTAATTTGCTGCATCCATCTCATCTAGTCACATATGTGCTGTGAATTTGCTGGGTTGTTTTACTTGGAAGTTGCTATTCTGGGCCATTGATTTCCATTCCAGTGGTTTGGGGGGCAATAAGGGATAATATTCCTTGTATCTCACTATTTTTGGCATCAGTTTTGATTAGGAAGTCCCTGTTTCAATGTGGTCAATTCCCCACCCCCATTTAATGAATTCAGTTTGATTAAATTTACTCATTACAATTAATTAGGGATGAGAAAGTTTTCATCATAATTTTCTTACATTTCTTTGAGTTCCATCTGCATGCTAGTTTCATCTTTTGGTTGTATTACATTGCAAGACTTTGGTTTTTTTTTTTCTTCCCGAATGTGGATTTGTGCAAATTTCCCATATGCATTTTTGTTAATACATTCATTGTCTACAAACTTCTCCAAAATGCATGCTACACAATTATACACATATTTAGACATTCACAGTTTTAAAATTGTATTTTTATATATAAGAAATGTGCCAGAGGTTTCACAGGTAGATACACAAGAATGGAAAATGGAAAATGTCAGCAATAGTCATGATGTGACTGAAGTGCTTTTCCATTCCTCTGATCAACAAGACTTAAAATAAGTTGCAGCAAGTATTCATCATAGAATTCAGGAGCCTTGCAATGAAGTCTTCTCCACTTCCCTCCACCTTGTCCACTTCATGACTAAGGCACTGACTGACTCAGCTGTGGAAACCGGAGCAAAGTCCTCTGTACAGGACATGGCAGCTGCTCAGCCTGCTCCCCACACTCCCCTCTGTGCCCGGTGACTTAGTACGGCCCAGTCTTGGGCAGAGGTTTCCCTTTGCCCCAAGGGGGAGACTCTCCCTCTGCCACAGCTGGTCGTGCTGGGCTTTTGCAGCACCTCGACAACATGTTTACAACAGCCATGGGTCATTTATGACAGTGTCATGCACATGTGCGGGCATGTTATGCACACGCATGCACATGCACACACACGCACGCACACACACACATGTATGCACGCAAGCACACACACGCACGTGCGCGCGCCCACACACACACACACACATGCATGTGCTTTTCTTCCACTTCCAGGAGCGGTGAGAGCAGTGTGGGCTGGGTGATTTGGTGCCATGGGCCAGATCTGGCC
This sequence comes from Bradypodion ventrale, assembly GCA_035047345.1. Lineage (NCBI taxonomy): Eukaryota > Metazoa > Chordata > Lepidosauria > Squamata > Chamaeleonidae > Bradypodion > Bradypodion ventrale. Next base: position 318,700,213 of record JAWDJE010000001.1, on the reverse strand, counting down.
CACAGGCCGTAGTTTGAACTCCCCTGGTCTATAACATACACACCCATGTGTTGAACAGAAAATAATTGTGAACTTGCTAGCTATTGGCACCAAAAGCAACAGGTTTGCTGTGCTGTAATAAATTCCTGGTAAAAACTGGTGGGCTGGTACTATTAGGTTTTGAATATTTTCAGTTGTGTAGCCAATAAAGAGTTGTCAAGGTTCTTTCAACAAAGCTGGAGATCCAAGCAAAAACTACAGCACTCAAGGGTATCATGGGGACCTTAGGCAACTCCCTGGTAGACTTGGAAATTTTAAAAAAAAGATAAATTGATTACAGTGAAACCTACATGGAGATTTTCCCTCCATGAAAGATGTAATTTAGGCTTCCTTTTTCAGGGATTAATGTGTGACAGTGTGACGGAATCAATAGGTTCTTCTCTTGATTGTTGCAATAAATATCAGTCAACTCTGCTTTCTTGCAAAGCTGAGCTATATATGGACTTGGATAGAAACAAACACAAGTGGAATGGGAGAGCCTTGATGTGTGCACGCTTCGCCCTCAGAAATGTTCAACTCCTCCCAATTGAATCCCCAGATGATGGTTATATCTCACCAGTTTTTGAGGTATTTTAGTATTCATTTATGTGCAGTTGGAATTTTTAACTAAGACAAAGCAAAACATAGAACCCTTCATTATTTCACTCTTTGATAAGTTATATATGATGTTGCTATAGTATTGTAACTTCACTGTCTTATTATAGACATACTGTACATTTGGTATAGCAATCACATAGTCAAGTAGAGACAATGTTAGTTCACGGATTCCTCTCTCCCAAGTATCTACAGTAAACAATGACTTTTTAAAATGCAGTTTTATGCTGTAACTGTAATGCATATCATGCTTCCAGTACCTTAAACATGGGATTTGGAGTTAGTCTGTCACCATTGCAGATGATTTATATTTTGATGTTCTGCATCTTGACTAATTCTTGAATTTGTTCCTTTGTTGTTGTTGTTCAGTTGCACAGTTGAGTCCAACCCTTTGGGACCCATGGACCACTGTATGCCAGACACTCCTATCCTCCACCATCCTCCGCAGCCCACTCAGCTCTACGCCCATTGTGTTAACAATGCCATCTAGCCATCTCATCCTCTGCTGCCCCCTTTTGCCTTTGATCTTTCCCAGCATCAAGGCCCTCTCAAGTGAATCCTCTCCTTTCATTTGGTGTCCAAAGTACTTTAGCTTCATCTTCAATATTTGTCCTTCCAAGGAGCAGTCAGGGTTGATTTGCTTCAGGATTGACTTATTTTATCTCCTTGCTGTCCAGGGTACACTCAAAATTCTCTTCCAGCACCACATTTCAAAGGCGTCTATTCTTCTTTGCTCAGCCTTCCTCATGGTCCAGCTCTCACAATCATACATTACTACTGGGAATACCATTGCTTTGACTATGTGGACTTTTGTTGGCAGAGTGATGTCTCTACTTTTTATTATGTTCGGTAAGTTTCTCATAGCTTGTCTCCCAAGAATTAATCTTCTTTTTATTTCATGCCTACAGTCATGTTCCTTTATAATTTTTATTATGTTCCCTAGGTTTTTCCTACCTTGCCTCCCAAGAATTGAACTTCTTTTTATTTAGTGGCTGCAGTCATGTTCCTTTATAATTTATTTATTTTTAAAATATTTGCATCCTATCTTTTCTCCAATAACCTTATTGTTCTCCCAACTTTATCTTCACAACAGCTTTGTGAGGTGGATCAGTTTGGGAAACTTTAACTTGCTTAAAGTCAACCAAAGTTGAGCAGATATTTGAACTTAGGTCTACAAAGTTGTTGTTTCTCTGCTTACTGAACTTATTTTTTCCATTTATTTTGCCATATAATCTTAGAATTGAAAGGGATCATATCAATCACTGAATCTACCGTTTATCAAGGAGGCACAGTGGGGAACTGAGCTCCCAACCTCTGGCTTTACAGCCCAATAACTGAACAACTGACGTATCCGGCATGTTGAATGATCAGCTGTCATATACTGTAATTTTTGTTTATCATTTTTAAATTTTAATATATGTCAAACCAAAAGAAAGCTAAAAAGGAGGAAAGAGGAGGAAAGGGGAATATACAGATTATAATATAACTATGGGTTAGGCATATATATTACAGTAAGCTCACCATATGTCCAAAATGGCATCAATAGAATTGACATTCATATGTCACTAAGCTGGTAAGGTCTTCTGACTGTTGAATGATGAATGATGTATGTTTCTTTTTCCAGTCTTGAAGTAAAAGTCTTTGGCAATTGCAAGAGTCCATAAGATCCAACAGTGCTGGATACTAGTTAATTTCCAGCTGTTAGGACAGTTTAAAAATGCTTACATATTCACAAATATAAAAGCTTTTTCTAATACAAAATTAGATGTATGGGGTATAGTGGACTCCGGAGACCTTGGTTCAAATCCTAATTCAATCATGTAAAGTCACTGGAGGCTAGTAGCACTGATAAAAACATTCCTTGAATATCTCACATACCTTGAAACCCATCTTAAGGTTCCCATAAGTTGGAAGCAACTTTATGACACTTAACAATAATTTAACTAAAACAAAAAGCAGCCACCACTTGTCATGACCATCAGATGTCATAAAGAAGCATTACCTATTAGTGTTGCCAACACTTAGATGAATTAGACAATTTATTTCTAAATAAACAAAGTGGTGTCCAATATTTCTGAAACATCATTTTTTTGTTTAGCCAACCACCTTTAGAATCATAGAATAATTTAGTTGGGAGGCGTTTATAAGGTCATCTAGTCCAAAATCAGCTCAATGCAGGAATAAAAATCAAAGCAGATCTGAAAAATGGTTGTCCAATTTTATCTCAAATGCCTCAAACTGATCAAATAGTTGAGATTTCCCCCCTGATATTCAACCTATATCTGGGTTCCTGTATTTTGAGCCCATTATTATGCAACCTAGAATTATTGAGAACAGATCCTCCTCCTCTTTATGATTATCCTTCAAGTTTTTAAAGAGTGCTACCATGTGTCCTCTCAATCTTCTTTTCTGAAGACTAAACAGGCCCTGTTCTTTCAGCCTTTCCTCATAGGGCTTAGGTTTCTCTCCCCAGATCATCCCTGTTGTCCTCCTCTGAATTTGTTCCAGTTTTTCAGCATCTTTTTAAAGTGCAGTGACCAGAACTGGATGCAGTACTTTCAATACGGTCTAACTAGTGCTGAATAGAGTGAGACTAATACCTCACTTGTTTTAAGACTATATTTCTGTTACTGCAACCTAAAATAGTATTTGCCTTTAAATCTAAAGAGATTTTAGATATTGAAGCTAGAGCAGTTTTGTACTGGATATTCCAGTTCTTTATCCTGCTTTATTCTTTATTCATCCCCTTCAGTGCACTGTCCACTCTCCTCTCAGTCCAAGAAATTCTTAGCATCCTGTGATAATTCCTAAACTACAATTTTTTATTCCATCCCTTGTATAACATATCACTGTATAATGTACATGCTCAAACCAATGCTAAGTTTTCGTGGGTGAATATAGAATGGTCTTCATCAAAGAATGCAAAACTGGGAAAACATTTGGGCATCCCTAGAAAATGCCTGCACCATTTTGGCTGATTCTTCCATTGCAGAGGCACCATTGGATTGCTTCTAGCACAAGGAGGAGGAGAAGGAGGAGGAGGAGATGAAGAAGAAGAAGAGAAGAGAAGAGAAGAGAAATTTTATTTGTATACCGCCTTCCTCACCCTAGGGCGACCCAAGGCAGTTCACAGTAAATACAATACAAAACATAGAAATAAAGATCAACAGTACACAATAAATACACTACAATATACAATGAGCAAAAAAAATCAATCTACAAAAAGCAGCAGCCCACCCCAACCGCATGGGAAAAGATTCCCAAACCAAACTGCGGCAGCCTCTATCCCTCTCCGGGCAGATGGAGCCTGGAGAAGGCAGGAAGGAGAGTCTTTGGACTGCCAAGCGACCACAGCTAGGCTTCCTCCTCCTCCGGCGATGTCGGGGCCCAGGGGCGGGGAGCGTCCCTGGGTCCTCACTGCAGCTGCATTTATCCCTCTCCGGGCGGGGGGGGGGCAAAGAGGCAGGCGGGAGAGTCCTCGGACCACCAAGCAGCCTCAAGAAGAAGAAGAAGAAGAAGAAGAAGAAGAAGAAGAAATGTATTATAGTACATTTCAGCCCTTAATTCAAATAAACTCCAACACATGCCACACTTTTGTTTTAGAACATTAACTGCATTTCTTTGACTGCTTACATTTTATTGATAACCATACACTTTTTAAAAACTCACTTTACGACCGTATATGTTACTTACTTGATTGACGTTATCAATAAGATTTTATACACCATGTAAACTGAGAACTAACAATAATTGTAATAATGTATTGTTGATAGATCAGATGTTGATAACCTCTCCACTGACAATGATATCTTTATTTCAATCATGAGGGATTCCCAAGAGGTATTCTTGGAGTACAAGTAGAACAGCTGTGAGAGTATACATTCTTTGTATTTCATTATCCTTTGTCATTTGATTTTCAACTTTTACTGCAATTTTTCAGGGCCAATACTTTGCTTGCCAGCAATTGCATCAGCTTAGACTTTTTTGTACTAAAGGCAGAGGTCTTCTTTGCTTGAAAGCCAGTCGTATCCGACTCTAGGGTTCAGTGCTCATCTTTGTTTATAGCCAAAGAGCCAGCGTTGTCTGTGTCTGCAGACGTTTCCTTGGACATGTTGCAGACATGCTTCAATGCCGGAGTGCACAGAATGCTGTTTACCTTCCCACTGAAGTGGTCCCTATTTATCTACTTGCAATTTCATGCTTTCAAACTGCTTGGTTGGCAGGAGCTGGGACAGAGACGGGGAGCTCACTCCGTCATGCAGTACCCGGGAATTGAACTCTGACCTTCCAGTCAGCGAGTTCAGCATCTTAACCACTTGAGCCACCAGTCCTTCTTGTACTTAACCAAGAATACAAATCCGCATTCACATTGCAGCATCACTTCTCAGGTACATAGAAGTAGAATTGTTTGTGTCTGCTTCTGAATTGTTCTTAGAATCAAGTTTCTGTGTCTCTGGCCACTTCCAGCAAGCAACAAACAAATTTCATGACCTGTTCATATGATATATGATGTGATAGGAACCACAGCCTGGGAAAAAGATATCTTCCCTTTATATGCTTGTGCAGGGCAATTCTATCTTTAGGAATAGCCATATCAGTCCATATCATACCTGTCAAGTTTTGGATTTGAAAATAAGGGAAACACTGTGGGTGGGGCTACCTCGGTGGGCATGGCCAAATATATGGGAGTGGCCAAATCTGTGGGTGTGGCCAAATCTGACCATGTGACTTGCTGGGCTCTAGTCATGCCTGCCACATGACCATGAAAATGTCTGTAAACACAGACAGCACTGGCTCTTTGGCTGTAAATGGAGATGAGCACTGCACCCTAGAGCTGGATATGACTGGCAAGGAAGACCTTTACTAAGCACTTGCATAAACAGGGCCAAACTTCACAGCAAATTTTCTGTTATTAGGTAAAGGTAAAGCTCGCCCTTGCTTGAAAGCCAGTCATATCCAACTCTAGGGTTCAGTGCTCATCTCTGTTTTTAGCCAAAGAGCCAGTGCTGTTTTCTGTGGCCATGTGGCAGGCATGAATAGACACCGAAGTGCATGGAACACTGTTTAACTTCCCACCAAAGTGGTTCCTATTTATCTACTTGCAGTTTCTTGCTTCCGAACTGCCAGGTTGGCAAGAGCTGGGACTGAGATGAGAGCTCATTACACACACACACACACACACACACCTGATTTGTGCAGCCATGTAAGCAAAACCCCTTCCTGCTCCTTCTCTGTCCCATCCAGCTTCCCTTTCCCCAGTACTGCAGTCTCTCCCCCCCCAAAGGGCTCTCATCTTCACCTCCGATCTCTCTCTCTCTCTCCTCATCCTCCTCCGGTTCCTCACACTGCCCAAAGGAAACCCAAAGGCCACTGGGAGGTGTAGTCCTGCCCCTCATGCATCTCATTGGGGCTGCCCACCCAAAGAACTGCGGCTCCCAGGATGCTCCCGAGCTTTGCCCCCGAGCACAAAGGGCACTGGGAGCTGTAGTCCCGCTCCCCATTCTTTTTAATGGGGGCCATCCACCCAAAGAACAACAGTTCCCAGGGTGCTTCACCACACTTTTCTGGCCAGGGGAAGTCTGTGTTGATCATGTGCCAACAAAATCGCCATATTTGAACACGCCCCCCCCCCCAATTCTTTAATATTTTAAAAACGTGCGGCCAGGAAGTGGACTGAATTATGGGGAAATCCCAGCCAAAACGGTACTTGACACATATGGTCCATATGTGCACAAACCCAAAAGGGTCTTGTAGACCGTCAAAGATTAACAAGTTTTATTGGGCATACGTTTTGTGGCCTGTGAAGGAACTGTAACCAGCCGAAGAGTTTCATAACCACATGAGGATTTGGATTCAAGTTTGTTTGTTTTTTTAGTCTTAATCCGGCACTCTTACCAGTACCCGACCCAAGTTGTCATCAGATTAGACTTTTGTGCTTACAGTTCCTGGTTTGGCAAACTGCATACAGCTATTGGTGTTTAGTCATCAGCCTCACTAGTTGGAGTGTAATGCTTGGTTGCAGGCCATGGACAAGATGATTTGAACACTTTTTAAGGTTCTTGAGAGAACAGATGGCGTTTGCAGACCACAAATCAAACAAAATTATAGTAAAGGAATATGGCAAAGGGCATTGGGGAAAGGGCAGTGATTTTAGAACTGAGCTTTGGCAACATGTCTCTCGCTTCATCCTCTTTCCATCATGCTGTTTTAAACTTATGGGAGGTGGGTTCATCTCTTCAGCCTGCTTCAGAATACTGATGAGAAGAATGAATGTTTAGTCATGGAGTATTTATAGATAATTTTCAGCAATATGTAAAATCAGTAGGGCAAGGCAGAGAGTTTCAGAAGTTCCATCTAAGAGCATTTCCTGGCTGACTTCCCTCCTGCCTGGACCGTACACAGGCCATATCAGCAAAGAAATAGGTCCATACTCTTTCCATGACTTGTTAGGTCAATATGGGCAAACAGCCCCAATATCCAGAAGAAGTTTTGTTGATCCTACTTATCTTTAGTAGGTCAGAACACCTAACTATTTGTACAAAGAATAGATTTCAACTTCTTTGGTGAGAAATATAGCTCAGTTGCATTCATTTTTTTCTTCATCCTAAAATATCTTAATATAAGTACCGTATTTTCCGGCGTATAAGGCTACTGGGTGTATAAGACGACCCCCAACTTTTCTAGCTAAAATGTAGAGTTTGCAATATACTCGCCATATAAGACTACCCCTCTTCCAACGGCAGCATCTTCGGGGCCTCCTAGGCCGGGGACGGCTCCCTTTATCTCCCTGCCGGTGGAGGGGGCGGGGAGAGTGTGGCTGTGGTGGATGGTTTCCCCACTGAAGGAGGACCAGCTGAGTGGCGGGGAAAGTCTTGGGAAGACTCCCACCAGGCTGGGTGAGTGATGCTGGAGGGAGGGGGCTCGGGGCAAGCCAAGAATGCGCTGAGCTTGCCCACAGCTTGAGGGAAGCTTCCCTCCCTCTGGGATCCCAATGGGAGATGACCCGCTGTTCAGAAGGCTGAAGCTCGTCAAGCCGGACGATGCTCCCGGCCATCTTTCGGTGCTCCGGCCCTCGGGGCTGCCCACAGCTTCCAAACTGAGCGGTGCTTTAATCGACTGCTGCCCACCCCCCACCCGAGCGTGGGCCTCAGAGTGACCCCATGCCCCTGGGACGGTGAAGGGTCTCTGGAGAGATCTGGCAGGGAAGCCCGAAGGTGTGCACTGGAGAATGGCACCTCCAGGCCTGCCAATGCTGTCCTGTATTCTCCTGCTGGTGGCGGCAGCCCTGTGTCTGTGGGCCATGGCCGAAGCCACCGCCGACCCCGCCTGGAGAAGAGAGAGGAGGAGGAAGAGCCGCCGGGAGCCAGAGGCCTTCGGCGGGGAGTGTTGCCTGCTGCTGGGCCAGCCAAGGGGGGCAGCATTAGCGCACTCAGACAGCCCCTATGCCAGCTACCCGCACCTGGCGGCGGAAGAGACCGTGGCCCCCTTGCGTCTCTGCTGCTTGTCCACCACCGCCAGCGTGGGGGATATGTGGGGAGCTCATGGCATCTTCCTGCGGTGCCCGCATGCCAGAGCTGGGCTTCATGCGGTGCAGGGGCTGGGCTCTGTTGCCGCCCTCTATTTTTCCAGCTAGGGGGACAGTTGTGGCTGCTTCCAGGCATCTTCACCGAACTGCCCCAAGGAGAGTTCACGGTGGAATCCTGGGTGGGGGTGGGGGTGAGCAGGAGGAGGAGGACCAGCTGAGTGGAGGGAAAAGCTTTCCCCACCGCTCAGCTGGTCCTCCTCCTCCTCCTCACCCCCCCGGCTGGGGGTGATGGTCTCTGGGTGGCCCCTGGCTCTGGAGAACCCGGTGTATAAGACGACCCCCGACTTTGGCACAGATTTTTCGGGGTTAAAAAGTCATCTTATACGACGGAAAATACGGTATATCTGGTTTTCTCGGATGAATGGCCAGGACTAGCAAAAGGCACAGAACATTAGTATCAATCCAATAGGGGTATTGTTAACAACTGCGTCATTTAAGACCTATTTCAAAAGCCTCTAAACCAGTGTTTCCCAACTTATTATTTATTTATTTATTTCAATTTTTATGCTGCCAGCTCAGGTAAAAACCCAGTGTACAACAATTAAAAAACATATAAAAACAGGTTAAAAACCACGTCATCCACCCATCTATCCACCCTCTTACTCCCACCCCATTTAAAACTAAAAACTCAAAGGGAAGGGAGGAATACAGAAACACAGAAGGAGGGCACCAACTGGATTCTAGCTGGAGATGAGCCAACAGACTGGGGCCGTATTCCCATTAGGGCCCCACACCTGCCCCGCCAGCCAGGTCTTTTGGGTTTTGGACTCCAATGTCCAGAAAACTAAGTCAATTCCTCAAAGCACTGATCAGCCAATGTACTGACTTAGGCTTCAGGAAATTGAGGTCCCCATGTGGGGCATGGGCCCCACATTGGGAAACACTACTCTAAACCTAAGCCCTTCTTACATTATATACATTCTTATATTCTATAAAGTAAGACAATTATATTTTTAGTCAAAATCATTACTCCTGTTAAATTAAAGTAATGGCATTTATATGTTTTGTTTAGGCTTGGTAGAACTTAATGTTCCTCCCTCGTTGTAAAACATCTTCACTGAAAAAGTAAGCCAAGATTAGTTAGGTGATAAATATAGTTTTCATTGCTAATAGAAGAAAGGTTTTAAGTATCTATGCTTTTTTATTATTTACACAACGGAATGTCTCTTTAACAGTTTGTTGATTGGAGTCACCTGACCTTTTGGCTATAGGGACTAAACATATCTTTTTAAAAAAAGACATTAAAATAGTTGCTGCTTGTAATATTTGATGGCACCATTTAGAAAGAAGGTAATCAAACTGTGGATACTTCCTTTTAAGAAACACACACAAGCCAATGCATTTTAAAGGACATTTCTGGCGCCTTCTGCACTTTTTGCAAAGGAAAGGAAAGGAAAAGATGTTTAAGGGTTTTGTTGAAAGAGTAGAATTGCTTTGTTTCTGATCCCATGATGAGTGAAAGAAATGTTTCAGAAAGATCACTTTACAGTGAGAGTCATACTGAAATGTGATGACTGTGACTCAAGCCAAGCCAAAAATTACAGCTCAGAATTAGAAGGGATAGACGTGGCTTGGGAATCCATTTTCCCACATTCCTGAATCTCAATCATCCCAGCTAATGTTTAAAAGAAAATAGAGTGGGAAACAATGAGGTCATTTTGTTTGGCTGGAAGGTAAAAAAAAAAGGGGGGGGGAAACCTTTGACAATGAGAAAATAAATATTTATTGGGAGCAATGGCTCATTTGTAGTGAAAACACCTCATGAACGATAGAATTTTTACAGCACTTTTAAAAAACTTTCGTGACACATATTTTTAAAAAGCTTCCAAGTATACGTTTCATGGTTTGTCATGAGAAACCTTCCACAAAGGTCTTGCTGACATTGCTGCAGTTCTCAGTGTTTCCGATTTAAATGGAAACTCCTCCGCCACATAACAGAAGTACAATTAAGGCCTGGACAAGGTTGATTTGTATATTTAACTACCAGTCCCTGTGCTGACAAATGTATAGTATTCCTGCCCTCTCTCTGCTAAGGTCCCCCTTACATGTAGACAGCTGAGCCAACAGCCTGCCATTCATCAGCTGTGAGAGGATAAAAGAAAATGATGTGGCTTATCTGTTCATTGAAGATCAAAATGCAAACTACAAAAATTGTGGACAGGATGATTTAAAAGAAGCAGGGACATTCAGAGGCTGCAACCATCTTCCTATATTTATTGAACCATCATGTATCGTACCTGGTAGAAGCTGCTTGCTTGCTTGTAGACTTTCATGGCCGGTGGCTGGGTTGCTGTGATGTCCAGGAATGTTCACATGCAAACTAATTTCTGATAGAAAGCAGCACATTGGTTACAATGAACTTTGTTACTAGTATGAAAGGGAAGGCCCATTTTTGCTAACTTATTTTTTCCATATTATTATTAGCTTTATTTCTATACCGCCTTTCTTCCCCATAAAGCTACAAAACAAACCTAGCCAATGTTGCTATTTTCTCTAGTCTACACATCAAGACAACAGTTATCATAGTTTTAATTTTTTTGCATTTGCAGAACACAACAAAAATCAGTAACAAGACTTTTAGCTACATGGAACCCATGGATGAAAAGGTTCTTCCCATTGCCTGCCCTCCAAGTTGGGGCAGCAGTAGACACAGCCTTATTTTCATTCAAAAAAGAATCTTGAAGTTTCAAAAAAAAAATCCACTTTTAGAATATCTCTGTCAATATATGGGGCATATCTAACAGCATTGCTTTCTTACAAATTATTTCCATCCTGAATGGATTGTAAATTCTATTGTAGTAAATTCTTCAAAACCAAGCAGAAATGAAATCTTATTTTGACCACACTGGCTTAGTTCAAGAGAAAAAGGTATTCTCAGGCATTGACAGAATATTCTCTAAATTCCTTTTCCCACTGATTTAGTGTTCCAGAGAACAAGTCCAAGGAATTTTAAACTGTGTGAGATTCCTTGTTTCCAAAAAGAGTGAGACAAAGGTTTCTCTCCCATTCCCAAGTTCATTGAAATTTGCCTAAAATGTTTCTAGTGTCTTTTTCCTTTGAGAAGCAAAGCAGACACAGAGAAAGAAGGGGTGGGGGAGAGGGAGAGTAAGTAGCAAAGAGACAGCTGATTGCTAAGAAAGGTGCTGACAACCCATCTGGTGGGTGAAATTTTTAAAGCAGTAATTCTAATTTTCAGCTAGTCACACATTTGCACAATTTTTCTGTAGAAACAGAAAAGTGCAAAACTTAATTCTAACCATTGTGAGAACTTCTAAAAAGTGCCAAGAAATGGCTCACCATCTTCAAAAGGCACGAAGATTGCTGCAATTCTTCATCCATGCCTGAAAGAAAAGACAAATAAAGATTTGTACCCCTGCCCCAATGGACTGCAGTGTCTTAGTGGTTAAGATGCTGAACTTGATGACTGGAAGGTCAGCAGTTCGAGACCTGAGTACTGCATGACAGTGTGAGCTCCCAGCTCTATCCCAGCTCATGCCAACTTAGCAGTTTGAAAGAAAGAAATTGTAAGTAGATAAATAGGTATCAATTTGGTGGGAAGGTAAACAGCACTCTGTGCGCTCCGGTGTCTAGTCATGCCTGTCACATGTCCATGGAAATGTCTGCAGATGCAGACAGCACTAGCTCTTTGGCTATAAATGGAGATGAGCACTGAACCCTAGAGCTAGATATGACTGGCTTTCAAGCAAGGGTTACCTATACTTTTACCCCAGCATCAGCATGGAGTCATTTTGCAATGACCTGCCATCTATACACAGAATCACAGAATAATAGGATAGAAGAGGCCCTTGAGGATGGTGAGGTTGTTGAGTTCAAATCAAAATCAAAGTACTGTATCTCAAAGGTTAAGTGCATTTTGCAATGTTACATTGCTTCAGAAAATCTGTTGTGTCCCCAAAATGTACTACTTAGAGCAGGAGTTCTCAACCTATTTAAGCCAGGGGCCAGGTCACACGCACTCAGACAGCTTCAGGTGCTGGACAGCCATTTTGCCCTTCCTCCACCGCATGGCACTTAAGGGTGTGATGGAGGCAGTGGGGGGCCACATTGTATGATGCCATGGGCCACATCCAGCCCATGGGCCGCAGTTTGAGAATCCCTGAGTTAGAGAGTAACTAGCTTAGGGCCCAGCTGCGCCCAGGAATGGTGGGGAATGGGTCCCCCCACAGGGTTGTGGTGGTGTGTGAATTGCGTGTGTGTGCTAGGGTGGCCTTCCTCCTCCTCTTCGGTGTCCCTCAGGGACGCCCTTTGGAGAGGCGGGTCCCAGGGCATCCCTGTCAGTCAGGAGCCTGGGGAGGGGAGTGAGGCGTACTCCCTCATCTTTCCCTTCCCTCTTACTCCCTTCCCTCCTTCCCTCCCTTTTTTTCCCTTCCTTCCTACTCCCCTCACATCCTTTCTTTCTACCCTTCCCCCTCCCCTCCCCTCTTCCTTCCCTCCTTCCTTCCCTCCATGCTTCTCTCCTTTCGCCCTTCCTTTCCTGATTCCCTCCTTCTTTTCCTCCTTTCTGAGTATTTCTTAAAAACCGGAGCTGGGTCCTGTGCTTGCCTTTTGCTTCTTCGTAGCCTCAGTTTGCTGCAGCCTAGGAGGCTGGTGGCAGATGAGGCAGCAATCCCCCATCCGGCAGGCGCAGTGGCCCATGTGCTGGCTGGGGCTCTGGCACCCACAGAGTGAGTCAGTTTGGCATAGAAGGGAGACCCTTCCTGGGCAGGCAAGTGGTGAGAGGGATGGAGATGGATGTGGGGCAACCGGGCATGTGCGGCTCCTCGGAGCGGCTGGGATGGATGGGGCTTGGGCCTGTCCCCCATTCTACAGTTTAAGGCCTCTGTCCTCCTTAGCTGCACTGTGTGGTTTTGGTCCCCCGTCAACTGCGGTGCTGCACAGGGCTCACAGGGCTCCCCATCTGGTGCTTCCTGGCTGCTGCTCTCCCCAGACGGCTGTCCTCCTCCTCCTGGGCTGACTGTGGGTTGGCCCCTCTGCAGCACTGCCCCACCGAGGGGTATTACCATGGCCGCCGTCTCACCCTGCGGCCTGTCCTGTCGCCTGGTTCGCTTGCTGATTCCATGGCGGCCATGGCGGGCAGCCTTGGCCATGGCTGTTTTTTTTTTCACAGCCAGATTGCCATCTAAGCATTTGGGTATGCGCAGACTGTTGCACTTGCACATTTGTGGCCATTGTTCCGGGTGCAAGATGCCTCTCTGTTTGTCGGACGCGCGCAGATCAACAGATCTGCGTGTGGCCTTCCCCCTCCGCTCAGCTTGCATACAGTTGTGTTGTCTTGATTTGTGGGGCGCAGGCCCCACCCTCGGCCTCCACACCCTTGCGGGGCTGATCTCAGTGATGAAAGGTATGTATGTACGAAAAATCACAGGATCGGCTCTATGGGGTGTAGGAGCACCTGCCTCATACGTACGTCTACACCTCTTCCTTATAGGCATATAGACATAATGAAAATCCAAGAGGGAGAGAGAGAGAGGAGGGAAGAGGAGAATGCTGTGTTTTATGACTGCTCATTGTAAAAAAAAAATCCCTAATTCTTCAGTCCAACTGATACAATGCATAGCTGTAGAAAGCAGAGAATTGCAGGGTTGTTTAAGCATTCAATGTTCTTTACTAGTTTTCTCTTCCAGGAGTAGCAATTTTCAAAGCTTAGCTACAGATTGGTAGAAGCTTTTCTGCTGCTGCTAATGAAAACATCATACAGTACCCATTACCTACTGTTTTTCACTACACTTATTGTGATTTTGGAGCTAAGGCAGCAGAAAACTAACTAACTCACTAACTGACTGGCTGACTAACATTTTAAACTCTTCTGCATTCTCTTTGCAAATTTCTTTGCATGTAGGGCACCTGCTAGTGTAATACAACTCTCCTAAACCCATAAAGGGGGGCAATGCAAAATGAGTTACTTCCTCCCAAATTTAAGAACTCCCTTTCCACAATAAACACCTATATTTCTGGAAAGTTTTAAGCTTCTAAGCAGGAGCTGTCACTATGCTGTGTTATCATTTTTCATAAAACAAAGATATAGGGGTCATAGCTGTCAAGTATCCCTTATTGGCCGGGAAAACCCCTTACCCTCTTTCCCGCCATCATCCCTTATTAATTAGACTGCAAAGCCCTATTGCCAACACTGGAGGGCAGCACAGGATAAGCATAGCGGTTAAGTATCCCTTATTTGCCAGGAAATTTCCCTTATTTCCAAATCCAAAACTTGACAGGTTTGATAGGGGTGAGTGTAATATGAACTTTTTGAAAAACCTATCAGCAAAAGAGAACTTTTAATATATGTAAAGTATTTAAAATATATATTGTTGGCTTTCCCTACTAAATTGTTCATAGTTGTATTTTATACTTTTAAAAGAATAGCATGATACTTAAATAACTGCTTTATAATGAAACAATTTCAAAACATAATAAACACATTAATAAATTCAAAATACAAAGACATACAGCTCAAAACCTCCTTTTCCTCTCTTTATGACTTCTGGGACTGACACTTCAGTTCTAAATTGCTACTGAACTTGCACATTAAATCTAATTCTGTAGAACAGAAAGAGAAGGAATAGCAATTTGTTTACTCACAGTGACTATCAATGGAAATCACAGGCTTGAATTGAACCAATAAAGATTTAGACCTAAATTGAACAAGGCAGCCTCTGAAATAGTCCAAGCTGAACTGGATTGTTTTTCCTGCCCTGGAACTGAATCTGGCGGTATCATACCTGTACATTTATATTGAGAATTACTGCTGTTAAATAGTCTTGTTATGCACAGATCTGCAATGTTCAGCTAGCCTTTCTGGCAAAGCTGTAAAAAAAGTATTTTGCCAGCCTCCCTAACCGCCTTCACTAGTTACCCAATCCTGGCTGTTGCTAGTTCTAATCCCACAGACTACAGTTCTATTTTATTGCCTTCATGCAGCATTTTCTCAAAATGTCTTCTGGGACTTTCCCAAGGGAACAACCCATGAGAAATTTGAAGAGTGAGTCACTGTTGCAAGATGCTTCAAGGATGTTTGAGGGATGACATCCAACCCTCCTTTGTCTTCTTTTCCTGTCTGGGGACAAACAGCCATGAAGCTGCATTGCACAGTTTCTACACCAACTGTCTGTGGAGCTTTAAAGTGGGTAGAATATAAGAACATAAGAACAGCCTTGCTGGAACAGGCCACAGCCCATCCAGTCCAGCATTCTGTCTCACACAGTGGTTCACCATTTGCTTCAGGGTATTCTCAAGCAGATGCCTTCACCTGCTTAGGATTCCCTGGAAATGGCATTGAGAGATATCCTGCCTATCTCTCCAACCCGGAGGTTGTCCTTAAGTATCCATAATTATAGCCATTGATACTCTTGTCCTCCATGAACTTGTCTAATCCTTTCTTAAAGTTGTCAAGACTGACAGCTGTCACCACTTCTTCTGGCAGGGAGCTCCATAGACCAGTGATCCTCTGGATGAAAAAGTACTTTCTCTTATTTGTTTGAGAACTAGCACCCAAAAGTTTCATGGAGTGCCCCCTAGTTCTAGTGTTATGCAATAGGGAAAACAGTTTTTCCTTATCTACCTTGTCCACACCGTGTATGATTTTATAAACTTCAATCAGGTCACCTCTTAGACGCCGTCGTTCAAGAGTGAAAAGGCCCAACCGTTGCAGCCTCAGATGGTAAGGAAGGTGTTCCAGTCCCCTAATCATTCTCGTTGCCCTTCTCTGTACTTTCTCCAACTCCATAATATCCTTCTGGAGGTATGGTGACCAGAACTGTACACAGTATTCCAGATGGGGTCTCACCATAGATTTATAAAGAGGCAAAATGATACTTGCTGACTTATTTTCTATACCCTTCCTAATGATCCCTAGCATTGAGTTTGCTTTTTTCACTGCTGAGGCACACTGGGTTGACACCTTCATTGAGTTGTCCACCAGGACACCAAGGTCCCTTTCCTGGTTTGTCGCAGAGAGTTCAGACCCCATCAGTTTATAAATGTAATTGGGGTTTTTTTTTTGCCCCAACATGCATCACTCTACACTTACTAATGTTGAAGCTCATTTGCCACTGTTTTGCCCACTCCCCCAGTGCCAAGAGATCCCTCTGGAGCTCCTCACAATCTCTCACAGTTTTCACTACCCTGTATAATTTAGTGTTGCCAGCAAATTTGGCTACCTTGCTATTTACTCCTACTTCTACATCATTTATGAAGAGGTTGAAAAGCAGGGGTCCCATTACTGAACCTTGGGGGACCCCACTCTTTACTTCCCTCCACTTGGAGAAGTGTCCATTTAGTGCTACCCTCTGTTTCCTGTCCCTTAGCCAGTTGCTGATCCAGGACAAGACCTGTCCTTTTATTCCATGACTGGTAAGTTTATTCAAGAGCCTTTGGGTGTGGGACCTTGTCAAAAGCCTTCTGAAAGTCTAGATAAACAATGTCAACTTGATCCCCCTTATCCACATGCTTCTATGTGCCTATTAATTCTATCTTTTAGGATGGTTTCCATCACTTTACCTGGGACACATGTCAAACTGACTGGTCAGTAATTTCCTGGATCACCCCTGGATCCTTTTTTGAAAGGATCACCTCATAATTGCTAGGACATAATCCACCTATCCATCATATCTACTACTGTGGGCAAGAAAACCTTAGACGAAATGGAGTAGCCATAATTGTCAATAAAAGAGTGAGGAAAGCAGTAATGGGATACAACCTAAAAAATGAGAGAATGATGTCAGTCAGAATTCAAGGCAAACCTTTCAATGTCACTGTGATCCAAATATACGCACCAATCACTGGTGCAGATGAAGTCACAGTGGACCAGTTCTATGAGGACCTAGAACACCTCATAGAACAGAAACCAAGAAATGATGTCCAAATCATATTAGGAGATTGGAATGCCAAAGTAGGAAATCAAACAGTGGAGGGAATAACAGGCAAGTTTGGTATTGGAACACAGAATGAAGCAGGGCAAAGATTGATAGAGTTCTGCCAAGAGAATGCACTGGTCATAGCAAACACGCTCTTCCAGTAACACAAGAGGCGACTCTACACATGGACATCACCAGATGGCCAACACCGCAACCAGATTGACTACATACTCTGCAGCCAAAGATGGAGAACCTCCATACAGTCAGCAAAAGCAAGACCTGGAGCAGACTGTGGCTCAGATCACAACCTACTGATCGCAAAATTCAGGCTTAGACTAAAGAAAATAGGGAAAACAAGGAGACCAGACAGATATCACCTAGACAGCATCCCTAAAGAATACACGGTGGAGGTGAGGAACAGATGTAATGGTTTAGACTAGGTAGACAGAGTGCCTGAAGAATTATGAAGGGAGATGAGGGACATCATGCAGGAAGCAGCAAAGAAAACCATACCAAAGGAGAGGAGGTGTAAGAAAGCAAAGTGGTTATCTGATGAGGCTCTTGAAATAGCAGAGGAAAGAAGGAACGCAAAAGTAAAAGGAGAAAGGAAAAAAATACAATCATTTGAACACAGAATTTCAAAGAAAAGCAAGGAGAGATAAGGAAAACTACCTAAAAGAACAGTGCAGAGAAATGGAGGAAAACAACAAAAGAGGCAGAACCAGAGATCTTTTCAAAAAAAATCGAGGAAATCAAGGGAACATTTAAAGCAAAAATGACCATGATAAGGGACAAAGACGGAAAGCAGCTAACTGATGCAGAAGAAATTAAGAAAAGATGGAAAGAGTACACAGAGGAACTCTACAAAAAGGACCTCAACACTCCTGATAATCACAATGATGAAGAAATTGAACTTGAGCCAGACATCCTGGAGAGCGAAGTCACAAAGGCCCTAAAGAGCACTGCAAACAACAAAGCTAGTGGAGATGATGGTATCCCAGTTGAATTTTTCAAAGCCCTAAAAGATGATGGACTCAAACTACTGCATTCAATATGCCAGCAGATTTGGAAAACAAAACAGTGGCACAGGATTGGAAAAGATCAGTATATGTTCCAATCCCAAAAAATGGCAATGCCAAAGAATGTTCAAATTATCGAACAATTGCACTCATCCCACACACCAGCAAGGTGATGCTCAAGATAATACAGGATAGACTTCAGCAGCATGTGGAGAGAGAATTACCAGAGGTGCAGGCTGGTTTCAGAAGAGGCAGGGGGACCAGAGACCACATTGCCAACACATGTTAGATCATGGAGAAAACAAAGGAATACCAGAAACAAGTTTATTTTTGTTTTATTGACTACACTAAGGCATTTGACTGTGTGGACCACAACAAGATGTGGCAAGTAATTAAAGAGCTGGGAATACCAGAGCACCTCATATGCCTCCTGAGAAATCTGTACATGAAACAAGAAGCAACAGTTAGGACAGAACACGGAATGACAGAATGGTTTGGAATAGGAAAAGGAGTAAGACAAGGCTGCATTTTGTCACCCTGCTTATTCAACTTATACACAGAGCACATAATGCGCAATGCAGGGATGGAGGAATCAAAATATGGGATTAATATTGCTGGGAGAAACATCAACAATCTGAGATATACAGACGACACCACCCTAATGGCAGAAAGTGAGGAAGACCTAAATAATCTCTTGATTGGACTGAAGGAGGAGAGTGCAAAAGTTGGCTTGAGACTCAATATCAAGAAAACCAAGATAATGGCAACAGGCCCAATCAGTCCCTGGAAAATAGATGGGGAAGAAGTAGAAGCAGTGACAGATTTTACTATCTTAGGATCAAAGATCACTGCAGATGGGGATTGCAGCAATGAAATAAAAAGGCGACTGATCCTTGGGAGACAAGCTATGAGAAACCTGGGGAACATAGTGAAAAGCAGAGACATCACATTGCAAACAAAAATTAGAATAGTCAAAGCAATGGTATTCCCAGTGGTAATGTATGGATGCGAGAGCTGGACAATTAGGAAGGCTGAATGCAGAAGAATAGATGCCTTTGAAATGTGGTGTTGGAGGAGAGTTTTGAGAGTCCCATGGACAGCGAGGAGAACAAATAGGTCAATCTTAGAAGAAATCAACCCTGACTGCTCATTGGAAGGTCAAATAGTAAAAACGAAGCTAAAGTACTTTGGACATCAAATGAGAAGGGAGGATTCACTTGAGAAGGCCTTGATGCTGGGGAAGGTGGAGGGCAAAAGAAGGGGGAGGCCAAAGATGAGATGTCTAGATGGTATTGTAGACACAGTGGGCACAGGGCTGGGAGGGCTGAGGGGGATGGTGGAGGACAGAGGCGCCTGGAGGAAAATGGTCCATGGAGTCACAAAGGGTCGGAGTCGAGTGTGCGACTGAACAACAACAACAATCCACCTATCAATGCAGCTGGCTGACAGCTTGTCACATCTGCAAGAAATGAGTGGTCTTCTGAAACTCTCTAGAAGTATCTTAATGGTAGAACGGCTTGAGTAGTGAGGCAACTTAAAGACAAATACAAAAGGCAATGCCTTCATTCGGATCAATGACAATTTCACAACAGAATGCAATACAGGTATTTGAACTCTATAATTCAGTCATTATCCTTTGCCATCAAATCAGTTAGATGTGATCACCTAGCCTCATCCAATGAGTCATCACTTTCTCCACATATTTAGTGACAAATCTGAAGGGTAGAGGTTCCTACTGATTTGTAGGCTATAAAGAAGAGCAATATTCTGGATTTTCCAGGGTTCTTGCCTACTTTTTAAACTTCTGTTTGCATGTAGAGATGAGAGGTGGTAAAAAGATGGTAAACTAGATGGTCAAAGGGGAGCTGGAGGGAGGAGCATCAGACCAATAATTTTGCATGGATGTGTTGAGTCACAGTTTTAGTCTGAAATTAAAGTACAAGGTTTCCTAGTTGGACTGCAGTATCTAGTGGGATGATGGGACTCCCATCTTTGGAAATGTAAGGATACTAGTGGCTGAAACATCTACTTATCTTAGGTGAAACACATAGGTTTATGAAGCATTATACAGCAAAGGTATGATAAATAATTTTTTTAGAAGTGTGACCCTAACTCACCAGTATTTAATAAGGGCATTGCTAAACTTGGCTCACATTTTGAAAATGTTTTTAAAAAATTATTTCCTAGATATAAGCTGGAAAGCTTATAAGATTTATGATGGAAATGAGTTGCAATGGCTGAATTCTTCCTTGACTGAAATTTTGAACCCCATTTGGATTATGGTTTCTGGTCCTACGTTCATCCTATCCAATGATCCATCAAACAAAAAATGGAGGAGAAAATATTGATATAGTCCACCACCAGAAGAAGCCACGGATGCATTTACAGGAGCCGTGGATACATTTATGGCAGCCACGGATATGTTTATGGCAGCTGTGGATGCATTTACAGCAGCTGCATTTATGGCAGCGTTTATGGCTGGGGGACCACCATTCAAGCCCCCTCAACTGTCTGAGAGATTATGACCCAACCCCCAACTAAAAAAGGTTGCCAACCCCTGCTCTAGGGGCAATCTGGTGATCTGTTTCAATGATAAATACTATTTTGAAACATTGAAAGGGCATTTTTTATAAAATTGAGCCAGATTTTATTGCAGTGATTTTGTGTTGTTCCAGAATGTTCTTTACCATTAAAAGTAATTTCCACCCCCAAATAGGAAACTTTTAAAATACTTTCGTTTTATCTCCCTCCTTGCCTTACTATTTGAAGCCTACCATGAAAAAATACTGATGGTTGAAAAGGGATGTTTTTCATTCTTGATAAAGGTGCTCTTAGAAGTTGAAGTTATTTTCTTTGAAATTGGTTCAGAAGCTTAAAACTGAATAACGTTAAAGATGGAATATATTTAAAAATATACTTTCTCTCCTTCTCACTAATTTGCATGTGCATGCAAACACACACACAGACTGAGTTTATTTCCAAAATAACTAGTTTCCAATTCAGCTGGGGCAATGTGGTCATAAAAAGGATGTTCAAATCCTCCAATTTATATTGGGTTGGTCTGGCTTGACTTTCAAAGAATTTAAAGCAGAACAGCTATGGCATGTATGCACAGTAACTGGATAGTGTTCTCAGCTCCCACCCCCCTTCAGACTGCCAAATTTTGTAAGGTCTAAATGAAAAAGAATCCTTCAAGATTGATATTATTACTCGTATCAAGTATATTCTAATTATTAAGCTTAAATTTCCATTAACACTAAAATCTAATGATACCTTTGAAATGTTTCTGAATACATTCATTTAACCCATATAGACTAGAACAGATTCTGTCAAATACATTATATCAGTCTTCAGTCAGTCTGGAGACTAATGTATTTTATAGTGCAGGTGTATGTAGTACAGATGTTTCGGGTGATTCATCTACCACACAGCAAATTTCTCTCCATGTCTTAACTCTAAGGAAAATTTACATTTATAAGACACTGAATTTATATAGACAACAGTTAAATTTGCGGGAAGGTTTCCTGTACACCTCCCTAGTTCTAAATATTAAACTGGAAGAGGCTGTACTAAACCTATGGAGAGCAAAAACAACACATTTTGTCAAGTGATGGAATACTAGCTGGACTATTTGGAAGTTGTATAATGGACTTTGAAGAGAAGTAGGAATATTAAACAATAATGAAGTAAAACGAATCTACCTGGATACAAGACAAACTTTTTTTGAATGTGGAAAAATACAATCAGTGCAGCATTTATGTGTATGCAGTTTGTGCCCCACCATGTATAGAAGAGAGGATTTAATAAATGGCCAAGATAAAGCTATTGAAGTAGCCCACTTCTGGTAAAAATGATATAATTAATTTAACATTTTAATTTTAATTTGTTTTGAATGTTATCTTTATTTCATATACAGTGATACCTCATACAACAATTTTAATCCATTCCATGGGGCTCGTTGTTATACAAAATACTTGCTATATGATGCATGCATTGTATAGAGATTTTCCCTATAGGATGCATCATGCAATGATTTTTTTCCCATTGAAAAATTGTTCTACGGGTTTTTTTCCATAGGGAAAATTGTTATGCAGGATGCCATTTCCCCCCAAAACCTAATTGTTATGTGATTTCGTTGTTATATGAGGTGATTGTTGTATGAGGTTCCACTGTACATCAATAATTTTAAATTGTGCAGTACTCTGATACAAATAAAGTAAGGTGCTGAACTTAATAATTAAAGACATTTCCAGCTTAGCTTGGTTTTCTGTCCAACTGCATAGTTGATTGACAAGCTCTGGTTAAGAAGAAACCTGGGTAGCATTACACATGGGTCTGGTACCTTTTCAGCATGGTTAAAACAGGTAATAGGAAATTAAGTTTGGACAGGATGCTGAAGGAAGGAACTATATGCTCCCCATGCTTGCTTCTCACCTCATAACTGCACCCTAACCAATTTAGACTATTACATCTCATAGCTGGGCCAACCTACTATTAGGCACAGCAAAGAGGCTGACTCAAACATCAGTTCTGTTATGAAAGGAAAATATGTTCTCAGGTATTCATTTTATTATTATATTTTATAACCACCAAAGGAGAGAGATGCTTGTTGAATTTTGTGCCTCACTGAATCGTAGAAATGTAGAATTAGAAGGGACTCCAAATGTAATCTAGTCCAATTTGCTGTCTTTTCAGGGAGCCTACAGAGAAATCATTCCTTGCATAAAGCCATCAAAACTCTTTTTAAAAACATTCTTTGAAGAATCTTCCACCTTACTAAGAGCCCAAACTGCTTCCAAACAGTTCCAAATGTCAGGAAAAATGTTTAATTAGTAAACTATTTGAATTTGTATCCACTGGTTCTACCTCTTAAGCAGCAAAAAATAAGCTTGCTCTGTTTTGCACATGACAGCCCTTCACATGTTGAAGATTGCTATTGTATCACCTATTGGTCCTCACATTTTCCCGGTTTTGGTTCCTGTGGCAAAACAAGATAGTTGACTTGAGGTACAAGTGCTTTGACTTGGGTGGATGACAGATCCTATTTATTGCCCTGAGGGGCTGGACCCAGTTGGTGCTGCTGGAGGGTGAGAGGTCCAGCCCTAGGCTTCTCCAATAAGGGGTGCTGCAGGGCTTGGTGCTCTCGCCTCTCCTATTTAACATCTGCATGAAACCTCTGGGTGAGATCATCCATTCCCATGGGGTGAAGCATCATCAATATGCAGATGATGCTCAACTATACATCTCAGCCTGTGGTGATCCAAGCAATCTGGTCAAAGTCCTATCCAGGTGTTGGGAGGCTGTTGGGGTCTGGATGGGGGGACAATGGGCTTCAATTGAATCCTGGCAAGACTGAGTGGTTGTGGATCAGGGGGCTCGTGTTATCCCAGGAGCTACCACTGGGTCTGCCTCAGACAGACCCAGTGCATAATTTGGGGATCCTCCTGGCTTCACAATTCTTGTTTGATGAGCAAATGGCAGCCGTGGCCAGGAGGACTTTTGCACAACTTCGTGTCATCTGCCAATTGTGCCTGCTCCTGGACCAGGACTACTTGTTCATGGTCACACATGCTCTGGTCACCTCTAGACTAGATTAATGTAATGTGCTCTACATGGTGCTGCCTTTGATGACCATTTGGAGGCTGCAGCCAGTCCAAAATATGGCTGCCCACATGGTGATGGTGTGTGGGCGTTATGCCCATGCTTTACCCCTGCTGTGGGAGCTGCATTGGTTGCCGGTGTGCCTCCAGGTGCAATACCAGGATTCCTGAGACCGCATCATCCCAAGGACAGCTCCCCATCCCACCAGGGCAGACCAAAGGGGCTCCTTAATGGTGCCATCAGCTAGAGAGGCTCGTCTCTCTAGCACAAGGAAGAGAGCCTTTTCAGTATTTGCCCTGCCCCTTGGAAACCTTCTGCCGACAGAGCTACTTCTCCAGACAGAGCTAATGCACTTCTGGAAAGATCTAAAACCTGACTGGCGAACCAGGTGTGGGGCACTGGTGAGGTGATAGCCCCCCCCCCTCACTGGTTGATATAATGTTGACCACTTTTAATTATATTTTAATTAGTAGAGTTGGGTGGTTATTTTTTAACAGTTTAATGGTTTTAAAGTTTTAAGGTCATAATTTTATATGAATGAGGTCTGTTATCTGTAAGCCGCCCAGAGGCGCTTGCGAGTGGGTGGCTATATCAATTTAAATAAATAAATAAATAAATATTGCACAGCAAATGCTATATAGCTCTTAGGGGTTCCCATTTAAATAACAAATATTATTTCTTACAGAAGAGTATTATTATGGCATTCCAGGTATGCTGGAATTTGCTCCTCAAGATTCTCTATCTTTGCTATTCAGTAAAAGTAAAATGCAGGGCTCACAAAATTGTTGTTCAACTGAATGGAAGTGTTTATAGACAGGAGCAGTATGTATGTCTCAGTAATCCCCATAAATTCAAGTAATTGCTGATTTAGAAGTGATAATATTTTCCTCATCTTCAAACAAAACTAAAACAGAAAGGCTATATCATGTGATTTTAATTCTGTCCAATGAATTATCACCACAAAGTTCACCGAAGTATATATTTCTCTGTATTTGTTAGGACATTTATATTTTCTTGACAGACATCTTAAGTATAACTCTCACACAAGCCAATATAAAGCATGTTTTACTTTTGCAGGTCTCAATGTTGATGGAATATACAGAGTCAGCGGCAATCTGGCAATGATACAGAAGTTACGATTTGTTGTCAGTCAAGGTAAGTGATTCCTTTGCCTTGTAATGTTTTGTTTAGTACTTATCTGTCTGAAATGACAATACAATAGATTTTGGAAACTGTGGAACATTAGCGGCACAGAATGATGAGTGGCATTTTGCTCAAGAGAGGAAGAGTCCCATGCAGAGATACAGCAATCAGCCAGAAAATGGGTTTAAATAGAGAAAAGAATGAGGAAGAGACATAGCATAAAGAGGAAAAAGTAGTGAAACCAGAATGGACTGGGTAATTAGAAAAGAATATTGAATAAATAGCAAATCTTAGTATTTTTAAAAAGACAGAAATAAAATGTCAATATCAAATGAACAAGGGATCAGCATTGTGAGAATTATGAGAATAATAAATGAAAACCACTTGGAGAGTGGATGAGAATGGTCAAAGTATTGGAAATAAAAACTGGACATTGTTTAATAATTTTATTTGCCATGGGACTATGCAATGCTATCAAAACAATGTTGTGAAACTATCCAAAATAAGTCTAATATTCATTGGTAGATTCAGGTAGTAAGGAAATCAGTAGATTCAAACAGTAAGCAAATAAATCCCAAATGTCTTAATCAGTTGACAAGCTGAATATACTGTACAACAGCTGCCCAATTAAAAAACCATACAACAGAGACTTTTAAAAGTGTATTTGATAATATGGCCCCAAATGGTATACAGAGGTACACCATTTTTCTATTCTTTCCTAAAGGTATAAAAATGTAAGCAAAGGCTGGTGGATCAGATGAAAGACCTATCTACTCCCACATTCTGTTCATGCAGTAGCCAACCACTTAGCTACGAGAGTATGCTAGCAAGACATAAGTGCAATCAAACCTTCTGGCTCACAGCTTGCTACTCTGTTAGTTGTTGCAATTATTGGACTTGTAGACCTGAGTATTGATTGTTAGACCCTCCACAGTATCTTCTTCAAGTGCCATATCCATTCAGGATATTGACTATCATGCCAATAGTCTTCCTGTTCTTAATTCTTCAGAACAGTTCTTCCAAGGACATTCCAAACCAGTCTCTCAGGTTCTTTAGCCATGAAGTCTGTCTACATCCAGGGCCTCTTTTCTCTGGGATCTTTCCCTGCATAGCGAGTTGGAGTATTCTATATTTCATGTCATCTCTCATAATATGTTCAAGGTATTGGAGCTTTCTTTTTTTAATGGTATTAAACATTCTTTATCCATCTGGCGCAGCTCTTCTATGTTAGTCACATGGTCAACCCATGATATTCTTAGCAGCCATTTGTAGATCCACATTCCAGAAGATTCTATTTTCTTTTCGGATGTTTTAGTCCAAGTTTCAACTCCATATAACAACACTTGCTTTTTCTATTCATATTTTAATCTCTACTTCAGGATCTCACTTTTCATTTAACAATTTTATCCACTCTTTCAATTTCTTGTGTTCCTGCCATTAACTTACCATGAGTTGGTGCTCAATATTTGGTGTTGAGATCCAAACTATATTCTGCACTTGAAACTCTGACTCGATCCAGCATCAACTGAAGATATGCAAGACTTGTGGCCAACAATACTGTGTCATCAGCTTATTGGATCTGCATTGTAAACTGTGCCTCTCTGGTACCCATAGAATTCCAGAAGCCAAATTGTGTCTCATCTGTGCCTTTTTCACACTTCTTATAAATTCTACTATGGATTATTTTCAAGAGGACCTTAAGAGCATAACTCATAAGGCTAATTGTTCTGTACTCCTCATGGGACTTCATGTTTGGTTTCTTCAGCAATGTAACAAAGGTTAATAGCCACCAATTGCTCAGAAGGATCCTTATGTCATAAATGGTGTTAAAAAGATCTGTCAATTATTTGATGTTCACTTCAGAAATAAGTTTCAAAATTTCTACTGGGATGACATCTGGCCCTCTTGCTTTCCCATCTTTGATCTTTGCAAAGCTCTTACAACCTCACTCTCCAGTATTGGTGGTCCAGTATTGCCATTTATGACAGACTGTTCACTTCTTTCATCACTAAACAGCTCTCCTATGTATTCTTTACATAGATTGATCTTATCCCTTATTTCTGCCAATAACTTCCCTGATCTTTTTATGTACAGTATGTTAAAAAAGTGCCTATTTTGGTATTCCTCTATCTCAGCACATCTGTCAGCCATATAAGCATCCTTTGCAGCTCTTATTTTGCACCAATCAACCTCTGTAGATTATATTTTTCCTTGTCTTGATTCTTATAGATTAAGGAAAATAAACAGTAGAGAGAATAGAGTGGGATCATTGATAAAGGGTATCATGAGTAAATGAGATAGCAGTGTTTGTAAAAACACATTACACGCATCTGTATTTTGCTGTGGGGAAAGGTCGAGTTAATGCCCCCACAACATTTAAATCACTCCAAGTACTTTATAATCTGTCATATATTGTTTGAAATATACTTTAAGAGTTTCTGTTCACTTGGTGCTACCTTCCACATTTATTCAATTACAGTTACACAGTCACAAAATCCATTTTATGTGCCTATGTTATTTCCTTGTCCATCGAAAAAGATACCATGTCAATGCTGAAATCATCAAATAGCATATAATAATAATTTTATCCATTTAATTGATTTTGACTTATAACTATTGTCATGATAATAGCCAATATACTGAATGGATATGGCACAAGAAGAAGAAAAAGACGAAGATGAAGAAGCCTGACCTAATGCGAGAAAGATTAGCTGGCACCACGAGGGTCCCATTGCCTGA
Source organism: Bradypodion ventrale (assembly GCA_035047345.1). Classification (NCBI taxonomy): domain Eukaryota; kingdom Metazoa; phylum Chordata; class Lepidosauria; order Squamata; family Chamaeleonidae; genus Bradypodion; species Bradypodion ventrale. The sequence continues at coordinate 318,672,620 of JAWDJE010000001.1, read as the reverse complement.
TTATGGTTCAAAATAACACTATCTTCAATGAGGTTCTTTCTGTGTACCCCTTAGTTCTAATGCATAGAATGGGGTTCTGGACTTTCTAAGACAGGTTATTATTATTATTTTTAAAAAGAAACATGAAATGTACATGTAGTACAGGACACTAACAGGTTTTTTTAGATCAAAAGATGGTAAATAAAGGCCTGAAATGAATGAAGACCAAGAAGACACAGAACTCATAAAATGCAGAAAGCTAGAATACTTCAGGCATTATCAAAGATCTGGAAACTGGTTTAGATCAGTGATGCATTGCAGCAGGTTCTGTCAGGTTCTGCAGAACCGGTAGCGGAAATTCTCCCAGGCTATGCCCACTTGGTTGGCCACACCCACCTCCATAGCCGACAATGCAGGATGTTTGGCCACACCCATGGATTTGGCCCCACCCACAAATTTGGCCCCACCCACAGAGTAGATAGTAAAGAAAATTGCAGTGCATCACTGGTTTAGATGCAACACAATATCCATGTTTAGAGCTACCATATTTAAAGGTAAAATAGCAAGAATGATATCCAGCCTCTGGTAGGAGAAAAATAAGGTAGAAGAACATTTTATTTATGCTGTTTATGAGGATACCTTCAGTTGAATAAGCGCAGCTTTGGCTTTTTTCCCCTAGCAACAATGAAATAGTCTTTTCTCCTGATTCTGGCTAATTGGCAATAGTTCAGAAATGCATGAGATTGCCAGGTTCATGGCTTTTGTTTAAGTGTTCCTGAGAACTACAACTTCCCAATGTAGGCTGTTCACAGTAGTGCTATGATTTGCACAATTGCAGGGCTGCAAAAAGAAGTTTCCCAATTCATCTTTGTCATGTGGGGAGCACCTAGTGAGGCACCAGTTCACATAAATTAAATTCACCTCTATCAGATTTGAATAGACCCACAAATTCTCAAAATGCTTAGATGGGGAAAGGTGTGCTTTAATCATGTAGGAAACCATTTCTGGCATGTGACAGGTAGAATTCTCCACTCTCCGCTCAAACTTGACTTCTTGTGGTGGCATCGTAACTACCACATGGGCACCCGTCACAACAAAATCAGACCATACGTACCTTAAATGTTTCTGTAAAAGGTGTAAATGAGTAAATCAGCTTTGTAAATGAGGAACCATGGATATGCTGGGGCATTTGTTCTTTAAGCATTTACAACCACTCCGTGGATTTTATATGCTATAAACTATTTTTATCTTTACATTTACTTTACTATGCAAAGTACTGTGAGTTATTGCTTCTTGCTATTCTTTTCTTTCATATGATTTAGTTAGGTGCGCCGTGTTCTGTTCAGTTCTACATGTCCCAGTTTTGAGGTTCATATACATATATAAATGGCACACTTATTTCTAAAGAATAGACTCATATTACAAATCCAACTCCAAGACATTTAAAATGAGAGGAGAAAAAATCCCAGAAAGGATCAGATTCTTCCCTAATGTAACTCCACTGAAGTCTATTTAAAACATTTCTGTGAACTTGTCATCAAATGCATGCAAAAGATTTCATCACTTTGAGCTTGATGGAATTACACCGGGGATGAACTAAGTCCTACATCTCTGCACGAAATTGCATTGCCAAATCCATCCCAAGCCACCGAGTCAGTTCAGTCATTCAACTTAAAAATATAAAAAAAGTAAGTCAAAGCTCTCATTTTACCATGCAAGCACTATACAGATAGCACTTCTTCATGTTCCCAGAAGTCCTGTTTTAGATCTTCGTTCTCTGTTCTTGGCGTTGTTTTAAAGTTCTGTGGAACAGACCAAGCTCCTTGATCGGCTCTGTCTTTCAAAGTGCATGTGCCACCACCTTCGTGCCTTTCGCAAGTCCTGCTGTAGTTTGGTATACAACAAAACCAGTAGTGGAGTGGATTGAAACTTGTGGTCTTAATAGGGTGGTTTTCCTTTGGTTTACTCTGCAAAAATTAATACTGCCACTTAGTGATGCTCAGGACAAAAAAAAATTGGCTGGGAGTGTCATAAAAGCCCTTGTAATCTCCTTATTCTGCCCATATAGAATTTCCCTAAAGGTTGGGAGCCTCTGTTGAGAGAGTGGAGTGAGGGCAGTAATAACTATTGTTTTTCTAATTTACTAAAATAAATATGACAAAGTATGTAAGTAATTGATTAACACTGCATTTCTAATTTTAAGTCATTTTAATGTCAGAGATTACTCTGGGTTGAAAGGATTTTTGCAGGGGACACCCAAATGAGGTTCCTTTCATGCCCCCCATTGTGCAGCTTTCAGGTATCGAACCCATATTTCCAATCTCCAAGCCTAGTGCCTTAACCACTAAGCCACTTGAGGAGGTGCTCTAATTTTAAAAAACTGTGTGCACTCTTATTCAGGTTTATCATAGAATAAAATGGGGCATTTTTCTGAATAAACATGCACAGGAGTGCTCTGTTAATCTGTAGTTTTCAAATTCACCCTTCTTTAAAGACTGAATGCATTTCATGCCTGGGCAATGTTTTGAATAGAATTGTATTCATAGGCTTTGGGATGAAAATGCCTGAACAAGACAAATTCAGGATATTTGTATGTTACCAAAGTTGTTCAAGAAACTGCCAGCAATACTCAGGTCAATGATAGAGAGACCCTACAAATCATTTTGCACCTTGTTTTCAAATGGAGACTATAGTCAAGAAGCCAGAAGAAGATGGAAACTTGGAAGAACAGCTATGAAGGAAGTAGAAGAGATCATCATATGTAAAGATGTGTCACTAGAAATGAAAGCCAGGATTATCCCAAATTATTGTACTTCTGATTACTACATGTGTGGATGTGAAAGATGGACTGAAAACTAGATTAAAAAAAAACCCCAATACTAGAAGGGAATTTTGCAGATGCCATGAACCAGAGGGTCCTTGACCAAGCCAAGTCCAAGCCTCTTTTTTAGAAGCAAAAATGATAAAACTGAAATTGTTGTTCTTTGAGCACTTCATGAGAAAGTAAGACTTGCTGGAAAAGACAATACTGCTAAGGAAAGTTGAGACCAGCAGGAAAAGAGGAAGCTGAAACATGAGGTTGATTGACTCGGCCTTGAATTTACAAGAGCCAAGAAGAGCTGTTAATGATAGGACATTTTGGGAATCACTCATTCGTAGGGTTTCCTTTATTCAAAGGGGACATCATGGCCCATAATAATAGCACAGATCAGTAGCTTTGGTGTTACGGGGTTAAAAATGCTGAGATTTGAACAAAAATACTTGGCTCCAGTTAGTATAGAAAAAGAAAAAAATTCCTGAACAGAAATAAGTTGACAATTGAAGGCCCAATGAAAGCCAAAACTCTCCTAGAATCTCCAGTTGCTGAACCATGATGAGAGCTTAGATCGGTCTCATCAGCCTGTCCCCCCCCCCCCCCCACTTTCCTGACCAAGGAGGCATTTTGCATTCAGGCATGGCACGGGAAAGTTGGAATATTGTCTATTAGGCTAGTTGTGTTCTACACTTGTCTTACTTTCTGTTTTATATAGTTATACTGAGGGCTTGTCTACATGGGGCATTAAGAGCTGGCTGGAACAAGCTAAATAGAGTTGCTAGGAGGCCTGATATGCCATTTGGAACAATCATTACATTCAAAGGGTAAATGGACCTGAAACAACCCTATTTGGTCCACAGCAGCCTACTGTTAATTTGATGATACAGTGAAGTGGTTTAAGAAGAGAGCCATTTTTACAGTAGTACAGCAAATCCTGCTGTCAATTTGCCTGCTGTCAAAACCCACATTTGCTTTGCTAATACACGTTTGCTTTCCATTAGCCTTTTAGATCTTTAACGTGATGCAGTGAACATTTGCAGCCCTAATACACACTTTAAAAAATATGTTTCACCTCCTCCATGGAGCCAAAGAAGTGATTAATTTGCCAATATAGTGAAGGGTCTCTCTTCCTGACACCTCATGATATTGGCAAATTAGAGAAAGGCTCACTTTTTGGCCTGTTACCAGGAATCGCATCCAGTGGAAACAGATCAAACTAGAGTGAACCTATCCACACACATAAAGTATAGGCCACTGACAGGGGCCAGAACAGGGCAGGTGGTAGTGCTCTGGGGACAATTTGGTTTGTTGTGACAATTACATCACTGTAAGAAAAAAAGATGAATCAACCGATCCCCACAGCATTCCAAACAACAGACTAAACACCCATTGAATCACACCCTGAGTCTTCATTCCACTCAGGCAACTAACTGGGGACACTGAAAAATATCTTCCACACCCAGAAAGCATATTTGCCCCCATTCTGTGCCTTATTTTACTGTTTGGTGCACAAGAGAGCCACAGGAGAAACATCTGTCTGAATTTACCTCTGCCATTTTTCTCCCCATAACACAGGGCACCATCTCCTGCCATGACATCAAGGTACTGTTTTTTCCTTGCTGTGAATTTGCAGTGAAAACATAAATGAACACACAGCCTTCAGAACCACTTGGGGACATGAAAGGAGCCTCATTTGGGCATTTCCTGAGCAGAGTTTCTCCCGCAAAAATCCTTTCAACTCAATAATAATAATAATAATAATAATAATAATAATAATAATAATAATAATAATAATAATAATAATAATAATAATAATAATAATGGGTTTATTTATATCCCGCTTTCCTGGCACAAGTGCCATTCCAAGCAGCCTACAACAAAAGAAAAGGAAAGATTTCTTCAACAAAAAGAAAGCTTTCTCACAATATATAAAACATTATATAGAAATATCAGACACAGCAATACAAAATAAATACGATACAATTGTTCAAAAATGCAACAATACCAATTCAGAAATTAAACATTACAATACAGTGCAGTTGATACAATAAAAATATCCATCACAAAAGCAAAAGCAAAAATACAATTCAGCACAAGATAAAATAAGATATTTAACAATGCAATAATACAATCAATATGATAACTTACAGATGGAGCCCGGACCTCACGTCTTGGACAGAGTCCAAGGCTCGACATCCTCACAGAGCACAAGCTCAGATTAGAAAGCAGCTGGAAAAAAGGCCCAAGAAAGTCCTTATGGCCACACTGGCCACCTCACCTAGCTGGAGCCAGTCTCTTCTCCCGCCCCTGCTCTCACCAGGGAGAGGGGGTGTCTGGCAGGTCCGGCAAGTCCAGCGGCTCTGGCACGGCAGGTCTCCTTATGGCCATGCCGACCACCTCACAGCAGGGGCCAGTCTCTTCTCCCATCCCTGCTCTCACTGGGCAGAGGGGTCATCCAGCCAGTCTGGCGGCTCCCGGGAAGGGAGGCGGGAGCAGCTTCAACCGCCACAATGAACCTCTGCCTCAGGCATTGGCATGGCCAGAGGTGGCCAGGACAAGGTGGACTGGTCTTTTATGGCCCCTCAGCCTCAGTCCCATCAGCTGCACTCCCACTCCCCCAGGCTGGCTAGACTGGGGGAAGGAGCTTTGCAGCGGTGCCACCGGATGAATTGTGTTAGAGCCAGATCTGACCCATGGGCCATAGTTTGGGCACTCCTGATGTAAAGAAACATACCTAAATCCTATTGGGCAATGGAAGTTTGTTTATTGTAGCTCTGGAAAACAAGTAGTTTCCAGCCTCTCCACAGCTTCAGAAATACAGTCTAGCGTTCCCAAGAAAAACCATGTGTGCAATTACCTTCTTAACCCTATTGCAAGAAAAATATATTTAAGAACCTATCTGTGCCCACAGTACAGATTGAGACTGAAGAACAGTCCTTCATTTTCAAAATAAGTGTATTTTACATGAGCATGAAGCAGTTTCCCCATTTTTGTACTTGACAGAAAGAAAGTGTTTGAATATATATTTTATTTTCTCTCTTTTTTGGGGGGGAGGGGGTTACATTTCATTTTTTGTTCCACACTTTTGTTGCTTTTGTTAATATTAAAGAAGAATAAGCATTAGCTAATACTTTATGAAAAATCAACTTGCAATGACCCAAACTGAACATATCATCAATCCTTGTATGAACAAGTCTTCAGCTATACCCTGTGCTTAGCCTGTAAATGATTCTTAGTCAAAAAAAGGCTGTTCTATGGAGTGCATCACTTCTTAATTGAGACTCTTCTCATTCCCTTGAGATTGGAGGCTTGTTATAAAAGTTGTACATTTTTGGCATTATACAAAAGGATTGAGAATGTCAAGGGTACCAAAAATATTTATTGTAAATAACAAAATTCAGATCAAAGTATTACCACTATACCTTGTCCTTGTGTTTTGAACATTATCAGTAAGAGCAGAAAATGAATTAAAGGCATTCAAAGTGTATGGGGGGGCGGGCAGCTTAAAATAAAACTTTATAATTGATAATTTTTAGGGCCATGTATTTTAGAAAGTGTCTTCAAATATGTATATTCTGTCACTTCCTAAGACTGATTTTATACTTGGCAGCAATGACTGTAACTGTCTTATTTACTTTATCTCCATAAAAGGGGTAGTCTGTTTGTCTAGAATTCTCTAAAAGATCACTGGTATGTCCCTTTTTTTGTTAAATTCCAGGTGGCAAGATTATCTTTTATCAATGATTCCTATTACAAAATAAAAGCATCTGGATTATAGGAATCCCAAGGTTATGACATTTTCCCATAAGGTTCATCGTTCCTCGCTCATAACTTTGCTGGCTGCATTGAATCCAGTTCCAGATCTGGGAGTTAGAGTCCTATGAATTCTGAATATATAATTGAATTATACTGTCAGATAACTAAATGCCTTAAGGAAACAAAGAAGTTTCCTTTTCTATTTTGAAACTGGTTAAAAGACATAGACTTTAGCATCTTATAGTGGAAATGCAGAGCAAATTGGCAATACTGCGAGTGTGTTCCTGGTGTGGTAGGTCCTCTGTTGCATGCCTGTCCTTGCATTCATTGTGAGACTAATTCTCCCAACCAGCTGTACAACAGAGAGTCTGCCAAACTGCAGGGAGACTTATATGATTGTCCTTCCACTCAGTTCTGCTGCAGTAGGACATTGCAAGAGGTCTTGATAGTAACATGCCTTTCTCAGCAATGGTATTTAGATTAATTACATTATATGGTTCATGTGTCTCATAGTTTATAAATCCAGCAGTTTTAAATAAGTTGGCTGTTATCTATGTAATATTTTTTAAAAAGTGGGGAGATAGAAGGAAGTAACAAAGAATTTTTTAAAAAGTTATTAGGGTTGTCCTTCAAGGTTGGAAGTCATAAACCCCAAATTCAGACCATAATGTCTGCTAATTTGGGCTATCTTGATTTACTAGTAGGTTATGCTACAGCTTAGAGCTCATACCAGAGATAGGTTTTAGATGTCTAGGGATGTGCATGGGGAAAACTTTCAGGTTTCACTCATTTTTTCTTCTTCTTAGGGTGCACCACAAATATTTTTGGTTCATTTGAGTACCAGTCCTTTCATTAAAGACAAAAGAGACAGGATCTGGCAAGTTCTTTTCATATCAATTCTCTTTATTTGTCTTTCTCTTGGTACCCAATTAAAGTACTACAAAACTTTCAAAACTACTTTAAAATAGACAGAGACAAAGCAACAGAGAATCATACATCCAAAAATAAATTGTCAACAATGAGAATGCAAGCGCGGCGCCAAAATGGCCGCCGCGCTCTTTGCGCCCCCCCCCACCGGACGAAGGCATCCGGGTAGTTAGGGGGCGTGGCCAGCACCCTTATAAAAGGGGTGGCCACGAGGCAGCCGAGCTGCCATTTTGCGAAGCGACGGAGTGGAGAAGTTTTTCCCTCTTACCTCCGTCGCTCTTGCCTTTCACCGGGAAGCCTCTTGGCTGCTGATTTTCTTGACTTTCTCCGGCTTCCCATCGGATAGCTGCTATGCCCTCTAAGAAGAAGGTGACTGCGAACACGGCTCGTTCTGCGCGGAGGCGCCAGCCGGGTCCGAGGACCGCGGCTGCGCCTCCCCAGCAGCCTCCTTTGCCTGAGCCCACCGGGACCGGTGGGATGGGGTTAATTGCCCCTTGGCCCGAGGTGGGGTGTCCGCGTACCGGCCCGGTAGGGGCCGCGGCCCCCGGCCCGCAAGCAGTGGCCACTGCCCCTGGCGTGGCCCATTCCGCGGGGCCTTCTTCCATTGGTGCGCAGCTTCCTGTGGGGGGTTTCAGCCATGGGGGGTGGCTGGGTTCCCTCCCCTGGCAGGGTGCTCCCCCGGCCCGGCAGAGGCCAGGCCTGGGATCGTGGCCGTATATGGGCCCCGGGGTCCAGGGACCTGGACCGGTGCCTGCAGCTAGTGGGCCGGCCGGCCCTTTGCCCCCCCTTGGCTTAGGGGGCTACGTTAATGTTGAGGCCCTTCTGGCCCGCGTTGCGGCCCTCGAGGCATCCCTCGCGAGGGTTAACCACCCGGGGGCGCCTTTTGGGATGCAGGTTGATGCTTTGTCTGCTGGGCAGCGGCAGGCGGTGGGACGGGTCGAGCTGCCTGAGGCGCGGGGCCCGGCATCGGCCCATGCCTCGCAGCTCCCCAATCAACAGGCTGGTGCTGGTCAGGCCCCATCGATGAGCTCAATTGCGGTCGTGAGCTCCGACGCCCCCAGTGGGCCGGAACCCCCAGTGGGGGCGGCCCATGGGGGTGCAGCATGTGAGTATCCGGTTCAATCTAGCGCACCCACACACCTAGCCACGTTGGGGGGGGGCATTTCAGTGGCCTTGGCCTCGCACGGGTAGTGTGACGGTTCAGTCGCCGACGTCCCAACCGGTGACTTCACCTCTCACCCAGGGCCCCGTTTTGGGGGGTGCATCTTACTCAGTCGGGAATGTGTTAGGGGTGACCGGGTTGGTCCAGGCTCCTTTTCAGATGCCCGCAGTTCCCACCGTGCCGGTGTCGGCATTGCCGACAGCGGGGTATTCCTTGCCCCTGGGGGACCATTTGGCCCAGGCCACCAAAGAGAAGATCTGGCGTGGGGAGTATGTGGACATCTTCTCCCTTCTTAACAGAGAGCCCACCAAAGAGGAGAGGGAGGGGCAGGATGAGAAGGATAAGGAACAGGCATGTCATCGTAAGCCGCCACGTACGTGGGCCACCTGGTTGCCGGCGTACCTCATATACATGGCGGTCTACCTCAGGGCCTGGCCGGATTTGGCAATTCCGATGGTCCAGTATTTGGACAACATTTACCGGGCGATGGTCGACTTCCCGGGCCCGTCGTGGTTGGCTTACGACGAGGAATTCCGTATGCGTATTCCCCTCCACCCTGAGATGAGGTGGGATGAACCCTGCCAGAAGCTGTGGCTTCTGTACATGACACCCACGCGCCCTGCGCCTGGGGAAAGATACCATTGTGGACATGCGGTCCAGCGAGCGGCCCCAGCACAGACACCCCGCCAGGTGGCGGGGCAGGGGGTACCAGCCAGCCTGCTGTGCTGGACCTTCTCGTCTAATGGTTCCTGCAACAGGAAGAATTGCAAGTACAGGCATGAGTGTCCCTCTTGTTCTGGCCCCCATGCTGCCTCCGCCTGTCCCAGGCCTGGGGGACTGCGAGGTAGGGGTAGGGGTGGTCAAGGGGCCGGTAGGACTGCCGCTGAGGGAGCAGGTCCACCGAAAGGCCCCCTCGCCAATTAATGTGGACATGCTGGAGCGTTGGCTCGCATCGTACCCTAGGAGGGCAGACGCAGTTTACCTGCTTCAAGACTTTCAAAGGGGGTTTCGTATTCCTTTCACGGGAGATAGGTCCCCCCAGGATGCACCCAATCTTTTGTCACTCAGGGGAAGGGAGGAGGTGGCTGCGGCCAGCATTACTAAGGAGGTTGATGCGGGCAGGGTCGCTGGCCCTTTCCCTGCACCCCCGTTTCCCAACCTTAAGGTTTCCCCATTGGGCTTAGTGCCCAAGAAGTTGCCGGGCGAGTTCCGCCTGATTCATCACTTGTCCTACCCAGCAGGCCGATCGGTCAATGATGCTATACCTGATGACCTTTGTTCGGTAAGGTATACATCCTTCGACCAGGCGCTGCGCATGGTGCGCTCATGTGGCCCGGGTGCACTGTTAGCTAAGTGCGACATTAAGTCGGCATTCCGTCTCCTGCCGGTGCACCCGGGTGACTTTGAGTTGCTGGGTTTTAAATTTCGGGGTGAATATTATTTTGATAAGGCCATGCCTTTTGGCTGTTCCATTTCATGCTCGGCCTTCGAGCGTTTCAGTACCTTCCTACAGTGGGCTTTTGTCCGTAGGTCAGGGTTTCGGTCTGTAGCCCATTACCTGGATGATTTTTTGTTCGGGGGTGAACGGGGCTGGGACACGTGCACACGTCTCCTCAACACATTTCAGATGCTAATGGAGGAACTCGGTGTCCCTTTGGCGCCCAAAAAGACCGAAGGCCCATCTACTAAGCTAGTATTCGTGGGGGTGGAGATTGACACGATAGCGCAGGCTTCTAGGTTACCAGGTGAAAAGGTGTCCAGGATAGTGGCCCTCATATCGGACTTGCTGGCTAAACGCAAGGCATCCCTTCGGGAATTGCAGGTGCTTCATGGTCACCTTAATTTTGCTTTCAGGGTGGTTGCACCTGGCAGGGCATTTGCTCGGCGCTTGTGCGATGCCATGACAGGCTTATCTAGGCCCCACCATAGGGTGAGACTGACCCGGGGTATCAGGGCAGACATGCTCATATGGCTCCAGTTTCTGAGGGAGTTCAATGGGGTCTCATTTTGGAGGTCTGACCTCCTGGCTTCACCTCGTTTTCAGATACAGTCTGATGCCTCTGGATCCCTGGGTTATGGGATGTACTTCAATGGGAAGTGGGTCTATGGTGGGTGGCCTCCAGCCTGGTCGGGCACGGGTCGCCTCAGAGATCTCACGTATCTGGAATTTTTCCCCATCCTGGGGGCTTTGATGCTATGGGGTGAGGAGTGGGCCCACTCGGTGGTGCATTTCTGGTGTGACAATGCGGCTGTTGTCCACATTGTCAACTCACAGACCTCTAAATCGCCCAGGGTCATGGACTTGGTGCGCCAGTTTGTATTGCGCAGCCTGCGCCTCAATGTACTGTTCAGGGCCAGGCATGTCCCGGGGGTTAATAACGATATTGCTGACGCTTTGTCCCGCCTGCAGCTCTCCCGGTTCCGCGCCTTGGCCCCCGATGCGGCGGAATTTCCCTTGCCTCTCCCGGAGGAGATATGGACCCTTGGCAAGGAGAGGTAAACCGGGCGATCGGCATGTCGCTGGCGCCACACACGCGTAAGGCGTATCACCATGCATTCATTTCCTTTCAGGCGTTCTGTGCCCAATTTCGACTGCCAGACACCTGGCCAATCCCGGTGGCCCACATCCTCCGATTCATGGTTACCTGCATGCCCTGGGTCTTGCACCCCACACCATAGCATCCAGGCTGTCAGCGCTGGCTTTTATGGCCAAAGTGGGCGGTCATGCGGACAGTACCGCTGACTTCCGTGTAAGAACATTTTGGAGGGGTGGGTGCGGGAGCGTGGGCGTGGGCGTAGCCCGGACGTCCACCACCCAATTTCCCCAGGGGTACTTACCCAACTGGCACGGGGCTGGCATGACCTATGTTTTGATAGGTGTGGGGCAGCCCTGTTTCATGCGGCCACAACGGTGGCCTTTTTTGGAGCGCTCCGCATCAGCGAGCTTGAGATGCTGTATAAGGCGGATGCAAGTCGTAGGGCACTGGAACTCGAAGATGTCTAAGTTTGCAATGATTGGGCTCAGTTGAGGATACGCTCCTCTAAAACGGATCAGCACGGCGTAGGCAGTGGAATTGACTGCTACGATGTTCCTTGGCAGACATCTGTCCGGTTGGTGCCCTACAGGAGTTCCTTGCACTGCGTGGCACGCACCATGGCCCGTTTTTCTGTCACCAAGGTGGGTCTCCCCTTACTAAATTTCAATTTTGGAGGGTGACCGGGAAGGCACTGGACAGTGTTAGCCTCCCTGGGGCTCGTTGCGGCACCCATTCATTTGGGATAGGGGCGGCTTCTACTGCAGCTGTTTTTTGGGTACTACGGGGCTGAAATACGCCGCATGGGAGGGTGGGGATCACAATGTTTTCAGTTTTGTGTTCGCCCTCTTCAACCGTGAGTACCGGTTTAGTCATTGCAGTGTTTCTCCCCCCCTTTTTCCTAGACAGACCCTGGGTGTCGTTTTACACCGGTGACAGTATGGCTGGTGGGCCATAGCCACGTGCACAGGGCAGCGCGTTACGCTGCACAGGGCAGCGCGTTACGCTGCGGCGACAGAGTGGGACCCCAACTGGGAATGGATGCATTCGCACGTCTCAGGTGGTACGGTAAGCGCGGCATGTTGTGGCGGGAACTGTTGCCATTCCTTTTCTACATCAGGGATGCTGACTCGCCGGATGTCCTGGTTATGTACCTTGGGGGCGATGGCTTGGGGACAGGTCACTGGCCTATCGCGGAAGCTTGCGATTTGCAGTGTCTTGGCCTACTCACCTTGTGTGTGGCCTGCCACAACCCTCAATTGGTCGGACATGATACCGCGGTACGCTTACAGGGGAGCGTTCGGCCTCCGGGCTCTTGCCCGAGCTCCACGCTCTGTGAATGGGGCTATTGCCTGGTTCCTTTTCGACAAGGGTGGGGGTCGCGTCATTCGCCTCCCTACCATTAGTATGCAAAATTATGAGCCTTACTCAGGGGATGGGGCCCATCTGTCGCAGGGAGGTATGGACCTCTTGTTAGTGGACTGGCGAGCAGGCCTGTTGACCGAGCTGACGGTCTGGGGGGGGGGCGGTGAGCCTTTTGGGAAGCCTCCCCGTGTGGCGGGTAGCACTGGTAAGGTAAACATTTATGACCCACAGGTATCCGGCAGGTTCGCAATTGAATGGACAACACTAGACAGGCATAAGTTGGTTAAACGTTGTCCGGTCAACGACGAACCAGGCGACGGGGTGATGGCTACAGCTAGACAGCATGCATCACCCCGTGATTTTACGGATACGCATCAGAGGGTAGGGTCATTAGTTAGATACTGACTACGGTCAACAATTTGTTTGTTGTCAACAAACAAATTGATACAAATAGATACATTGTAACAATTGCCGTTGGCAATTTTGGGTGGTACCTTACCAGTGTTACTTCGGCCTGCTTGCCTTAAGAATTATGATTGGTCAATTACCAATAGAAATTTATAATTCGGACTAGGGCATGAATCAATAAATGTGGCCCAATGCCGTTATCCACTTTCATCAGTGTCTGAGTCCTTTATTGGGGGGTGCGCCTGCAATGCAAGCGCGGCGCCAAAATGGCCGCCGCGCTCTTTGCGCCCCCCCCCCACCGGACGAAGGCATCCAGGTAGTTAGGGGGCGTGGCCAGCACCCTTATAAAAGGGGTGGCCACGAGGCAGCCGAGCTGCCATTTTGCGAAGCGACGGAGCAGAGAAGTTTTTCCCCTCCACCCCCTCCCTAGTTAACAGTGTGATATTTTGGCTGGGACTCACAATTGGCTCTCGGGTCCTGGCTTTTTTGCCCATCCCACACTGTTGCTATGGTTTGATATAGGGGTTTCTGTTGCTGCTGTTGACTTTGGTCACATGGGCGGGTAGCACTGGTAAGGTAAACATTTATGACCCACAGGTATCCGGCAGGTTCGCAATTGACTGGACAACACTAGACAGGCATAAGTTGGTTAAACGTTGTCCGGTCAACAACGAACCAGGCGACAGGGTGATGGCTACAGCTAGACAGCATGCATCACCCCGTGATTTTACGGATACGCGTCAGAGGGTGGGGTCATTAGTTAGATATTGACTACGGTCAACAATTTGTTTGTTGTCAACAAACAAATTGATACAAATAGATACATTGTAACAATTGCCGTTGGCAATTTTGGGTGGTACCTTACCAGTGTTACTTCGGCCTGCTTGCCTTAAGAATTATGATTGGTCAATTACCAATAGAAATTTATAATTCGGACTAGGGCATGAATCAATAAATGTGGCCCAATGCCGTTATCCACTTTCATCAGTGTCTGAGTCCTTTATTGGGGGGTGCGCCTGCAAAGAGAAATACAATAAATAATCATTAAATAGAGTGGCCATAATTCTCTCCCACCAAACTGGTGAAATAAGGCGGCAGCTCCCCGAGCCCTCCTCTGAAGCACCAGTTTGCCCTCCTCCATCAAGAGTGTGCTCACCATTGCAGTGGCGAGGCAGGAAGGTCTCAGTAGAAACTTTATGCTGCTGGTGGCTGGTCCCTCGAGGCTGATCCCATCCTCCCCACCTGCCTTCCTGCCCACTTCACACCAACAACAAATGCCTGCCTGAAAGCACATGCACACACACAGTGATCCCATCATAGGAAGGAAATGTGGGAAGGGATATTAGAGTAAACAAAACAAAAAGACAAAACCCCTCCCTTGAGACACCTTAAAGACTAACTGCTGTGTTTTAATGTGAGTGTTTAAGGATCAAGTCCACTTTGGCTGTAAACGGAGATGAGTATCGGACCTGCTAAAAATCCAGGACTTTTACATGTTTTTTCTTGAACCAGTTGGGACAATTTTCCTGAGCTTGAATCTGGGAAAATCCCTGGAAAACGGGACATATGGCATCCCTATCATCAGACCTATGCAGGCACTAACAGTACTTTACAGTTTGTGTTTACTATTATATCACCATCTTCATGATATTCACCAGGAAATGTCCAGGCAACAAAGAGCAATCATCATTATCATATTTTTCATCAGATCTATATAGGGCAGTTCTACATTATATTCATCATCATCAATTTATGATAATGATCAAGTACCATGGCAATCAGCAGCCAGGGCCTGGTGCAACACACACTAACCAGTTTTATTGGACCACATGAGTAACCTTTGGGAGTACAATAGCAATTACACTTATATACCACCTCATAGCACCTAATGCATTTTGGGCAGTTTACAGGCAATTAGCATGTTGTCCCCAACATGCTAAATACAAGAGAGGATGCTGCCTCCTGGCCTCAATGGGTGAGACAATGTTACATATGTATATGAATCAAATAAAGATAATTGAAATAAGGAAAGGCAAATGAAATCTGACAGGTTCCTGTCATTCATTTTAATTTTTATTTATTTATTATTAAACAAAAAGAAGGAAAAATATACAAAATACATACAGAACACTTAAATTTCTACATGTTCCCTCCACCTGTGGGACCTATAAACAGTAACCAATGATTATTTTCTATCTCGTTGCAGTGTCATATTTGCCCCTTCAACTGTAAATCTTGTTCTGGCCTTATCCCTTTCACTAATATATAATCCAACAATTCTCCTATATCTCGTTAAAATCATTTTTTCACTAATCACCTTAAACTTTTTTTTAATAATTTTTATTAGAGATTTTCAAACATACATGTAAAAAATAAAAAGACATAAATTGACTAAACAATAATAAACATATAAAACAATACAAAAAGAACACAATTCAAGGAGAAAGAGAAACATTATAAATTGTCATCATAACTTTCATAATCAAATATTGAAATAATAATAATAATTTTAAAAATCCTTTTATACTCATTGTCACATATTCTAAAAATTCTCTTTCTCACTATTTAACAACAATAATAAAACACAATAAATCACCCCATGATATAATACAATGTCAAAGGAGAAACTGCTGCCTGTCCATTTATAACTTTATAACCAAAATTTCAATTGATCCAGTAACGGCATAGAACCACCTTTTTCCTTAATATATAATCAAGATATGGTTTCCAAATCTTCCCAAATTTATTTTCTTTAATTAGCCCTTTCTTTTCATTAAGGGCCAATTGCCATGTTTCCCTATACCATTCTTCTAATACAGTGATACCTCATACAACATCCAAACTTGATTCTACAAGTTTGGACTTTATACGGATTTGGAATTTGTATGAGGCATGCAAAATCCTAGCCGCGATGCCTCATACAACGTCCAAATCCTTGCTGCGATGCCTCGTACAACGTCGTTTCCATAGAGATACATTGTACTGTAACAGCACAGACTTCAGGGCAAAGTCAAGGAAACAGACAGGAAACTGAGAGAACTTTAAGAAATCATTGTCTAAAGGCTAAATACATTACAAAAACATGTCAAACAACCCTGATTGTCCAAGAACCTGAAGAATGCTGTAAAAATCCCAGGAATGCTTATAAAAATTCTGATGAAAAATTCAAAAAAATCCAAAATAACGCTCAAAACCACTCCTAAACACTCTTTACCTTGTGCAAAACCCACAAGAGCAATGCACACATGTGTCCTGTCTTTTATACTGGCCAAGCACAATGCAACCTGGGAAAAACTGAATGCCTCATACAAAGTCACTCGACTTTGTATGAGGCAGCTTTTTTCAAGAAATTAGGCGATGTTGTATGAATTCGATGTTGTATGAAGCGGACTTTGTATGCTATACCACTTTCTTGCTATACACTGCCTACCCGGGGACATAAATACTGCAATTAGTTCTTGTTCCTCCATATTTAACATTAAACTGTCTAAGTCCATAAGCATGGCAGTGCCTGATTCAATTTTAACCTGTTTCCCCAACATCCCTACTATTTCTTTTTCAATATCTTTCCAAAAAACCTCAACTTCTTTACAATTCCACCATATATGTATATAAGTTCCAACACTCTTGTTACACCTCCAACACAAATTACTCTTAGACTTATACATCTGCTTCAATCTCACTGGAGTCAGATACCACCTCCAGACCATTTTCTAGTTATGTTCTTTGACTCTAACTTTTTAAACATGTTATGTTATCATTAATAACTATATATTCCACTTAAGAAATTAAATTATGATTTTAAAAAGTAGAGATACAAAACCTATTGGAACAGTATGCTAAGTTACATTTATCTTGGTTTGGTAAGGTTGCAATTTTACCATTAATAAATTACTTAATTACCATGATTCCTATAAAAATTACAGATGACGATTTAAAGCAGGGTTCCCAACATATGACCTGCAGGCCAAATCCAACACATGTGAAAAATGCTGCCATAAATGTCCTGGAGCTCTCATAAACACGTTTATGTCAGACACAGGTCATTTACGCAGCATTCTGTGCATGTGCGGCTGCATTTTACTTCTGCTTCCAGGTGGGAGGAACCACATGCATGAATGGCCCTCTCAACCACATGAACAGCCCACAGCCCAAAACGGTTGGGAACCCATTTAAAGGCATGACAAAACTTGATAGATAGTTTTTGCAATGGGAATAAAAAACCAAGAATAAGTAAGAGGTTGTGGTATATTTCTCAAAATATGGGTGGATTAGAGATCAAATATCAAAAATTATTATATAGATTTCCAAATTAAAGAGATTTTAAGAATTATGTTTGAAGAAGAGATAATATGGAAAGCAATAGAATATAAGAAATAAATAAATAAATAAATTTAAAACTAGGATGATTACTTCAGGAAAGGAATCTGAACATGATTAAGAAAATGCAAAACCCAATGTGCAGAAATAGCTTAACAATATGGAAGGTAGTTAAGAAGGATTTATGCCCAAGAATATTTCTATTGACAAACATAAGAGAGATAGATAATTTGCCAGTTAAACTGAAGGGAGAGCTTTTTGATAAAATGGTGGAAAGAGGACTGAAAACTATAAAGGACTGAACATAAAAGGTAGGGACCAGGGAAGATAGAGAAAAAATGTACAGTGTCACTTGAATTGGCTTGAGAAATTACAGATGGAGAAATGGAGAGAGGAATGGATGTTAAAATGGAGACAATATGGGAAAAAGACAAAACTTGAAGAATTTATATATCAATTATATCAGGAAAAAATCCAATTAAAGATACAGTTAGTGGACTTCCAGTTGAGATGGTGGGATGAGTGGACGCTTGTGAGCAAGCGAGCTCTGAGACTACTGCAAGAAAGAAGGGGGAAAACATGGTTATAATTCAGACCGAGAAAGATAAGAGAAGAAGCGAATGATGAGAATAAAGAGAAAATTTCAAAGCTAGAGAAAGGATAAGAGATAAAAAGATAAACTGGCATGGCAACTAAGATTTTGTCTTTGGAAAATCCTGTGTGTGTGTTAAACCTGTTAAACCTGTTAAACGTGTGTGTGTGTGTGTGTGTGTGTGTGTGTGTGTGTGTGTGTTTAATGGGAAAAATATCCATACTTTTTTAAACCAGTCACCAAATTCAAAATAAAAATCTACTTCAACTTTTCTGCTGTAACTAATATTGTAATTGTCTCTTCTTTTTGCCATTCTATCTGCATATTTCCAGAATGAGATATGAGAGCAAAAAAGTGCCTAGCACTAGAAGTCATTTTTTTTTTACAAAAATAAGTACAATAAGTAGCAAAACAAAATGGTTTAAAGCGGATTCTACATCTAAAACAATGTCCAAATACAAATTCTATGATTTAAAAAAAGATGCAAATGACAAACATGTTGCCCATCCGAGAATATTTATTAACTAAATAATCTAATAATAAAGAAAATAACTACCTGATTAATTGTTGCAAAATTAAAATTAAAATAAAACTGTCTGGATCTGTGCTTTGCAAAAGTACCATTACTGTCTGTGCAGTTGTTTAACAAGGATTTAATTGGAAAGATAAGTGAATGCACATTTAAAAGTATTGTTAATTTGCTTTATAATCACCCAATCCTTCACAGTATTGACAGCACCAGGCAAAACCCCTCTCTCTTTTACAAGTATTATTTTCCATATGTGCACAATAAATTCTGATGCTGTAATTGGAAATTTTATGGATTCAAACATACCTTCAGCATTGGATTTATAAGTGCTGCATCTCTTTTCAAAAGGTAACTTACTAGTATTATTATTTGTCACAATTAGTAGTTAAATATAACTGCAATCCTGCTCCCAGTTATATATACATTAAGACAATTGATTGCACTAGGTCTTACGTATGCCATTAGATGCACATACAATTCAGCCATCCTGTAATGTCTGTAGCAAACTTTTGTGGACATATTATGTTAACCATTTAAGATATTACCCTGTGATGAAGAATACGCCTATTTATTCTGAGGTATGATTAGCTGACTGTTTTTGTATTTTCTATTAACTACTGAGCTATGCCATGCTTTACAGGGCTCACTTGAACCTAAGAAAGTAAAAGAAATGAGAAGCAGAAACATTTTAGAGGAAGCTGTCTATGTTCCTTTTTTATAATAGAAAAAGATTTTTGTTTTTGTTTTAGAAAAATATAAAACTTCTCCAGATTTCTTTCCAGAAAATCTGCCAGAGCCAAGTATGATGTGCTGCTCTCATTCAGGAGGAAAGCTTGAATCGTTGCTGCTGGATTTTAAATTCCCACTGCAGTATTGAAGTTGCCTTTGAAACGGTCCCATCAGGTCAGTGAAAATGAGCAGGGTGTTTTTCACAGAAAGATTTTAAAAAGAGGAAGAAGGGAGGCAGCAGCTTTTTTTAAAAGGAAGAAGAAAACAAGGACATGCTGGAAAATACCCAGCCATTTTCCGTGACCCAACATATCCATTTCAAAGATAGCCAGTAGCTTCAGTCATCTGAGAGTTAACAAAGGCTTCTTAGCAGAGAAGTTTCAGTGCAGGTTACCAAAGCCATACAGTACTTCAGCACTTTTAATGGGCCAGGAGGATCCTGAAGTCTGAAGCATTTTTAATACCTAGTAAGGCTGACAGGAAAAATGTTGTATTTTCAAGAACTAAGGAAATCCTCTCTGATCATCAACATTTATTTTTCATTATAGTGGTCTTCCTAAAGGAGGAAGAGAAACTCACATTGACCAATTTTGTTTGCAAATTTATCTAGTTTGTGTCATGTAAAAGCTCATGCAGCTCTCTCTTACCTTTTTATTATTGGTAGGAAATTGCAAGCATCAGTTTTTCTTTTTTTCTTCCTCATGAAAAACTCAGTTTTTCTTTAAGTATGCAACTAAAGATGCATATCTTTGGGAAAAGAAAATTTAATTAATTAATTTAGCCTTTGTGAAACAGGCATAAAATATGCATGCAATAAGAAAAATGTGTTTAAAAGTAAGTACATTTGAGAAAGTGTGCTCCAAAATTTGCATGGATTTCCAGACAAGGAATAAAAACAAAGGCTTGTTTCTCATTCAGTATTTATGTACAGTATGAAGATTTCCAACGACAGAAATGATTGCAGTGATCAGGTGAGGTGTATATTGCACATGGTCACATGTTATTGCTGGATCTTGTCTCACTTCTAGACATACAAGCACATGGCAGTCACCGTGGCAAATCATTTTACACAGTTGGAGCTCTGGATGTGAACATTTAACAATCTGACACAATACAATGAGAAATAAGAAAATGCAGGTGGGAATTTGAGAAATACGATTAAATGAAGATGGATACATTATCACATTGGTTACAGAAGGCAGTTTTCTATGCCAGGTTACTCCCACTGCATCCATGAGTCAATTCATGGGTGACAGTTCCCATCCCACTATATGCAACACTGCACCACTTGTCTCAGATGGAAGGGGTAGAACAGTGTGTCACTATTTCATCAAGGCTTGTTACTGTTACCATTCTCACACCAGTTCAAAATTCATGTTCACTTAGTTTCAGAAAGTGATTTGTTCTCTTTCTTTGGCAGCCTCTCTCAAATTCTTTAAACATACAGTACTGCAAAGAATATTACTAGCAGCAAGTATTCAAGTTGCAGTTTGGAAAGTCCACATGGCAGATGATGCCCTCTTGGCTCATACAAACTAGCACACCAGATCAATTCCACAGTCGCATTGTGGACACTCCACAGAACAACTGGAGGCTTCCATGTGTTGTTATTTCTGATAGAATACTACCACTGATGCAAATAACACTTCAGTCTTTATCAACTATTCCAATGAGTTCACAATGATAGGATACCACATTTAATGAAATCCAGAGGAACATTTACTTCATGTTGTTATCATGTTGTTATCTAGGAGGTCCATAGAATGGTCACTAACACTGAATTGATGTTATTTACATAATGCTAAGCAATTTCTGGGCAGTTCACAGGGTAATTACTTGAATTTAAAAATATAGTTTCCCCCAACAAGATGGGTACACAGTTGGTACATCACCACAAATTATCCATGGCTGTTTTGTTTGTTGTTTGTTTGTTGTTGTTGTTTTGCACAAGCATAGTTGTGACATTGCACTGGTTATGATATAGACCCTTCTTAGTAGACTATCCAGTCAGGCTGTAATTCACTTTGCAAATAGCTGATTGCTGAGATCAAATTAGTTTGCTTTGCTTTCTATATTCTATTCCTACAAATTTACTGAGATAAGTAAAGTAACATTGTAAGAGGTCAGCAACAGATTTATAGCAGGAACATATAGCAATATTGAACAATATAGGACTTATCATGCAGTCTTACAGTGAGGTAAAGAGTAGCAACTCCTGTAGTTTAATTCACATGCTCTGATTTTGGGGAGGCCTTGGGTTCAAGATTTCTATTCAGAAAAGGATTTGTACACACATTTTAGACTTCAGTAAATACTGAAGTTTATTATGATCTCCAGAAAGTGAGAAGAAAGTAAACTATTTAGAGAGCAAAAGTCAAGTCTTTCCCTCTCCAGCTCTCATTTCCTCTTCTTTCTCACACCATCCATACACATCTCATTACCCTCGAAAACCAGACCTGCTGTCCAATTTCAAGTATTGACCTGATAGTGCGCAAATATGGCTCAGATCTGTGTTCATTTTTTTGGCACTTAGGGCCATATTGGAAGGTGACCAACTGCTCAAGATTGGCAGCTAATTTGCATATTTGTTAATGCCAATAAAATTTGCATTAATTTGCAATATGTTTACTTTTTGAATATTTTCATAACTTTGTCGAGCGCCCATTTCAAAACTGCAAACATACAACCTGAACAAATGCTTGTTCTCTTTGTTGCTAGAGTTATCATATTGCATTCATTTGCCTTATAAATCTGATTTTTCTTATGAAGTAGTAACCACCCACTCAAAAGAGGGGGGCAACATCCCCCATGAAGTTATTCTGCTCTCACATTTTATTGAAATGAATGCAAATGGCATATATATGGGACTTGTTCAGAAAAACTAATCAGTCCAGACTAATACTGACTACTAACCAGTGTCTTTCCTGGGTTGCCTGAGATCCTTTATACTAGAGATGGATAGGAATGAGCTTGGGATTTTATTTATTTATAACTGAGCTCCCTAGGCCACATGGCTCTGCAAAGCCATGAGGAAACCTAATAAGTTGTCATGCAATCTTACTAAATTTATGCCATTAGTATAATCAGAAAGTCCTGACAACTAGGATAAAGTCAGTTTTACGTGTTTTTAATTCTGTTTTTAGACGAAGGCTGTGTAATTGTTTAATTGTAAATGTTTTGATTGTTTTTATGTTGTATTTTTTTACCCTGTTGTTGGCTGCCCTGAGTGGTGTTCTCACCAGGAGGGCGGGGTACAATTTAAAATAATAATAATGATAAGGCACATATTTTTAAATACCTGAGCTTGATGCATGGATGTTACTACCTACCAGAACTCCAGTCAACAAGCTGATTCTGGGATATATATAAAATACATGTTATATTTTATTTTTATGTACCACCTGTATTGTTCCTTCCAGCCATACAATCATGTATAGGTAAAGATCGCCCTTGCTCGAAAGCCAGTTGTATACAACTCTACGGTTAGGTGCTCATCTCTATTTACAGCCAAAGAGCCAACACTTTCTGTGTCTGCAGATGTTTCTGTGGATATGTGGCAGGCATGACTAGATGCCGGAGCGCACGGAATGCTGTTAACTTTAATGTATTGTTAAAGAGACCTGAAGAGGTAGAACGATTAAAAAGAGGAAAGTATTTGTCAGGGCTAATTTACTTAAGATATTACCTCTGGCTAGTTTCTTCCTTGCTAATGGCTAGAAAAGGTTCTCCATTCAGGGAGGGAACATACATGTATGTCTGATCACACCAAAAGATCTTAAGTACACCTAGTGATGGCAGTTCTTAAAATATCTTGCCTATTTCCTTCTTGATGCATGGATGTTTGTGCAGATCTCAGTTGCTTCCACAAAAGAAAGAGCAAGGTTGCAGATTTATTTAGTGTACCGTCAGTTTCAGCACACATTGATTTAACCTGGTAGTGCTTCTCCTCCTGACATATTACCCAGAATTTTTTGAATGGAATCTTGGTGCATGCTTGGTTTTCATTCTTAATCATTCCTTTCCTGCTCATTATGTTTCCAGTGTTAAAGCATTTCACATTCCCGGGTCTGATCCAGACTTGGCCTCAGCTCAACAGGAATTTGGCCACCAAAAAGACACTCAAATGCCTCAGGAAAGAAGAAGACATTTCCCCCTGAGCTCTAGTGGTTGTTGGCAGAAAAAGCTCAAAACCTGGAGGAGCTTCTGGCTCTCATGTCTTTCATTAGCACACCACTGAAAAGCGAATGTGCTTCATATGACTTCAGATTAAAGGCCTGTACTCAGCATCATAAAGGTCCCTGAAATGTGTGGGAATGAAAGGATAAAGTGAAGCAATGTGTGGAGTCCTGTCAGCAAGTCAGAGAATCAAGGAATTAATGAGGAAGAGATGTTATCATGAAGAAAGCTATGGAAGAAGAATAAGCAAAAGCAGATGCTGGCCACATGGAAGTGAATGAGATAGCATGTTGCCACATTAAAATCTTTATGATTTTAATTTTTATTTACTTGCTGCTATTTATTCTTTATTTAAATTTATGCTATAGCTAAATAGCACTCCTGCTCAGCAACACATTGTATGAAATTAAGATTCCAACAACATAGACACTTATTTGGCCAAGCTTCCATTAAGATAAGGAGGACCTGTTTTCAAGTAATCAATGCATTGGATTATAATGTAAACATGAGATGTAATGTGGGTATAAGGATCAGGACACATATTAAGGAAGTCCCTGAATTTAGAAAGGTATCACCCTAGGCATGTTGCTTTTAGTGTTATATGCTGGAAATTTCAAATATGTATATAAAGCCATGTTATTTTTCTGCTGAGCAATTATAGGAGGAAAAAACAACTAATGCATAAGCTCATATTATAATAAACAGACAGTATTTTCCTCCAAAAGATGTACTGCTTCTAGATATGGAATCAGCATCTTATTTAGTAATGTTCAGATTTACTATGTAGATTGTACACCTACATAGACCATTGACCCTGGACTGGCAACGGTTACATAATCAGTATATTTTCCCAGCATGCTTGCTGTGCCCTGTTCCTTCTATGTATTGCTCTGTTCATAGTGATTCCTCTCTCACTGACTTGACATTTGGAGACAGTAAGGAGGAGGCGTGAGTAGAAATGGAAAATTTGCAAGGGGAAAATGAATTGACCCATGCAAGAAAATCTCTGGGTGACATTGGACGAGTCACTCTCTCTCAGTCTGAAGTACTTCACAGGGTTGTTTTGAGGATAAAGTGGGGGATGAAGGGAACCATGAATGACGCCTTAGGTCTGAGGAGGAAATGAAAGCTATACATCTATTAATAAATGAAAAGATGTGGCTTCATAAGATTTAAACCCAATCACTGGGTCTGGCAAAATAAATTTTAGAGATGGTATTAACCCCAGACTGAGATTCTCTGCCTTCTGAACCACATCCTCATCTCAACTAAAATGTGGTTGAGCATTTTTCACATAGATCATAATGTCACATGTAAATACAGCCTATGTTGTTTGAGAATCATAAGTCTAGCAGCATGTATTTTATCATGCTATAGAAGAGTAGTTTTCCATCTCCACCCATGCAGATGTTCTTGACTTCAGGTCACAGTTTTTCTGGGACCATACCAGCTAGGACTTCTGGAAACATCTGGGAGGCCAAAGGATGAAAACCACTGCTATGTGTATGATTATTATTATGTAGTGAGATGTAGTTAAAGGATGCTTTTAAAAATGAATCTCTGCTAGCTGATAGAACAATATTAAGGTATATTCAGTATATCTTATTAAAGTGGCTGACTGCTGAATTTTAGAAAAAGTTATTCTATTTTGGGGCTTTTAAGACTTCCAACACTGTTTCACATTAAATTTCTCCTGTACAAGTCTGAGAAAACATTGAAACGTAAGTTATATAATTGCAAGCTGATGCATTCAGAACTAAAAAAGTAAATAAATAACTTCGTTTCCACACATAGACAATCCTAAATAAAAATTGCAGATTCAAACATCCATGAATATATTTTATGTTAATAGATGCACTGATATGAAAGGCATCTAATTACATAATGTATTATTAGCCATTTTCTTTAGCATCCTATTAACATTTAATAATGGCAACATTTTGTAGTATCCACAGAAAAAGCTCTTCTTTTACCAGCAGAACTAAGAAACAAGCAAACTAGCATTATTGATCTACTGCATATTTGTCTAGCTAAAAATACTGAAAAAAAACTGAATAGAAGCGGGTGTTGTCATGTGAAATTTATACTGTGCTATTATGGGAGGTGGATGTAAATAACGTGTAAGAAATATAAGCATGTGTACTATATAGGATCTTGTCAAAGTTAACTGCATGATTTAATTATTTATTACAGATTCAGACTTTAAACTGTTCCTTAGGTTAGATCACAGAAAGTGTTGGATATAATAACTAGTGTTAATGCAGTGCAAGAAATGGCAAATGGAATGCATTAATAAGTCTGGCCAGAATCTTATTGCTTACATATGCTGGCATGTGTGTGAGACTACCTAAATCACACTGTATGCCACCAGTATGGAATCTCTGCTTGTGAATCATGTGAGTCATGTGACTTGATGTGTAGTAGGGAAGCAGCTCTTCAACTACTGGCAATTTGCCATTGTGCTTTAAGCCATTGTACTACTACTGGCATACATAAGCACTGCACCTAAGATAATGTGGAGTAGGGAATAAAGCATTGTACTGATGTTTAAAATCTTTACAAGGCCTGGAAATCCTCATATTTTACTCTCTTAAAGGTACCATGTGGGGAATAATAACCATGAAGGATGAGGTGGTTAGTTGAGTGGTTGAAGCCCTGCTCCTTCTTGTGTGCCAACCGTGTTTTGAGTTGAGAGGGAGGGAAACTGAATCCATAGGCACTTAAGCAGAAATCCCTACCCAGCCTTAAGGTGACTGATCTAGGGATGTGAATTTTACAACCTCTCACTTTCAGAGAAACTAAGAGAAAAACCCTCTTATTTTCTTGCCATGAATTGGTGTGTGTGTGTGTGTGAGAGAGAGAGAGAGAGAGAGAGAGAAATGTCACAAGAAATTGTGTGGGACTTCTGATCATCATTTCCCCCAGGAGAGAAACCTATCTAGGCAGAATTATTACAAATCCTATGAGGAATTGGCTGGAAAAGGCATTGACCTATGAAGAATGTATTGGTTTCTTTTGCAAAAGGATAGGCAATAAAATGAAAACAATGAATGGGGAAAACAAAAGTATCATTGGAAGATACAACTGGTGCTTCTCTAAGTCTCTGTAAAGAATCTTGGCATGGTGCAACTTGGAAAATTGCTAAGAATGAGAAATGTTTCAATTTCTCTTTACATTCCTGCATTGATCTTTGACCACTATCTGTTCACACTAACCTACTACATGGGATTGGTTTGGATTAAAATGAGATGGAGGAAAATACTGCCTGGCTCCGTTTCCTCTCGATGATTGTAACCAGGAGGTTCAGCTTGGGAAGATGGTTTCATTACCATGGGTGCAATGGTGTGGTGTTTCACAGGTGAGGATGCTCTTCTCAATGCTGTTCAGCATCTACATGAAGCCACTAAGTGAGGTCATTCTTTATCTCTCTTTTGCATAATTGGCAGAGGATATTGCCCAAGTCCTAGAATTTTCCTGACTATGATACTGAACTGGATGAGGACAAACATATTGAGACTGAATCCAGACAAAATGGACATCATGTTCTTGGAAGGTGTGTCTGACAGATTGGGTGTTAACCAACCTTTTCTAGATGGGCTTATTCTCTGCCTGAAGGACCAGGTTCAGTTCATTCATTCATTCATTCATTCATTCATTCCGCTTGTACCCCACACCCATCTTGGAGGTTTTCCAACTCTAGGCAGCTAATAAATGAGCACACACGTTAAACCATGTTAAAAGATCTGGGAATCATATTGGACCTGGATCTCTTTATAGAGATACAAATAACTGCCATAGTCAGGTATGCCTTTTTCCATCTTAGCCAGAGAGTCTAGTTTTGCTCATTCCTTGATAGGAAATCCCTCTTGTCACAGGTTCATGCATTGGTAATCTATAGAACTGATTTCTGTAATGCATTCTATGTGGGGCTATCTTTGCAAGGTACAGAAGCTGCATAAGGTGCAGAATGGAGCTGCCTGGCTGGGGTCAGGGATTTGGAGGACTATCCAAGTTTTCTTCACTCTGGCCTGGTTGCATTAGCTAGGTTTTAGTATTGATATAGAAGCCCTAAATGGTCTAGGACAGTGGTTCTCAACATTTCAGCCCATGGCGCCAAATCAACCGGCCCATGTCTTTGCTCCAGCTGCCACCACCACCAGAATTGGCTGTGAACTCATTTTCGGCTATTATGAACACATTTACAACAGCTACGGATGCATTTACAACAGCCGTAAATGAGTCCATGACCAATTCTGGCAGTGGTGGCAGTAGCTAAACCACCAGTCTGGCCCACTAACTGTCTGAGGGAGGATGACCTGGGCCTTGACTTCAAAAAGTTGAGAATCCCTGTTCTAGGACCTAGGTATTTGACAGAACATTTCTCTCTGGCAACAGGTGCCCAGACAACTAGGTTTTTCCAGGTTTGTGGGCTGTAGTACCTACCCAGAAGGATTTCCAGAAAGCTTCAACTAGGAATTGTACTTTCTTGGTGGTGCCGTCAGTCTAGAACACTTTCCGATTGTTCATTCATCAGGCTACCAACCTTCAGGTGTTCTTCAAACTCATAAAAGCAGAGCTATATAAGGAGGCATTTGGTTCCATCTCACCCCTTATTTAATTTCAGTTAGACCTTTTTCTTCTTTCTCTGTTTGATTTATGTTTTGGCGACTCTAATCGAGTTCATGTTTCATTTAATTTTACTTGTAACATACAAGTAATGTATGTTTTGGCTTCAGATTGATGTGTTTTCTTTGTTGTTTTGCTTCACTGTTTTTTTAAACATCCATAGTAAATATTGCTTTAGATGGGCAGTATAGATAAAATGAAATAAGTATATCGTTATAAACTCTTTGGAAGAAGGGTAAGGTAAAATACATATATATGGGGTTTCCAGATATCTCTCTTGGTAGTCTAAACAAAAAAAACTACTTTATTTCATAAATGTGGTCACTTTGTGAAAGCTGTGGCCATTTAGTTCCTGTCTTAGGTTGCAAGGTGAAAGAATTTTGACCAATATGATAGTTGTTAGTTCACTCCTATAAGAAGATAGCACCTCGCTGTTCCTCATTGTGGCTCTTTCCCCTGAACCAAGCAGTTGCTAAAACTGTCCTTGAGTGTCAAATTGTTGAGTCTGAAGGTACATCTAAAATAGGACACTGGTCAGAATCCTATTGGCTTACACAATCATGTAAGGGCATGATAGGAGATAGGAGGTAGGAGATGTTTCCAGGCTATCTGTTGTACACTACTCCTTTCTTGATTACACTATTGATGGTGCAACTGGTTGTGTGACCAGAAACATGACAACCAGCAAAGGGAAGTCAAAAGCATTTATGTGACTGAATGGTTTTCTGCAGGATTTTCACCATTGTATCCCTTCTTACTATGAGTAAGTGGCAAAACCTGGTGACAGAATGCCTCAAGACCTATACCTTATCTAGGAGGTCTTTTCTTGCATTCTTCATAGCAGTAAGAACTGTGAGCCTTAACAAGGGAAGCAAAAGATGCTAATGCAAAACAGCTGCCATCCACTGCTTTTTCCTCTGACCTGTGTACAAATCTGGTTCAATCCACATACAAATGGGAAGTTAGGGTTGTCATCTTCTTTGCCACAAATTGGTACCCTTAATAATAGTTACAACAGAGGTGACAGAGGCTAATTAGGCTCTGAGCAGTAGTAGCAGAAGGAAGATTCTACTGCCAACTTTGGTTGATTAAACACACACACTCCATACAGACAAACCTTTGCTTGCTTCTATAAGTGCTAACATTAAATTAAAAAGAAAGATGGTTAAGTAAGAGACATTATCTTTAAAATAGGCCAAAAAAAGATCCACAAGTATTGTGGGTAACTTTTGTTTTTGAAAATGCAGTTGTTGTTTTGATCTAGTTTTTAAATTACAGTGATAGAAAGAAAGCTCCAATCATCCATACTTCTTCTATTTATCCAAACTTCTTTTCTAATATCTGTTTTCAGCACAATATTTTAACCTTAGAGAAAGCTAAAGATTTGGGATAATGTTCTTTTTCAAATGTAGCTTTAAAAAATAGTTCCCCATGGATTGCCTGCTATTATAGCTTTTCTATATTCCAAAGTCTCCATAAATATTCGATTTGTGTGTTGCTGTCCATGCTGCATCTTCTCTCTGCCAGTAAGAGGCATGATTGCACTAAATTGGAAGCAGCAAGCTTCAACAGTTTGCCTGTTGTTGTTGTTTTTTTAAAAAATTCCCTAGGATTGGATGGGCGGGTGGGGTAGCTTTCAGCTTTTCAGTTAACATTAGTTGGGTTTAGTTCCAGTGACAATCATTGCCTGTGTAAAGTTCCCTTCCATTAGTTCCTGCTTTTGAGTGTATCATGCTCTTCTCATAAGCATTTCTAACTTGCCCCCAACTAACCAACAAACAACTGAAATCTGGATAAATAGAATTACAAATCATCCACTTGGGAGGTAGAAAAATAGGACAGAAATAATTACCCATGCAAGTATACTTGTTCTTATTTCTTATCAGATTTTTCCATCACCCAGTCTAAATCAAGATTTAAAATAGCTATACTGTAGTTGTCAAACTGATAGTTCAAGGAGTAAGTCATATGCAGCATATTTAGATATCTGCAGCCCATAAATGTTGATACCATTCCTAAATTCAGAAAAGCCTCCCCATCTAACAGCATCAGCAGCAAAGCATCATAACCCTTCTTTTTCCACAATCAAATCAATGGACCTTGAGTATCAGTAGATTTGGAAGATGCAGAGATCAGTGTTTGTAATATTTTTCATTGTAAATCTTTTTGGAAATAGTGTAATGTTTGGCAAGGACAATGGCAGTTTTGCAAAAGCTACCAGAATGGCCTTTTCTTTTCCTTTCTTTTTTGTAAATAAAATCTCTGACAATGAAATAGTGTATTAAAATAAGAAATGCCTACGAGCATCCTGTAAAAAAAAAAAGAGATGCCAATTAAATACTGAATGATCGTAACTCCTTCCACAAAAACTTAAAACTGCTTTCATTCTTTCCTCCCGCAACTACTACAGACCTTTGATGCTCTTCATTAAAAGAGCAATAGAAAACAAAACTGTTCCAATAACTTCACAGCCATTCTTAGTGTACTAGAAAATGGGTTGGATGGTTTATGGTAAAATTGCATGCAACATTTTCTTCCCACTATTAAGAAATGTGCCATTTATGATCTAGTAGTATAAGGAAAGACGCGGTTTGTACAACAGATTTCTAAAGCTGTGCAGATATCTGTGTACTGCTCTATATAAAAGAATGCCAAGAACTATTTGAGGGGCTAGTAATATAAACAATATGTGTCTGACATTATGAGTTTATCATGCAAATATAATTGTCTTCTTACAAAAGAGTAATAAAAGCAGAACTTATATGTTGTGGATCCATTTTGAATTATTTTTGTACAATGTATTAAGTGAAGCCAAGAAGCCATTTTACCACAATAGGAGTATTATTACATTGCCATTTGTTAATTTGTTTGTTTTTACTAGTAGTTTCAACTGTCTTTCTGAAATGAGCTGTTACTTTTAGAATTTGGAAAACCTGTTCACTTTCGGAGAAAAAGGGTCATTCAAATTGAGAAGTTAGGGAACCGCTGGAAGAATATGTGAGGTATACAATAACATCCTCCTGAATGTTAGAATTATTTGATCTGTTTATGTTGTGATATCTACAGAATCTGATTTTTGATATCAGTTACTTATTTTCTTATTTATTTATTTATTTATTTATTTATTTATTTATTTATTTATTTAACATGGAACTTGCTTGCTGTAGCTTTTGTGGTATACCTGGTTATCTCTTTGTTTATAAGTAGAACAGATTATACTCACAGTTAGTGGAAGAATGGTAAGTGATCCCTTTTATAAAAGGATTGCATTTCTCTTTAGGGTGACTTCTTTTCCATCAGATTTTGCAGGATGTTCAAATCTGGCACAGAAATGACAACAGACAAACACATTTTGATAGGTTAATAGTATATCGGGGCTAAAATAGGGGCAGTGATTTTTCAAATAGTTGTCCTGCTAAGTTTCTCTACAAGCTCAACTGAGCATGTTTTAAACATAGCTATGCACTTCTATGCCTCTCTAATTTCATTCAGCCCAAACTCTCAGATGGCAATAAAAAAAGGGGGGGCTAAAGGTCTGCTGTCTTTTAAGCTTGATAAAATCCATGTGTTAATGGACTATAATACTGGACTGTATTATTCATTGAGATACATTTATTGTTCTGTATGTAATTGGGTTGTAGGTCTTGTATTGCAATCTTTATTATTGGTTTTATTATTTCCATGGCTTGTTGATAAGAGCTTTAAAAAGACAGAAATCAAGGGGGCACTAGCATGATTATTTTTGTCGGATAGTGTTACTAATGCTTACAATTATAGTTCTTTCAAATTCTACTTTTTTCAGTCTTTTCTTCACTACTGAATGCTTCAATTTCCTTGAATATTCACTGAAATTTTAAAAAGTATCGCTGGCAAACCATCATCATAGAACTTAAAAGAATTAATGCATAAAATTCCAGCTGTATTTAATTCAACAACATAACACCAGATTTTCTGCATAAAACATACAGGGCAATTATTAATTCTGGGGTGAAAACGAGAGGAATTGCTACAGTCTAAACTTAATATAGCAAAGTGTAGCCACATTTTGCATTGTTTTTAAATCTCTGGGGAATTCTTCAAAGGTCTACGATTAGAAATGTAAGCACCTTTTAAAAATAGTTACATTGTTATTATGTAAAAAATTCTTTTTAAAGTTACCTATGCAAATCATGTTTCCATTTAAAAATGGAAATAGTGATAACTCAAAGTGCATGTATGCTTTCTGCAGTTTTCACATTTTGGAATGACTACTAGTCTGTTCCTAATTCTTTCTAATCAGTAGGAATTTGGTGATTGAATTAAATTATTTTAAATAAATTTGAACACTGTAGATGGTATCTTCCAACTAAGTTAAATTCTACTTATTTCAGTAGAAAATGAAACATATGTTTAACTCCCTCGCCTGTTAAAGCAAATGGGTTTTACAGAACCTTGATTTTGACAGCATTAAAGCAAGCATTTGCTACCAAGCTTGTCCATTATGAAAATTATTCTGCCCTTCTCCTTCCTCAATAAACCAGTTTTTGATTATTATCAGAAAATACTTTATTTTCACATTTTGCATTCCTTAGCCACTTGAGAAAGGAGGGGAGGTTTGCTTGTCTGACACAGACCCAATTCTATGCAAATGCATAGATGAACTGAGTTTGACCACCCACTCACGTACAGTTATTTACTTCTGTATCAGTTTTTTGTCAAACTGCTGGTTGTTGTTGTTGTTGTTGTTGTTGTTGTTGTTGTTGTTGTTGTTGTTGTTGTTGTTGTTGTTGTTGTTGTTGTTGTTGTTGTTGTTGTTGTTGTTGTTGTTGTTGTTGTTGTTGTTGTTGTTGTTGTTGTTGTTGTTGTTGTTGTTATTATTATTATTATTATTATTATTATTATTATTATTATTATTATATTTGGACTTGTATGCCGCCCACTTGACAATGTGATTCAGGGCGGCTCACAACAATACCACATGCAAATACATTATACATATATACATATAACTTTTGTCACCAGGTTTACAGCAAATCATAAACATTTTAAAACTCATTTATTACTATTGCTAGAAATATATTTTTGGCTCTGATCATGAGCTAACCAGGCTTCTCTGTTGATGGAAGTAGCTCTGTCAGTGGAACTAGAAGAAAGGCAGTCCTTTGTATCTCCCCCCCCCCCCCCCCACCCTACCCCAGTCCTTGGAACATTAGTTCCAGAGGGCTGGGAAGACCTGGTAAAAAAAGAAGAAAAGAGAGAGAGAATGTAATTTTATTTCTATTTTATTTTATTTGACAGAGCAGCAGTTCCAAGAGGTAGTTGGGGAGAAGGAGGAAACTTTGCTGTCCTAGTGGAAATATTGTAAAATGACACTGGGTTTAAAACTCTGTCAATGATCAGCTTTTGCTTCTTTTCAAATCTATTTACCCATCAATGACATAATTCCCTTCCAAATATATCTAGATTCTTGGCATTGGTTGGGGTGTGTAGTAATTAGCAATAGAGACTGATATCATAGCTTCCCAGTTTTGCATTCTCAGAAAGCTGATGCCTACTCACAGCCATGAATATAGCATCATTTAATTAAATTTTATTTTTTGTTTGCTGAATGGATAGCAATTTTTTACCAGTATTTTTCCATTACTGCTTTTGCCATCAATCAGAGAGAAATTCAAATTCTACAGTTTACTCTTTGGGAAAACTACGGAGTGAAATTTTCTGAGAGAAGTCAGCATGATCTATCAGTTTATTTTGACTTTAAATGATTAGTATATCTTTTTAAAATGTTTTATATAACTTTAGAAACTGTAATTTAGGGCAAACCATATTTCTTTATCTAAACAGAGCTATTAGATGAAAAATTACATTGTGTGTTTTAGTCTTAGTCAATAAAACATATGTATATGTTACCATGGGAAATATAAGTTACCTAAATGACAAGGGGTTTATTTTATTTTTCAAAAATGTAGCTAATTTTCTAGTCTGCAAACCCTAGAATTCCACATATGAATGATTTTCTGTCTTTGGTTTATCTACAAATCAACACTGTTAGCATAATAGTAAAAGGGTGATAAATAAATGTAGTTCAAACATGTTTCTGTTGTATCTCTTGGACAACTGCCTTCTCAAATTCCATTCTCTTTGTAGGACTACAGAATGGGGTGGGCTCTTTCCCTCGTCACAAAGACAATGTCAGCAACTCAAGGCCATGAGATGTATTCCATTCTGTGATGAATCTCCACCACTGGTTTGCCTCTGTTTCCCTGAGGGACACTGTTGGTGTGATGAAGAAGCCACAGCATGGACTCTTCTCACAAAAACAGGTAGCTTCTGATATTACCTTTACACTGAAGGAAGAAGTCATGGGCACTGGTTCCTGAGCTACAATGATAACAGAAGAAATGAACATGAAGATAACCATAAAAATGCAGGAGCAAGGTGATACCTTTATTGGATCACAGAAAAATCAACCATCACACAAGCTTTTCTTATTCAAGACCACTTCTTCATACATGCGCCAATTTCTTGTGGATAGTGTAAAGGTTTTCCTTGCTCAAAAGCCAGTCGTATCTGACTCTAGGGTGCAGTGCTCATATCTGTTTCAAAGCCAAACAGCCAGCGCTGTCTGCTGCTGCAGACGTTTCCGTGGTCATGTGGCAGGCATGACTAGACACCGGAGTGCACAGAACGCTGTTACCTGCCCACTGAAATGGTCCCTACTTGCAATTTCTTGCTTTCAAACTGCTAGGTTGGCAGAAGCTGGGACAAAGACAGGAGCTCATTCCATCCTGCAGTACTCGGGAATTGAACCGCTGACCTTCTGCCTCCCAGTCAGCGTCTCAGGCACTTGAGCCACTGCAAATAAGAGTTCCAAAAGGTAATGGCAAACCCTGTAACTTAGAGGTGAGTTAGAAAAACAGTGGGCTACATCTGGTAGCTGTTGGTTGGATATTAACCCCTATTCTTGAAACATAATGTGTGATCCACATATGTGAAGAACCAGTTGGATTTGTCATATACAAGACCTATCTCAAGAGGCAACTACACAACAGGGAAAAAATGTGGATGATTCCTCTGTGAAATTGCAGTTGAGAAGTTAGGCTTCCCTGTATTAATTCGCTTTAGGAAGCATCAGACAGAGGGTAGGAATTCAGCCTTGTTTGCAGCTTGTTAACCACTTGAATCTTCTCTATCCCACACCTGGTGCCTGGGTCTGCTTGTTTCCTTTTGCTCTTCTTTCTTTCTTCTTTCCAAGGCTTGCTGTAGAGATCTCTTTTGATGTTCTTCTGCCCAGCCTAGCACTTTCCTCACAGTTTCACTGCTCAGGTATGAAAAGGGTTTGTGTTCATATGCAGACTGTACATACAAGCAGGAATGTTCTCACAGCCTAATGTGAACAGCATCCTTTCACTGTTCAGATGCAGAATTGAAATGGTAAGCAACACACTGATGGGGAAAGGTTTGGCATGCCTGTTTAAACATATCCACAACATCAGGTCACAGAACGCTACAGCAGAGTTTAGCATGTCCTTGAGTTGTTTCTGTTTAGTGCCTGTCCCTTGCCTTGGGTCAAAAAGTTATAACACATCTCTCACACTGAATATCCTCCTCCATACCCTCAGAAGAAACTATTATGTGTTTTTCATATAGGTTTCTTCTTAATGACTTAATAACCTTATTTTAATAGAATAAATTCCATTGGCTTGATCAAACCAAAATGCCCATGAATACCATTAACATTTGTTTAATTGTTTGTTTGACCCAACTCAGTTCCCACTAATGATATCAATAAAGTTTTGTCTTACGATCCCTTTAAGAGTGTTATGCAAAATTTGCAACAGTACAAACTGAAATTTGATTCCTAGCAATAGAAGACTTCTTAATTCCCACTGCATACTAGGAATGTTTCTTCTTGTGCAAGATGATAAATCAAAGAAAACTGTGCTTTAAAATATTCTTGGTAACATAAAAAGAAAGGGAGAAAAGGAATAAGATTATAGCAAAACTCAAAATGAATTCCTATTGAAACCACTTTAAAATATTGTAAATACTGGTTCAAATACAGTAAGCAGAAGAAGAAGAATGGTAGATGGGCAGAGGACGGTGCAGCTCTACAATATCCTTGCAGAGAGTCTGTGAACATCATTCACATACAATAGACTTGATTCAGTATCAAGAGAAAAACAGATAGACTAGTAGAATAGCTTTCATTGTATGTGCTTATAACTCTTTATATGCTCAAAATGTAAGCAATGTTAATCTATTTTACCTGTTTGTAGCATTTCTCACTTATCTCTCTGTGTGTGTTTTCTGTTTCTGTTTTATTATGGCTCCCCCAATAAACTTGATAGTGACAATAATCACTTTAAAAAGGCATGTTATCATGGTCTTTGAAATTCTCCAACCTATTTGTGGATTTTTTTTATAAAAAAAGTCAGTCTTCCCCCAAAGGTAATTGAATTTCTTCAGAGGAAAGATGAATTTTTCAGCTTTCTTACAGTGTCTAATATCAGTTGTGATTGCTGTACAGCTTTTTTCTGTTCCCCACCCCCCAAGAACTGTTGTTTTATCACCAATGCCTGTTGCCTAAATATCATCCTAAGGGAAGCAGCACCCCTCCCAGAAATTTTGGAGAAAAAGAAAAATGCTAGAATGTTTCTTGGGGAAAAAGTTTTCTGAGAAATTTTGGTTCAGCATGACATTTTTAGAGTTCAGCATCTTATTCAAAGGCTGCCAAATGTTAGATTCTTGAGTAGTCACAATAGATTTATTTGATATTTACTGCAAATGTTTGTAAAGCAGCTTCTCTCCACCCCACCCCACCCTTGAGTTCTCTAGCAGGCATTAAGAGGAGGCATTTTGTGTAGTGTGTTATCATGGTGTGCTATGATTTGTCCTCCACTTTTCCAAAGTTTTATTTCCTGTTAAAGAGTCTTTCATTTTAAGGGCCTGTTGGAGTTTCTTATGAATATGTTTTGAGCTTATTGTATATTGTAAGGTGGTGATAATTCTGCATTTTGGTTTAGCCTAGTATGAGCTCCCCTGGCAGCCCATACTTCCTTCTCTGAGAATGAAAGCGCGGCGCCAAAATGGCCGCCGTGCTCTTTGCGGGGGCCCCCCGGACTCAGACATCCGGGTAGTTAGGGGGCGTGGCCACCCCTCTATAAAAGGGGTGGCCACGAGGCAGCCGAGCTGCCATTTTGTAAAAGCGACGGAGAGGAGAAGTTTTTCTCCGTCGCTCTTCGTCTTGCAGAGGGAAGCCTTTTTGTGGCTGCAGCCCCTTAGCGGTCTTGGGCTGCTTCATTTTCGGCTTCCCAGCTAGCGATTTTTGATCCCTGGATAGGGATCGCTCTTCGTTTATGCCTCCTGGAAAGGAGGCTATGGCGAAGCAGGCTCGCCTGCGCAGGGGGCAGCAGTCGGGTCGGAAGACCGCGACTGCACCCCCTCAACAGGACCTCCAGCCGGAGGCTCCCACCGGGACTGGTGGGATGGGGCAGCTCAGGCCATGGCCCGTGGCCCCCCAGCCTCAGACCGGCCCCACAGGTGCTTCGGCCCCCGGCCCGTAATTGCCGGCCATGGGTTTTGAGCAGGGGGGAGGGCCTGGTGCGGTTGCACAGCAGGGCTTACTATGGGATGGAGTTTTGGGCATGGCCCTTTTTGGGGCCTGGCTCTCAAGTAGGGGCCCCTGGACCATTGCCCGGTGGGCCGTCCGGCCCACCTGGCCCCCTTATGCAGGGGGATTGGCATGCATTACTGGCCCGCATAGCAGCGCTAGAGGCATCCCTAGGGATCGGCCCTTCAGAGGATCCGGCCCTCGGCCCACGGCTGCCGGCCGCGGGCCGGAACGATTGGGGGGAGGGCCTGGTGCTGGCTCACAGCATGTTTTACCCATTAGGGGCCGGAGTTTTGGGCATGGCTCTATTCTGGCCCAGGCTCTCAAATTGGGGCCTCTGGCCCAATACCGAGTGGGCCATCCGGCCCACCTGGCCCACCTACTAGGGGTTTTCGTGGCAGGGGATGCCTGGTTAGCACGTTTGGCTGTGCTGGGGGCATCCTTAGCCAACCAGTTGGTGGGGGCCCCTTCCCTAACTACGGAGCCCCTTTGTGTCTGCCGGCTACTTCGACTGCTGCCACTATGCAACAGGCGGCCAGCCGGGTCGAGCTTCTCGTGACACGCCGGCCTGTGCCCGCCGCTGTCTCGCAGCTCCCCGTTTGTCTGGAACTGCGACTGGAGTGCGTTGGAGGTCGCCCCAGAGCTCGATTTCGGTCGCGAGCTCTGATGCCCACCGTGGGCCGGAACCCCCAGTGGGGGCGGCTCACGGGGGTGCAACTTGTGAGTATTAGGTTCAAGTTGAATGCACACACATCACAGTCCATTTCCAGCACTGGGGGTTCAGTGCTCTTTGCCTCGCCAATTTGAGGCTGGGGGGCATCACTCGCCATCCTATCCCAGTGCCCCTTGGTTGCATTCTGGCACGACGTTGGGGGTTGGGGTGTATGCTCCCGGGGCGGTACGTGGCGTCACAGGGGCTGTCCAGGTCCCGCTGTGTATGTCCGGTGTACATCATATACCGGCAATGGCATTGCCGATGACTGGTTATTCATGGCCCCCCCCAGTGATCATCTGCCCCAGATCATGAGGGAAAAGACTTGGTGGGGGGGAGTACGTTGATAAATTCTCCCTATGAACTGAGACCCAAATAAGGATAGGAGGTACGGACAGGAGGACAGAGACATTGTGTGGTCCCGCCGTAGTGAGCCACCACGCACTGGGGTGTCCGCCCCTGGAACAGTGTTGAGCATCGCAGGGGCTGTCTGGATCCAGCTGCGTAGGCCTCTTTATACAGAACGTGCCATCAAGGGCTTTGCCGATGGACGGCTATTACTGGCCCCGGTTGATTATTGGCTGCAGGCCATGAGGGGCAAGGGCTGGAGGGGGACATGTGGATATTCTCCCTATTGAACTGCGAGCCCACTGGGAGGAGAGAGAAGGACAGGACGGCTGGGACAAAGAGATGTCCCATCGTCGTTAGCCACCGTGCACCTTGGGGCCAACTGGTTGTCGGCATACCTTGTACGTATGGTGGTATGCCGCAGGACTTGACCTGTTTGGGCCATCCTGAGGTTGAGCGGATGGGCCCATGACAGTTGGCTCATGGTGAGGAATGTGCACGGGGGTGGCTCTATATCCCGAGGGGAGTTGGGATGAGTCCTGTCAGCAAGGGTGCTCGTGTACATCATTCCCACGGAACCGGTGCCTGGTGATGGGTACCATGGTGGCCATGCTAAGCAGCGGGCTGTTTAGACACTGGCTCCACGCAAACTGGTCGGGCGGGGGGTTCCGGCCCGCTTACGGTGTTCGGCCTGCTCAGCTGACGATGTGTGTACTAAGCACCACGGTCGTTACCGACTTAGTGCCCCCCCTTTTTGTGCCGGCCCTCTCGCCGCCTCCGCGTGCCCGCAGGTTGGTGGGTTACGGGGCAGAGGTGGGGGTGCACAGGGGCGATCAGAGCTCCGTCTGAAGCAACTACCTTTGTCATAACCCCCCCTCCCGCCCCAAGTACAGTCAGCCTGGAGGGATGTCACTCAGTTCATCCAAGGAGGGATGGGGCGGGAGACCTGCTGGAGGGTTTTCCAATGGGGCTTTTGTATCCATTCGGGGGTATTGGGGCCCCCAGGATGCTACTAATCTGGTTCCCTTCCAGGGTAACGGAGAGGGGGCTCCACTGTCCACAGTTAGGAAGTTGGGGGCTATGAGAGTAACGGGGGGCCCTTCTTGGAACCACCTTTCCTTAGTCGAATGTATCCCCTTGAAGCTCATACCGAGCTAGAAACAGGGTGAATGTAATATAATCCTCCATTCGGCTTACCTTGTGGGTGCTCCGTTCAGGGATTCCCTTCCTGATGACCTTGTTCAGTCAGGTACTCGTAGTTACCTCGGCTACTATGGGTGGCACGCTCATGCAATTCTGGTGCTGTTGTGGCACAGTGTGATGTACACTCGGCTTCCAGCTTTTTGCCAGTGCACCTCATGATTTAGACCTATCGGGTTTTTAGGTTTTGAGGGGGATTTTAATTAGATAGGGCCAACCCCCTTTCTGACCGCGTTAATTCAGGTTCGGCACCCGACCGATGTGGGACTTTCATTCAGTGGGCATTCGCTCACGAGTTGGGGCCTCGGTCTCCAGCCCATTACCTCAACGACTTTGGGTCTGGGGTTAAACAGGGCTTGGACACGTGTACGCGTCTCCTCATCACAATTCAGACACTCAGGTGGGAACTGGGTGTCCCCTTGGCGCCTGAATAGACCGAGGTCCCATATTCAGACATCACATTTACGCCTCGATGCTGTCGCGCGGGCATCCAGGTTAACCATTGATACGGTGGCTTGGATGTCCATGGCGATTTTGGCATTGATTACCAAACATTGAGTATGCCCTTGGGAATTGTAGTTAATTCATTGCCCCCCTTAATTTGTTCGCTCTGGCTAAAATTACTCCTGGGTTTAGAGGGGTCTCTTATGGGAGATCAGACCTAGTGTCCTGCCCTAGATATCTAGTACGGCCAGATACCGCCGGCTCTCTGACTTATGGGGTTACTCTGAGGGTGGGTGCACGGATTGTCCCTGCAATCACCGTAATCACGTTTTCTCCCGTTTTAGAGAGCACTGAGGCTATGGTGCAATGAGTGGGCCTACTCAATGGTCCGATTTCGGCGTGACAATGTGGCAGTGGTGCACATTGTCAACACCCAGAAATGCAAATCCCCCGGGTCCTGGCATTAGTTTGTCTATTCTTTTGTGAAGCCTACGCCTAAATGTGCTGTTCCAGGCCAGACATGTTCTAGGTATGAATAATGACTTTACTGCTGCTTTTCCCCACCAGCGGATCGCCCGTTTCCGTGCTTTACTCCCGAAGCAGAGGAATTCCACTTGCCACGTTTGGCCGATAGCTGGACGTTAGGCGAGCTAAAGGGAACCGGACATGTCATTGGCACCTCGCACGCATAAGGCGTATCACTATGAGTTCATGTGTCGTGTCAGGGAAGGGTGGACACGAGAACGTGCCCGCTGCCCCTACACGCGTCACTCCTTTTCCCAGAATTTTGACCCACCTTGCATGAGGTGGCATTACTTATGTACAGATAGGTGGGAGGTGGCTCTTAGCCACGCAGCTACCACGGTAGCCTTTTGGAGCGCTCCGCATCAGTGAGAGGGTCCCAGAGTTGGTACCACCTGTGTAAGGTGGAGGTGTCTCGTAGGGCACTGGAACTCGAAGATGTCTCTGTCACATGAGTGGGCTCGTGTGGGGATACGGTCCTCACGGGTGTTTCAGCACGGTAGGCAGTGGTGTATACTGCTACTAAGTTTTCGAGACATCTGTCCGGTTGGTGCCCTACATGATTTTTCGACAGTGCCTGCTGCGCGCCCCAGCCTGTTTTCTGCCACCGGGAGGGGTCTACCCTTACTATAGTACAGTCCCTGAGGGTGACCGGTGCCGCGTTTCGCGGTGTGGAGCCCGTTTTGGCACCATTTACTTAAGGTAGGAGTCGCGTTGATCGCGGCTACGTTTGGGGTACTACGAGGTGGATATGCGCAATTTCAGATATGTACGTCCCCTCATTGTATGAGTACCTGTTTATGCCCTTCACCTTTTTTCTCCTCTTTTACAGATCCTAAGGGTCTCAACACACCGGTGGTGGGGGGCTGGTGGGCCGCAGCTATGTACACTGGGCAGCGGTATAGGCTGCAGTGACAGAGAGTGGACCCCGGCCGGGCTGTGTGCATCCGCACGAAGGC
This sequence comes from Bradypodion ventrale, assembly GCA_035047345.1. Lineage (NCBI taxonomy): Eukaryota > Metazoa > Chordata > Lepidosauria > Squamata > Chamaeleonidae > Bradypodion > Bradypodion ventrale. Next base: position 318,630,925 of record JAWDJE010000001.1, on the reverse strand, counting down.
TATGGTATGGTATGCGCGGCACATGGGGGCGGGAACTGAGGCCATTCCTGCTGTCTGACAGGGATGCTCGACCGCCCTATGTTTTACAGGCACCCCGGAGGCAGCGATATTATACGGATCACTGCCGTTACTAAACCGTCGGGGGGCTGTGACCTGGCTTTTACATCACGTATGGCTTACATACGGTCGCTATGGTCTACATCGTGCCGAGACACCAATTTAGGGGAGATGCGTATCTCCCTAGTTCGGACTGTTCCGGCAGTCAGCGGACGGGGCTGTGGCTCCATCCCGTTCGGTGCATGGCTGTAAGACGGCCATTGGATACTGGCTGATAGGATTAGACAAAATTTTGCTGGTAAGCGGGAGAAGGGGTCCACATGTCGGCTAGAGGTATGTACCTCATTCTTGGTGTGATGCAAGCAGGCCTGGCGACCGAGATGGCTGTCTTGGGGGGGGCGGTGAGTCATCATGGATGCCTCCCCGTGTGGCGGGTAGCACTGGTAAGGTAAATATTTATGACCCACAGGTATCCGGCAGGTTCGCAATTGACTGGCCAACACTAGATAGGTACAAGTTGGTTAACGTTGACTGGTCAACGACGAACCAGGCAATGGGGTGATGGCACGAGCTATTCAGCATGCATCACCACGTGAGTTTACGGATACACGTCAGAGGGTGGGGTCAGTAGATAGTTTATTGACTACGGTCAACAATTTGTTTGTTGTCAACAAACAAATTGATACAAATGGATACATTGTAGCCAATTGCCGTTGGCAATTTGGGAGGAACCTTACCAGTGTTACTGCGGCCTGCTTGCCTTAAGAATTATAATTAGCTGAGTACCAATGGAAATTTATAATTCGGACTAGGGCATGAATCAATAAATGTGGCCCAATGCCGTTATCCACTTATACCGGTGTCTGAGTCCTTTTTTGGGGGGTGAGCCTGCAATGAAAGCGCGGCGCCAAAATGGCCGCCGCGCTCTTTGCGGGCCCCCCCGGACTCAGACATCCGGGTAGTTAGGGGGCGTGGCCACCACTCTATAAAAGGGGTGGCCACGAGGCAGCCGAGCTGCCATTTTGTAAAAGCGATGGAGAGGAGAAGTTTTTCCCTCCACCCCCTCCCTAGTGAACAGTGTGATATTTTGGTCGCTTCGGGGCCGGGTGGGAATTTTTGGCTAGAACCTACAATTGGCTTTCTGGTTCTGGCTTTTTTGCCCATCCCACACTGTTGCTATGGTTTGATATAGGGGCTTTGCTATTGACTTTGGTCACATGGGCGGGTAGCACTGGTAAGGTAAATATTTATGACCCACAGGTATCCGGCAGGTTCGCAATTGACTGGCCAACACTAGATAGGTACAAGTTGGTTAACGTTGACCGGTCAACGACGAACCAGGCAATGGGGTGATGGCACGAGCTATTCAGCATGCATCACCACGTGATTTTACGGATACACGTCAGAGGGTGGGGTCAGTAGATAGTTTATTGACTACGGTCAACAATTTGTTTGTTGTCAACAAACAAATTGATACAAATGGATACATTGTAGCCAATTGCCGTTGGCAATTTGGGAGGAACCTTACCAGTGTTACTGCGGCCTGCTTGCTTTAAGAATTATAATTGGCTGAGTACCAATGGAAATTTATAATTCGGACTAGGGCATGAATCAATAAATGTGGCCCAATGCCGTTATCCACTTATACCGGTGTCTGAGTCCTTTTTTGGGGGGTGAGCCTGCAAAGCCCTATGGAAAGAGTTATGATGTCTTTCACAGTATTACCTGAAGCCAGTGCTATTCCATGGGTAATTGTAGAGTGAAAGATAAAACATGCGTGCACAGTATTTAACCATCTCATAAATAAGAGGTTCAGAATCCTGACCCTCACTTTTGAGAAGTGTTCTGAAATTTTTTTCTCCTTTGAAACTCATTTTGAAAGCAATTTTTCCCTATCAAAATATAATCATTTAGTGTCAGAAACTATTCTGGATTGAAAGGATTTTTTTGCTGGAGAAACTCTGCTCAGGGGACGTCTGAATGAGGCTCCTTTCATGTCCCCAAGATCTTTTTTCCACTGAACTGGTCCCTATTTATCTACTTGCAATTTCTTGCTTTCTAATTGCTAGGTTGGCAGGAGCTGGGACAGAGACAGGGACTCAGTCCATCTTGCAGTACTCAGGTCTCAAACTGCTGACTTGCCGGCCTTCCAGCTAACAAGGCAAGCTTCTTAACCACTGAGCCACTACACCTCCTATCAAAATAAATTAAAATGATCAAAAAAAATTCAAAGCACTTCTTCTTAGTGTCTAATTCTCCAATTATCTGAGAACAAGCTCCTATTCACTATTACTTAACACTTTCAGATGAATTTTTTCTCCTTAATGTGGAAAAAGCATGGAGACCTATGTTTATTGTCATATGTGATTATCTCATGAACAATCATTTTGTCTTGTATACTCACATATTTTGAAGCTTCAACTGACTTACTGAATGTTCTGCGTTCCCAAAAGAGCTGTATCTGCCCTTTTTGGGAACATTATTCATGGACTGGGTATCTGACCAAGCGTTAGTACAACTGCAGTGTATTCATTTCTTGAAGGGAATCACATCAGGCTGTTTCACCTACATTTTTTATCATTAATTATCCTTTGAGTAGTGGCTATGGGAGTTTTTGAAAAAGACAGAATAATACAGTTTAGTGGTTCCATCTTGAATGTTGTCCTAAAGCAGCCAGATAAAAGCAATACTGACCAAAAATGTGTGTGTTTTTGCATGAAACAGTAGAATTTTTCTTCTGTATTCAAGACATCCTTAATGTTTCTGTCATTAGCAATGCTACAATAATATGTTTACAGAAGTGTATGAAACTGCTTCTAGGTATTCATTTGCCTAGCCTATGGGAATATAGTAAACAGAGTGAATGCACAGAGTCAGTTTTATAATGGTGAGTGTGTGCCAGAAGGATTGAGCTGCAACCACTAAATATTTGCTTTAAAATAATTTTAACCATCTGGACTCTTTGTTTCCCTTTTTCTTTAGAGAAAGAGGAGGGGAAAATATGAATACCTCTGCAAAAGAGCTGATTGGTACATGCAAAATGAATTTAACAAATCAATGACAATGCAACAATATAATAGTTTTCAGGAGCTGGAAAGAACCGTTTAAAGTACCAAAATGTCACTCTAAAGCGATGGAAATTATATTGGCTAATATTCATCTTGGTTCCAATAAGTCAATGTGTTTCAGCTGTGGAGCTGGGACTGTGTTCCTTGAATTTGAATATTTGTGAGTCTGTATCTTTATGACTGTAGAAAAGAGAAGCAGATAAGTGTATGAATAACATTTTTCATACGGGTAAAGCTGATCCCACTCCAGGCTATGGTGATTTGCCATCTACATTGCTATGCCTGTAATGTGAACGTTGTGGACAAGTCAGATTATAGTAGGTTCATACACAATCTACGTTTGGCAGGAGAGTAGCCCTGCAGTCCATCCAGTTGTTGGCTTACTACCACCAGCAGCCCATAATTTGCCTTTGCTTAAAATCTTATTGCCACCATTGCTATTAGGCTAGAAAAAATATTTTATACTTGTTTATGGGTTAATGTTACTGGGTTGAGGTATTTTTTGTCTGTTTTAATATCTTCTATATTTTGCATGTACACACCCAGAATGACAGCTAAGTCAGATGGGGTGTATAAAAATGGAAGAGAGAGAAACAAACAGACTGAGAGCACCTCTTCACACTACTTGAAAGGTGAGGTCCCCTGCTCTTGGGTCACAGGCTACCCAATGACTATATTCTTTATTCAGTATTCTGGTCTAGTATGTCTCCGTGTAACTCCACTTCAGAGACTGCCTTTCAGATATGCAAAGCTCTGGAAAGCAGCATGAGCTGTAATGCTTTCTTATGCCTGAATCATAGGGATCAGACGACTGAGTACAACTGCATAGATCTTTACCTATAAGAAGGCCCGTTAACCGTGCGTGTCTGGTATGCATGGCCACAACCGGCCCAACCATCCCAAACCAAGCTGCCTACACTTACCTTGAGACCATATTAGCATCACCGCAAGGGTCCGCTGAAAAACCAGCCCCGCCAAATACACGGCGAGGCCACCGCCGGCCTTCTTCCCTGGAGCAAAAGGGAGAAAAGGGACTCCCACGCCTCCCCACTACCCCGCCAAATATGCGACAAGGATGCCACCAGCCTCAAGGTAAGTTGAGGGTGGGGAGAAGCAGCAGTCAATGCTTCGCCAGGGGAGGCGCTTCCCCTCACGAATAGCTGCTTGATGCCTTTGTTTTTTCCCTATTAACTGTTTCAAAGGTTCTTCAAAACAGTTAATGGGGGAAAAAATGTCTCCCGCCCCCCACGGCAGGGAAAGGGAAATACTGAAAAAATCCAAATCCCACCTTCCCTGCCCCCCCCGAAACACCCCAGGAAGGGAAAGGGGGAAAAACCTTTCACCTCCCCACTGCATCCCCTACTCACCTGGATGCACCCTCCTCACTGGCAGCCTCCTCTCTCTCTCTCTCCCTCTCCCTCTCCCTCTCTCTCTCTGTCTCTCTCTCTCTCACACACACACCTCTGCTGGACTGCTTCTCTGTCTCTCTGTCTCTCTCTCTCTCTCTCTCTCTCTCTCACACACACACACACACACACACACACACACACACACACACGACACCCCTGCCTTGCCGGCCAATTATTATCTGTGTGTTGATGGTTGGGGTGGGTTGTTGTTGTTGTTTTTGGGGGGGTTCACACACCCCAAAACCACCCCAACCACCCACTCACACATAATAACTGCCCGGTAGGGCCGGGCAAAAAAATGCTAGTGAGCCTATAACAATCTCAAAGATTTGGTGGGCAAAATAAACATATGCCATGGAGTAGAATGTGGTGTGCCTTTTTATTTGCATGCTTCCAATTGTGATTAGTTATCACCAATATCATTATTCTATTTATTTAGTAGGCTTGCCAAATTGTTTCTATTTAGGAAATTTCCAGCCAGTTAGATACCTTGAAGATATGAGCCCTGGGGGCTGAGTTGTTAAAGTGCTGTACTGCAGCCAAAACATTGTGAGTTCGATCCTGAAGGAAATCAAGGTTGACTCAGCCTTCCATCCTTCTGAGGTCAGTAAAGTGAGTACCCAGCATGTTGGGAGTGATAATGCTAATTACCTGTAAACCGCCCCGAGACTGCACTAAGTGCTAAGTGCTATATAAGTGTAATTGCTATTGCTATATATGACTGAAGCACTTGATTAAAGTATAGTGCATATACAATTTTTTTTTTTTGCACTCAGATGGCAAGCAGATCATCTTTGAAAATTAAGGCAGCATGGTACAGTGTGAAGAGAATTTAGACAAGCACTCAGAAGGCCTGGGTTCAAATACCTATTCAGCCATATAAACGTTTGTTGAGGGGCAGCGTGACAAATCACACTGTATCTGGCACATCTCAAAAATGTATCACAGTCACCATAACTCAGAAGTGACTGGAAGACAGATAACACACATAGATGATTTATGCTTTTTTCTTTTCTTAAAAAATATATTACCGCTTTTAATATATTTACCTCTTTATTTATTTTTCTATGCAAGGTTACCAAAGCGCCACTATTATTTAGAGGGAATTGGATACTATATATCGACAGGAGAAAAACAAATGCAGTAGCAAAACAGATATAATTGTATGCTGCATCTTTGTCTTAGTCGATCTTGGAGAGAGTATTCCACTGTACAATTGTATATTGCATCCTTGGCTACATGCAGTTTATTGTACATGAAAAATATTTTTTGTTTCCTTTCATTTAAAATATGCAGATTTTATATCTAGATTAAAATGTATAATCACAAGATAAAATGCCTTCACACACACATATATAGATATAGATAGATAGATAGATATAGATATAGATATAGAGATAGATAGATAGATACATAGATAGATAGAGAGATAGATAGATAGAGAGAGAGGGGGGGGAGAGAGAGAGATAAAGAGAGAGAGGGAGGGAGGGAGAGGGGACGGAACCTCTCCCTATTTTTTTTTTTAAAAAGCTCTAAAGTTTCCATTATCCTTTCTGTCAGGTAGCAAATATCTTCTCAGTGTAACTCCAGACATTAAATCTGTCAAGAGGCATGCAGTAAAATAAATGTCTGGGATACCTTCATAAACAAAAATCTTATTTCCATAATTCATACAGCTGGCTGGCATTTATTGGCACGTCAGGTGCAATGGGGACATTTCAGGAACATTAACATGTACAGCATCATTTGTCAACAAAGCAACAATGTAAGCAAATCGTTCAGAACTCATACAGATTTACAGCTCTCTCTGCCAGCTGCTAATTACGGTGTGCTCTGCCTATTTGGTATGGGCTTTTTTATTGGAAAATGACAAAGGGGTTATAGTATCCCAGTTTGGAATATAGATGTGGCTTTTTAGTAATAATGTAAGTGGTAATATGACCATACAGCTTTGGAGTTTTGATCTAGTTTCGCTAGTCTTTAATTGATCCATTTTTGATTGATGAAGGAGACACAGAAATTCACAGTGTTTAGCTCCTGATGTATGATTCCCAAACAAACAAAGAAAATGGTAATAATATAAAGAGGGGGTACGTTTCAACTGAGCACACATATGTAACACAAAAATCATTCCATGGCATGCAGTAATCTCTTCAAAGTGTAAACATGATCTTTGATTGAGACATGCTTATGATAGCTTATAAATCACCAGTTGACAAATGGATTGGATTGCCTCTGCAGTTTCTTAAATAAATTATGGATATAAAACCTGCTGCAGTCTGTAAACAATACTAAAGGGAAAGGCATTGTGGAAAACTATGGCTACTGTTTAATATAATCATGCATTATAGAATATAATGATACAAATTATTACCAGAAATAGTAATTTTTGAGGAATTTCCAAATTCCTTTGTGACTTGTGCTCTGATAGCATTGACAACCACTTGTAACGTTAATATATAACTTTTTAAAAAATCAAAATGATAGTAACTGGCATAATGCCAAATGTGTGATTACTTAAATAAACCTTCAATGCTATAATCTGAATGTTATTCTAAAAACTGTGTTCAAAGTTAACATCTTGGCCATCTGATGTATATTTAAAAAATGGTTGGTTCGAGAGATTAATTCTTTGCCAGCCTTCATATTTTTAAATCAAAGTGATTTTAGACTTGGGAATATGTAATTCTATGTAACCAAGTAGGGTTTAATGCCACTCTAAAAAACAACTAAAAATTAAAACATTTTATTTTCATGGGTTTTCAAAATATTATCTGGAAATGTGAGTGTACCACCTGTGCATATAGATTAGTTAATCTGAAACACAATTTAAAAGCCAATAGTGTCTAAGAACACATTATAAGGATATTTATATGTATTTGAATAGGTATTTCACAATGAACTCTTCATAATACCATTATTAAAAATAAATGTTGTCTGTGTGTGTGTTGACCTGGCAATAAGCTTGATTAATTACACCAGGATCTACTTCCAAGTTAACACACATAGTACAATAGCTTTTCTTTCCCATCTGTTGTAACAAGGATAATAGCATACTATCAAGTAGATATTGATTTATGATGACCCTTTCCATAGTTTTCTAGAATACTCAGAAGTGATTTACCGTTCTCTTCTATTGAGGACACCTTGGGAATGTGCACCTTCTCCAAGGCTACACTAGCTGGCTTTTTTCATGGGAGGCACAGGGGAGAATTGAACCCCCACATACCTCCAAGCAGTGAAAAGCAAAATGCCAAACATGCATCATGTAAGGTAGATCATGCATGCTTTCATTGTTGTTGTTCCTAATGTTTTGTGAACAAGTAACTGTGATGCTTCTTTCACAAATCATATCCCAACAATAATACATCCACCCACCACCTGCCTTGCCATTGCTGTTCTGCTGTGCTCTTTCTAATACATACACTAATCTCAATAGGTCCTGTTCTGTTATTTTCAGAGGGGCACTGATAAACAAGGATGGATTTTTCAATTTTCACTATGGCTGCATTAGGGAATGGTAGTTTCTCTGTTTATTAGGCTCAGTAGAAGATGCTTTTCAAAGAATTACAAGGTCCCTAATTCTTTGTAGTTGCCACAGAGCTTAGAAAGCTCCACTCATGATGATGGCAGTGGTGGCGGCAGTGGTGGCGGTGGTGGTGGTCGTCATCATCATGGTCATGGTTGTCATCGCCGCCTCCTCCTTCTGTGTGTAGCCAAAATGAAGCCCCCTTCTTGGCTTTGTTATTGGCCATAATTAAATCTTCATCTGTACATCTTTGTGGTAATACACAGAGGACCAGTAAATGAGCTGGATTCTGTAACTCTCCACATTCACACACCAGGCCCCATTTATTCACCAGCAGCCCCCATTTGAGCATGTTAGTCTTGCATTTAATGACTCCAACCCTCAGGCTATTCAGGGTCCTCCAAGTGACATAGGGGAGGTCAGGATCCTCAGCCATATCCTCCTTTAATGTTATTCTTTGTCCAGTGAGCTCCTTCCTGCATCTTCTAATTTGGTTTACCTCTTTCATACCCTCAAGAAAGTTTATGATTGATTGGCTGAAGTTACCAGAATTCTAGCTGGTGAATTCTGGTAGCTGTAGTGGATTTTTTTTTAAAAAAATGCCTACTGGTAAAGGTAAAGGTAACACTTGCTCAAAAACCAGTTGTATCCGACTCTAGGGTTCAGTGCTCATCTCTGTTTATAGCCAAAGAGCCAGTGCTGTCTGCATCTGCAGATGTTTCCATGGACATGTGGCAGGCATGACTAGACACCTGAGTGCATGGAATGCTATTTACCTTCCCACTGAAGTGGTACCTATTTATCTACTTGGAATTTCTTGCTTTTGATCTGCTAGGATGGCAGTAACTGGGACAGAGATGGGAGTTAACTCCGTCATGCAGTAGTCGGGTCTTGACCTGCCAACCTTCATGAAGTTCAGCATTTTAACCACTAAGCCACCACTGTCACTGCTTAAATAACTGAATACTTTAGCAACTGCAGTAGAGTAATCATATGCTGGGCTTGACAGTGCATACCATAAGGTACAAGGAGTGATCTTACTCAGATATTCATTATTGTCAGTTCAATGCATAACTAGAAAGAATCATGGAATCATCCTCAAAGGATCCTAGACCTTTTCTGTTCCTCTGAAACAATTTAACTGTACTGTGTGAACTTCAGCATACCTCCGAGCTTTGCGCTTTAATGTTGAAATAATAAGATTTGGAGACCCAGGCAAAATAATCTGGGAAGCTCTCTGTTCCCCACAACCTCAATGCACACACATGAGAAATCATTGACAGTTTTACTGGAAGAAATTGAAAGAAATTGTTAGTATAAAAAGCCACTGCCTGGATTGCCCACATCAGCCTAGTCTTGCTGTAGCATAGGGAGTAGATCCATAGATCTGATGACCCACCTGTCAGCCAATCTCCACCATTACCCATCCGACCTGAATGCACATACCCAAGCAAGATTCCAGTAGGATACAGTGATACCTATTGGTTTCCTTTGTAGGGAACTATTGGCAGCCCTCTGATGCCAGGCATGCCTTCCTTATTTCCCCACTTGAACTTGCCCCTTTTGACCCAAGTTTGGACATCATTCCCTTGCCTGGGATAGAGCAGCAAGCCCGTCTCCTTTATCACAGATCTGATGCCTTGCCTCCATCTGCTGCTCCATCAAGCAGTGACAAGCAAAGTGCATACAAACAACTACTATCTATACCTATAAGGAAGGGTTGTGGCCTTACGTGCGTGGAATGCGTACCTACACCCCTGGAGCCTATCCCGTAATGCTCCACATACACCTACCTTTTGTCCCAAAGATCAGCACCATGAGGGTCCAGTGGCCAAGAGTGGGGTCTAAGCCCCACAAAATGGGGAAAAGAATGGAAACTACAACTCCCATGGTGCCATGGGAGAACAACGGCAGTTTAACAGCCAGGCCTGGAAACAGAATGTTGGAGAGAGCTGATTTGCATGTTGGAGTGTGATTGGTTGAGAGTGAATGACTGACGGAGAAAGGTCCTGATACGGATGGAACAAACCCATTCCATTTAAGCCTCTACAGCCCTGGAATGAGACACTTTCTTTGTTTTTTATAATTTTTATTGATTTTCATAAAATAACAAAAATATAATAAACATTACAGAAGAGAAAAAAGATACATGAAACATAAAACAAATTAAATACATTAAATTACATATACTCTATTGTAATAGCATTGTATAAACAATACCAATTCTTGAACCTCATTTATACCATAAATGAGGTTCAAGAATTGGTATTGTTTATACAATGCTATTACAATAGAGTATATGTAACCTTCTTTAAACCTATATTTTTACAACCTGCATCTTTTCAGAAACATCTATGCTATTCATCACTTATCATCAATTATATTCTCATTATTTCATTACATTTTACTATAAATTTGACATTACAAAAACATAAAAGGTTCAATCTAATATACTACAAAATCATAATTATATCACCCAGTGCTATGTACAAGCCATGAGGGTCAGATTTAGTAAATAATTTAATCTTACCCAAAACTCATATGTTGGAGTACCGGTTTATCTCCTTTACCCTCTACTAATACGTATTTCACAAATGGTCTGCATATTTCTCCAAACTTGTTTTCCTTCAATACACCTTTCTTCACATTCAATTCATATGTCAATTTATCATTTAAAGCAATTTCTCACATTTCCTTATACCATTCATCTATTTTCAAAACCAAATCCTTTTTCCAGTTTCTTGCTATACATAATCTTGTGGCTGTTAACATTATGGATAACAATTCTTTTTTATTTATATTCATATTTATATTATACAATTCTGTCAATAAGGCGGCACTTGACTCCAACTTTAAATCAATTTTAAAAGCTCTGATATTTCTTTCTCAATTAGTTTCCAAAAAGCATTTATCACTTTACAACTCCACCACATATGCTCGTATGTTCCAAGATTGCTTTTACATCTCCAACAATTTCTCATTTTGCTATTATCCATTCGATGTAACTTAATCAGAGTCAAATACCACCTCCATAATATTTTATAATTATGTTCTTTTAACCTAATCGAAAGACTTCTCATAATTCTTCTCTTCCATTTATTTTTCCAATTTAATTCGGGAATTCTTATGTTTAAATCCTCCTCCCACAATGTTCTCAATATATTTTGTGGATTTTCATCCTTATTTAAGATTTTATATATTTTGCTTACTAACCCTTTTATATCCAAAATGAGACACTTTCAATGTACATCAATGCTGTGAGAGTGAGAGACAGGGAGTGTGTGTCTCTGTCTGTGTGCAAGACAATGCACAAGACAGTGAGTTCCTTTAGTGTTCAAGGAATGGAAGCGTGGCGCCAAAATGGCCGCCGCGCTCTTTGCGCCCCCCCCACCGGACGAAGCCATCCGGGTAGTTAGGGGCGTGGCCAGCACCCTAATAAAAGGGCTGGCCACGAGGCAGCCATGCTGCCATTTTGGCAAAGCGACGGAGCGGAGAAGTTTTTCCCTCTTACCTCCGTCGCTCGTATCCTTCCAGGGGAAGCCTTTTGGGCAGCTTTTTCTCTTCTTAGGCTTCCTACCTAACTCAGCTATGCCCTCCAAGAAGAAGGCAGCTGCTAACGTGGCTCGATCGGCGCGGAGACGCCAGCCGGGTCGGAGGACCGCGACTGCGCCCGCGCAACAGCCACCTTTAACGGAGCCCACCAGGACCGGTGGGATGGGATCCGTGGCTCCTTGGCCCGATGCGCGGTGCGCGCAGGCTGCCCCGGACGGGGCCTCGGCCCTTGGCATGGCTGGGCTCGCTTGCCCGGGCGCGCAGTTTCCCATGGGGGGGAGCGGGCCACGGGGGGTGGTTGGGTTCCCTGCCTTTGCAGGGCGTGCCCACGGCTCCTCAAGGGCAGAGCATGGGCTCTTGGCCTTATCTGGCCCCTGGGACTCAGGGGCCTGGACAGGTACCCGGGATCTATGGGCCGGCTGCCCATTTGCCCCCTGTTGGGGCTGGGGTCTCTGTCAACGTAGAGGCCCTTCTGGCCCGTGTAGCGGCCCTTGAAGCGTCCTTGGCGAGGGCCAATCAGACAGGGGTGCCTCTGGGATTCCAGGTGCCCCCTTTGGCTGCCGAACAGCGGATGGCGACGGGTCGGGTTGAGCCGCCTGAGGCGCGCGGGCCGGTGGTGGCCACTGCCTCGCAGCTCCCCACTCAACAGGTGCAGCAGTCTGGTGCTGGTCTGGCCCCGTCGACGAGCTCAGCTTCGGTCGTGAGCTCCGACGCCCCCAGCGGGCCGGAACCCCCGGTGGGGGTGGCCCGTGGGGGTGCATCGGGTGAGTATGCAGTTCAAGCTAGTGCACCCACACAACTGACTTCCACGGGGGGGGGGCTTTCCAATGGCCATGGCCTCGCACGGGTGGCCCGGCGGTCCAATTGCCCTCGGCCCACCCGGCGACTTCATCCCTGACACAAGGCCCGGGGCCGGGTGGCGCCCCCTATGTGGTGGGGAATGTGTTGGGGATCCCCGGGCTGGTACAGGCCCCCTTTGCTTTGCCCGCAGTTCCCTCTGTGACGGTGTCGGCATTGCCAACGGCAGGGTATTCCTTGCCCCTGGGGGACCATCTGGCCCAGTCCACCAAGGAAAAGATTTGGAGGGGCGAGTATGTAGATATCTTCTCCCTGCTTAATAGGGAGCCGACCAAGGAAGAGAGGGAGGGGCTGGACGAGAAGGATAAGGAGCAGGCACGTCGTCGTAAGCCGCCACGCACGTGGGCAAATTGGTTGCCAGCGTACCTAATTTACATGGCTGTTTACCTCAGGGCTAGGCCGGATTTGGCCATCCCTATGGTCCAGTATCTGGACAACATTTACCGGGCTATGGTGGACTTCCCGGGTCCGTCGTGCCTGGCTTATGATGAAGAATTCTGCATGAGGATTCCACTGCACCCAGAGATGAGGTGGGATGAGCCCTGCCAGAAGCTGTGGCTTCTGTATATGACCCCCACGCGCCCGGCGCCTGGGGAGAGATACCATTGTGGACATGCGGTCCAACGAGCGGCCCCGGTACAGGTTCCCCGCCAAGTGGCGGGGCAGGGGGTTCCAGCCCGCCTGCTGTGCTGGACCTTCTCGTCCAATGGTTCTTGCAACAGGAAAAATTGCAAGTACAAGCACGAGTGCCCCTCTTGTTCTGGCCCCCATGCTGCCTCCGCCTGTCCCAGGCCGGGAGGATACAGGGGCAGGGGTAGGGGCGGACAAGGGGCAGCTAGGACTGCCACGGAGGGAGCGGGTTCACCGAAAGGCCCCCTCCCCAATTAATGTCGACATGCTGGAGCGTTGGCTCGCATTATACCCGAAGAAAGCAGACGCTGTTTACCTCCTTCAGGGTTTTCAACTGGGTTTCCGTATTCCTTTCAAGGAGGATAGGTCACCACAAGACGCACCCAACCTTTTGTCACTTAGAGGTAGGGAGGAGGTGGCTGCCGCCAGCATTAATAAGGAGATTGCTGCGGGCAGGGTCGCTGGCCCTTTCCCCGTACCCCCTTTCCCCAATCTTAAAGTCTCTCCTCTAGGGCTAGAGCCCAAGAAGTCCCCGGGCGAATTCCGCCTGATTCATCAATTGTCCTACCCAGCCGGTCATTCGGTCAATGATGCTATGCCTGATGACCTTTGTTCTGTCAGGTATGCATCCTTTGACCAGGCATTGCGCATGGTGCGCTCATGTGGCCCGGGTGCCCTGTTAGCTAGGTGTGACATTAAGTTGGCTTTTCGTCTCCTGCCAGTGCACCCGGGTGACTTTGAGTTGCTGGGTTTCAAATTCCGGGGTGAATATTATTTTGACAAAGCCATGCCATTTGGCTGTTCCATATCCTGCTCGGCTTTCGAGCGTTTCGGTACATTCCTGCAGTGGGCATTTGTCAGTAGGTCAGGGTCTCGGTCTGTAGCCCATTACCTGGATGACTTTTTGTTCGGGGATGAACGGGGCTGGGACACGTGCACACGTCTCCTCAACACATTTCAGACGCTACTGGAGGAACTTGGTGTCCCTTTAGCGCCCGAAAAGACCGAAGGCCCGTCTAATAAGTTAGTATTCCTGGGGGTGGAGATTGACACGGTAGCGTAGGCGTCTAGGTTGCTGGGAGACAAGGTGTCAAGGATAGTGGCCCTTATATCGGACTTGCTGGCTAAGTGCAAGGCATCCCTTCGGGAACTGCAGGTGCTACATGGACACCTTAATTTTGCTTGCAGGGTGGTCGCACCGGGCAGGGCATTTGCTCGGCGCTTGTGCGACGCCATGGCAGGCTTATCCAGGCCCCTATATAGGGCGAGATTGACACGGGGCATCAGGGCAGATATGCACATATGGCTCCAGTTCCTGAGGGAGTTCAATGGGGTCTCATTTTGGAGGTCCGACCTCCTGGCTTCACCTCAATTTCAGATTCTGTCTGATGCCTCGGGATCCCTTGGTTATGGGATGTACTTCAATGGGAAGTGGGCTTATGGTGGATGGCCACCAGCCTGGTCAGGCACGGGTCGCCTGAGGGATCTCACATATTTGGGATTTTTCCCATACCGGGGGCTTTGATGCTATGGGGTGAGGAGTGGGCCAACTCTGTGGTGCATTTCTGGTGTGACAATGCGGCCGTTGTCCACATTGTCAACTCACAGACCTCTATATCTCCCAGGGTCATGGTCCTCGTGCGCCAGTTTGTATTGCGCAGCCTGCGCCTCAATGTACTGTTCAGGGCCAGGCATGTCCCGGGGGTGAATAATGATATTGCTGACGCTTTGTCCCGCCTGCAGATCTCCCGGTTCCGTGCCTTGGCCCCGGATGCGGAGGAATTTCCCTCGCCACTCCCGGAAGAGATATGGACCTTTAGCAAGGAGAGGTGAACCGGGCGATTGGCATGTCGCTGGCGCCACGTACGTGTAAGGCATATCACCATGCATTAGTTTCTTGTCAGACATGTTGTACACAATTTCAGCTGCCAGATACCTGGCCGATCCCGGTGGCCCACATCCTCCGTTTTATGGTTTACCTGCATGCCCAGGGCCTTGCACCCCGCACCATAGCATCCAGGATGTCAGCGCTGGCTTTTATGGCCAAGGTGGGAGGTCATGCGGATAGTACCGCTGATTTCTGTGTGAGACACTTTTTGGAGGGGTGGGTGCGGGAACGTGGGCGTAGCCTGGACGACCGCCACCCAATTTCCCCTGGGGTTCTTACCCAACTGGCACGGGGCTGGCATGACCTATGTTTCGATAGGTATGAGGCACCCCTGTTTCATGTGGCTAAAATGGTGGCCTTTTTTGGAGCGCTCCACATCAGCGAGCTTGTGATGCTGACTAAGGCGGATGCAAGTTGTAGGGCACTGGAACTCGAAGATGTCTATGTTCACAATGATTGGGCTCAGTTGAGGATACGCTCCTCTAAAACAGATCAGCACGGCGTAGGCAGTTGAGTAATACTGCTACGATGTTCCTTGGAAGACATCTGTCCGGTTGGTGCCCTACAGGAGTTTCTTGCACTGTGTGGCACGCACCATGCCCCGTTTTTCTGTCACCAGGGTGGGTCTCCCCTCACTCAACCGTTCCTGCAGGATGGGGGCGGTTTCTATTGCAGCTGCTTTTGGGTACTCTGGGGCTGAAATATGCCGCATGGGAAGGTAGGGATCACATTGTTTTCAATTTTGTGTTCACCCTCTTCAACCGTGAGTGCCAGTTTAGTCACTGCAATGTTTCTCACCCCCCCTTTTTTCCTTGACAGACCCTGGGTGTCGTTTTACACCGGTGACAGTATGGCTGGTGGGCCGTTGCCACGTGCACAGGGCAGCGCGTTACGCTGCACAAGGCAGCGCGTTACGCTGCACAGGGCAGCGCGTTACGCTGCGGCGACAGAGTGGGACCCCGACTGGGACTGGGTGCACCCGCACATCTCAGGTGGTGTGGTAAGCGCGGCATGTTATGGCGGGAACTGTTGCCATTCCTTTTCTACATCAGGGATGCTGACTCGCCTAATGTCCTGGTTATTCACCTTGGGGGCAATGGTTTCGGACAGGTCACTGGCCTATCGCGGAAGCTCGCGATTTGCAGTCACCTGGCCTACTCACATTATGTGTGGCCTGCCACACCCCTCATTTGGTCGGACATGATACCGCAGTACGCTTACAGGGGAGCGTTTGGCCTACAGGCGCTTGACCGGCCTCGTCGCTCCAGGGCTATTGCCCGGTTCCTTTTTGACAAGGGTTGGGGACGCGTCATTCGCCTCCCCGCCATCAGTCTGCAAAATTATGAGCTTTATTCAGGGGAGGGGGCCCATCTGTCGCAGGGAGGTATGGACCTCTTGTTAGTAGACTGGCGAGCAGGCCTGTTGACCGAGCTGACGGTCTGGGGGGGGGCGGTGAGCCTTTTGGGAAGCCTCCCCGGGTGGCGGGTAGCACTGGTAAGGTAAACATTTATGACCCACAGGTATCCGGCAGGTTCGCAATTGACTGGACAACACTAGATAGGCATAAGTTGTTTAAACAACGAACCAGGCGAGGGGGTGATGGTTACCACTAGACAGCTGGAATCACCCCCTGATTTTACGGATACACGTCAGAGGGTGGGGTCATTAGTTAGATATTGACTACGGTCAACAATTTGTTTGTTGTCAACAAACAAATTGATACAAATAGATACATTGTAACAATTGCCGTTGGCAATTTTGGGTGGTACCTTACCAGTGTTACTTCGGCCTGCTTGCCTTAAGAATTATGATTGGTCGTTTTACCAATAGAAATTTATAATTCGGACTAGGGCATGAATCAATAAATGTGGCCCAATGCCGTTATCCACTTTCATTTGTGTCTGAGTCCATTATTGGGGGGGTGCGCCTGCAATGAAGAAGCAGACGAATGAAGTAGTGAAACTCAGCTCTTAATTAGTGGGGTTTGAACACAGTTTGGATGGGGCAAAACTCGGACTTATATACACTATAAACAGTAACAGTAACAGTAACAACAATACAACAAGCCCATTGGCTAACAGAGTGTACACATTTTTCGATCCACTTATTTGCATAAGAATAGATACATGAGAAAAGATACATTCCGCTCCTGTCAGAAAACACAGTTAACATACATAACAGTTCTGGATCAGTCACTTGTGGGTGGTGTACGTGTGTGGGCGTGCCTGAATGAATGTGTTGGGGTATATCAGGGTCCAAAACACCTAAACATACAACAAACACCAATAATTAGCTTTCATCCTTCCTTCTCTACCTCCAGCCATTCTTCTCCCCTTCCTTCTTTCCTTCCCTCCCTCATTCTTAGCCTCCTGTCTTCCTTTCTTCCTAAATGTCCCCTCAATACCTACCATCCCTTCCTCATCATCACGCTGGGGAGAGTCTGCCCAGGTTCCTTTACTGAGAGCCAGGGGGCATCATAAACGGTGTGGGGAGAGGCAAAAAGGAAAAAAACCTCCCCATGCCATCCCCACCCCACAGGTTGAGCCCCCCCCAAAAAAACCATCGAAGATGGGCACCTATGATAGTCTTAACTAATTATGTTTCACTAACCTACCTGTATATCTGAACTAGCTATGTCCCTCACAAAGTATCTAACATACAAATGGGAGGGTGGGTGGGAGAAGTCCACATGGTGACTGCTGGAGAGGGGAGGGGCTTTTAAGCTCCAGCTGAGTTCGGCTAGATCTCCTCCCCACAGCACTGATGGCTTTGGCAGTCCTTTATATATGACTGACATCTCCACATTGTTGTTTCATGAAAGAGTAAATATGAATGTGTGAGCAGAAGAAAAGACTAGCTTCACACCATGATGTCTTACTTTTTCTCATATGGGGAGCTAAATCTGAAGAGGAAGACTGTCTCAGTGGCTGAAATAAATTGCAACTAGAGAAGATTAGGTGTGTCAACACCTACATAAGAACCATTGATTCAGTAAGTCTACTTTAGTTGCTGTGTACTATTGGATTTTACCTCCATACAATTGACAACCTTGCTGTGCTGGCTAATCTTTCTCACATTAGGTGAGGCAAAAGAACTACAGAATTAATTCACCAAAAGGTGGCTTCATTTTGGAAGTTTAAAGTCTGACCTAGACAAGAAAGGAGAAGACAGAACTATGATTTTTTCCAGGGTTTTGGGTATCATCCACCTAATAGAAAAACTTCTCCTCTTCAAATTTAGTTCACTAAATGCAGAAAACTAGGTTGGAAGGGGAAGAGCTAGCTACCTCCCTCTAGTCATTTACACTCTTAAATTCTATGCTAAATGAACAAACAAACAAATAAATGTCTGGAAACATTTTATATGTACCAGGTGTATGGAAGGAATGGACTGAAAAGTAAAGAGTTTGCATACTAGTGGATTATATTACCATACATCTTGGTAAATAAAATAAAATATTATCTTATATCAATGGAATTTGCTGTTGACAAATTTTTAGTAATGGCTCTCATATTGGAGCCAATTCAAAATATAGAACAGAATGAGTACCAAATATATTTGGGTTTTTTGCAGACTTTACAAAATTTAAAACTTACTTTTATTTCTATAGTCTTATTTTCTATATTTATTCATTGTTCTTCAGCTTTATTTGATCTACATGATTGCCTTCCAAACTCCATTTATATTCCCATGCCTAATAATAACGGTCATTATCTGATATCCATATTTAATTTTATTATGTCACCATGACTGCTAGAAAAGGATGTTCTTTTCAAACATTTTAATGCATTTATTATTTCACTGATCATCAGTTAAAACCAATTTTCCCCTTTATTGGATCTGAATTATAAATCAACTAGTCATTGTATGGGATACTGTATATGAACATACAGTATATCATTATGATGTATCCTATAATAATGTATCTTAGGCTTGAAGACTGAAGATAGTGGTTTAAATTGCTGAGATGGAGAAAAATGGGGAACATCTGTTAATCACAGATAGAAAAGCATTTCACTGAAATCTGACATGTGTGTTTCATAGGAGAAACATACGAGACTATTTCCTCTTGTTTTTTCACTTATATGCATCATGGCCTATCTAATTAATTTCCAAAGGGACACTTTATCCCAATAAGAACACTAGGACTGATCCTGGGATGAAACTAGAACTAGGTCTCAGGCATGTGTCTACCCATCCCCCACTCTTGATGGTAAGAAAAGGTGAATGACTGAAGGAGAAGATCCGACACAGACACCAAGATTATCGTTAATGGAACACACTTTTCATGACTCCCTAAGATCTGAATACTATGGGCTACAACTACCTTAAATCTATTTGTTACACAGGCATCAAGTTAAAAATGCAAAGCACTACATAACAATGTGATACAAAATATTGTTCTGATGCATTTCTTGGACATTTCTTTCAGAGAATAAAAGAAATTGGGATGTTTCACATATGTAGAGGGAAAAGGAAAAACAAAATTCTTAAAATTTTTAAAGATCCAACTTGTCTTTCAAAAGAAAAAAAAGGGGCAGCCTCTGCTGAAACTGGGCAGTTGGAAGAATAAGTCAAACTTATTTCTTCTGTTCACCATGGTACCAAAGCTCAAAATGAATGATCAGCCCAGACTATAATCATTGTGTTGTTATGAACTGTCAAGATGCATCCCACCCAGGGCAACCTTGTGAGTGGTTGACCCCCAAAATGTTTTGTCCACAACAGAGGACAATATTTCCCGCCAACTATGGCCAACACTAGTGCTGCCCATAGCTGTGCTCAGAGTTGTGAGGCTTTGGGTGGAGGTGATCTGGCCAGGACTGTCTACAGTGGCAAAAGTAATGGTCAAGGCCTCCTAGCAGATCCCAGAGGTGACTGAACAATCCATCTGTTCCTTATAAACTTGTTTTGTAATTTGAATTCTCTTGACATGCAAATAGATAAACTACAAAACTTAATCCAGTAGAAATCAGTCCAATGATTATAGATAAGGTAAAGGTAAAGTTTCCCTTGCTCGAAAGCCAGTCATATCTGACTCTAGGTTTCAGTGCTCATCTCTGTTTCAAAGCCGAAGAGCCAGCACTGTCTGCTTCTGTTTGTTCTATTATGTTGCTTAGTTTATTTACCTGTGCACCACCCAGAGTGGGAAATATCCTAAATGAATATCCTAAATGGGCAGTGTCATGAACTTAGAAAATGTTACTTTGTTTCAAGTTACATGTCACTGCTTCTCAGATTGAGAAACGGAACCTTGCAGCGCAGCAATACAAAGTGATTCCTAGATGCATTACATCATCGGGATTGGTGCCCCTAGTGGTCAGCGAAACACCTGGGAGGGAATCTCAAAGTTCCATGCACTTGCGTGAACTCTGCAACTGAAGTTCATTGCCCTTTTGAACTTGCGGTCACTGACCTTGCCAGAAGAGGGGGGCAAAATGAGAGCTTGACACTTTGCCAACACGCCTTGACCTTGAAAGATTTTGAGAAGATAATGGTTATCTCAAGATCTGGTCTCAAGGCTACCTACAAATTCCTTGGGAGGGAGGAAGAGGGCGAAATTGTGTATAAAAACCCCTGAATTTGTTCAGTTAGAGAGGTGCTTCTTAAAAGGAGGTGAAGCCCTGTACATTTGGAGATAACATCAAGAGAGGATCGAGAGACGGAACTTTGACCATGGGGGCTGAAGTCAGCCCGCAGCTTGGAGATAGAAGAAATCTCACCAGATCGACACTTAGCCGAATTTGCATCGGACACCAGACTTAGATTCTGTGTGTTTTCTTATTTTAAGTTTAAGTATGTGTGTTAGAGTAGAATTAGAATCAGGAACCCAGGAATGGGATATTTTATTTTAGAAGTGTTTTCTTAGACTATTAGGTTAAGTTTAGGTATGCTTTGGATTCTGTTTTGCTCCTTATCGCCACAATAAAAGGAAGAAAGTAGTCAGTTATGGTTTCTCTTCCATGAAAGACAAACGGATGTTTTGTTTTGTGAACTGGACTGTTGGTTCAAGCATTGAGATAACATTCACTACAAAGTTCACCGAACTTGGGATACTCCCATCATAAGTCCTTGGAAGCTCACCCAGGAAGAGGGGGATCAAAGGAAGAAGCAGCTCAGACTGGAGATATTGTCTCAGGGTTACCGTGGGAGTAAAAATCAGATGCCCGGCAGTCTGGGGAAGACCTCGATGCAAGGCCTAACCATCCCAAATATAGGTAGCATTTTGTTCCTCACCCTCTCCACCTGCTCGCGTCCCATCGGGCCCCGGATTAAAAGCTAAAGGGTGCCATACAGACGGTGAGGGACGGAAGAGGAGGGTGTCAACAGGCAGCATAAAAATGTAATAAATAAATAAACATAACAGTGTTTTACCAGTTAAACATACCAGTGAACATTGCATGAAGCTTTTGAAGAGATTACAGAAGTTCAACCCCCAAGTCCTGGAGGCTAGTAGAGTTTATTCATATCCTCTCCATTAGGGGGTCAACAATTGAATGCCAAAAGGCACTGCTACATATGCTTCACTTATGTCTTCTGAGGCTGATAGCTTGGGGTCCAACATCCAGGACTATGGAATAAAATGTCAGTTTGGAACACATTTGATTTACCCCAGAGAGCCCACAGAAAGACAGAATATCACCTACTGATTTGATCCGGGCTATTGTGGTAGTCAATTGAACATAAGCAGATACAAATGGAATGAATCAGCTACAGGCTGGCAGTGTTCTCAGTGAGTCATGTGAAGTTGGTTTCTGATATCCTTTATCTTCATGCACAGTCAGTGAAACAAGAGAGCTACTGTCTTCTGCTGGCATAGGGAGTTACCTCAGGCTATGCTGGAAAATGATCTTTCCTTTTTTTATTTTTAGACCTGAAAAATCATTCTGTCCCACTAAATGAAATGTATTCTTGTGAATACAGACAACACTTTGTTGTAGTTCTCAGGAGAAGCCAACACTATAACCTGTTTGGATACAGCTGCAGACCACCTGTAGAGAAAGTCAAATTAGGGAGAGACCCCACTGTTATTTGCATTAATGCTTTCTGTATTGTTGTTTGACTGCTCTTCTCTCTCTATGTATCTTTCTCAACTAGAGACATAGGAAGCATATTTTAAGACCTTCTGTCCCTTTAAGGCATCTTCTGATTGAAAGAACTCTAGGATTTGAAAGACCATAAAAACTCCCCAGATGCAGGGAGAGGGAGGGAGGGTGGCTTGTTAAAGTGAATTTTCATCGTTGTTATCTTTGGGGCTTCTCCTTTTTGGATAAACTTTCATATTCAGTTCTTAGAGGGCACACATATCTCTTTAAAGGAAATTGCCAAGGTTTATATGGAAAAGATGCTTTTTAAGAATAATAGGAAATCTTATTACAGTGATTCTATCAGCCTCATATTGAAAATCTCCAGGGGGAAAACAGAACTGTGCACAATAAAACATAAAGAGAAATGTAACAAGTATTCATATATTAACATGATGGATAGATACAGATGCTTGGGGGAGATGGGTATTCGTACATTGTACCTTTTTGCACTGCACATGTCATATGTAATGTACTTTATAAGCTTAATCTCACCCATGTTTGCCACATAGTGGGTCATTATAATATCAGTATTACAGAGAAGGAATTAATGTTGTAAAAGTCATTTGCCTAAGGCCCCTCAACAAAGTCATGTCAAAATATGAACTTGAGTCATGCAGGCCTTTGCAGAGGCCACAGCAGTTTTGCCATAACATTACGAACAAAATCGTTGTATGAATAGCTGAACTACAGTATACCAGTTCAGTTAGTATATTTGACTAAGCAATAATATAACTAAATCTACATATTATACCGTATAGCCTTAAACATAACTACAGTTTTAATATGCTAAGCAATTGCAGTCATATTTCTGATATGCAAGTTCCACCATTTTCAATGAAAATGTGCTCTGCTTAAATTAGTGGGACTTATTTCTGAGCAAATGTCTTTAGAAAACCAAATTTCAGTTTTACAATGGTTATTATAAAGATTCATCACAAATTGTATGTTCACTTTGTCTCGAAAGGTGAGCCCATTTGGTAGAGATGGCCACGGTTAACTGCGGTGGTTTTTTTAATTTTTCAGGGCAAAATTTTCATAAGAGTTTTAGGGGGAATGATATTGTATGTGCCTGCAAGAGAAATCATAGACTTGCTTAAAGAATGTGGTTAAAACACGATTTGGAAGGATATGGAATATATATATATATATTACTATTTTTCCTAATGCCTAAATATCCTGAAAAGTGCTACTTTGGTTAAAATATTCACTGGCACATCATAGACACTGCTAATGTTGTCACTGCACCCTAGAGTCCTATATGACTGGCTTTCAAGCAAGGGTGACCTTTACCTTTTTAATGTTGACATATATGGGGATTCTCTCTACATGTGTTTTCTATAACTTTTTCACAAAGAGAAATTGGTAATTGCCTGTATATACTAGCAGAGCTAATGGGGCACCAGCAATTTCAAAATTCAGATGCACACTATGCATACCAATAATCCGCTATCAGTCTTCTTCAAATGTATTTACAAGTTTTATGGTATATACTGTATAACATATAGAAAAGGAGCAGTCTCTATAAGGAGCACATACTGGCAATCCTAGCTGCCAAACAACCTTCTCTTACCATTCTATGTGAGTGTTATTGGTAGTCGATATACAGTGGTACCTCGGTTGACAAATGGCTCGGTTAACGTAAAAATCGCATAACAAAAGGAAATCCATAGAAAATAGTGGCCTGGTATAAGGATTTTTCCCCCAGAATGGGTTAATTGGTTTTCAATGCATTCCTATGGGAAACCACATTTCAGTTAGTGTATTTTGGTTTTCAATGCATTCCTATGGGAAATTGCATTCATTGCACCCCTATGGGAAATTCAGTTAAAGTAATTTTCACTGTAAGAAATGTCCCAGAGAATGCATTAATTACATTAACCGAGGTTCCACTGGACTGTACTTAATTTCGATATGCACCACCCAAATATTGAGTTCTCTGATGTTTGTCATTGCCAAGATCTCTCTTTACTGACCCAAAAAGAAAGCCAAACACCTAACAGTTACTTGTATTTTAGCCATCTATGTCAGTAGCCAGTATTGCCTCAGCTACCTTTGTGAACAAGTGGTGGAAATAACTGCAAGAAGACATTTCAAGGGGTCAAAGCTATCATTGTTCTGTAGACAGAACCTCCATTGAATCAGTTGAGTAGTTTTTATCGCAATGGAATGCAAGACCCAGGAAATGCATACTTTCCATTAAAAGAAATTGTTAGGAGATCATGACTTCTTATGTTGAAGTGGGGAGAAGCAGAAGGGGTGTAAGCTGGTGTGTTTGACTTTTCTCATGTACATTTTTCAAACAACAGATGTCCCTTATTTAATGTACTAAATGATTTCTAACTGTATTAATTAGGAAACATGTTCTATTGATTTCAGTGTGAGTTGCTTCCATGAAAGTATTTTAGTGCTGTAGGAGAGTCGGGACAATCCTGCATATTGTTCAGAATACCCCTACGGAAGACATTTAGTTTTACCTACAGGTATTATATCAATTTCCTTTAAAACAATTTAAATAAGTAGGTTATATTCGTCCTTGTAAAGTTAATGAGACTTTTTCAGCAATCAAAATCTTATTAATTCACTTTATGGTCTAAGATTCATAATGATTTACTCAATAATTACACTGCATCACAAAAAAAAATATTTTCTGCTACTTGGTCTAACCCTTGTGTCGTATACTAAATCAAGTGGGCTGAATCCAAATCTGAAGTCTGATTCTGCTTAGGACATCAGGATCTTAAGTTAATTACACATATAGATGTGATTGTCTGGTATATTAACACAGCTGCGCACCTACTCATCATTAGCTCAAAGCAGACTCACTATGACCTAGCTGTACTATCCAATAAGATGGTTTTGCACTAGAGACAAGCCCTTGGTCCATTTCACCTTATATATCAATTTCTGACATCAGCTCACTGACTTACCCAGATATGTCCAGCCGCTGCAGGAACATGCATGCCACCAGGGGACATGATTCAGCTGTGGCGGCAGCAGGCTCAGTTGTAGCTGCAACTGTTATAATGTTCTTGTGTAAAAATACATTACTTAGTTACCAACCATTGGAACAGCTATAGCACGCCTGTAACTTAAAACTGTACGTGATAGGCAAATTCTGAGTACAGATTTTGAATCACACTTGATATCA
The DNA here is from genome assembly GCA_035047345.1 of Bradypodion ventrale. Taxonomy (NCBI): domain Eukaryota; kingdom Metazoa; phylum Chordata; class Lepidosauria; order Squamata; family Chamaeleonidae; genus Bradypodion; species Bradypodion ventrale. Next base: position 318,605,698 of record JAWDJE010000001.1, on the reverse strand, counting down.
TGTAAATCACATGTGTTATTCACAGTAGCAAAATTGTTGTTGTGCAGTGTTATGGATTACACAGACTGATCAAACACAATTGAGACATAATGGCTGAAATTTTCTTGCATAAATTTACAGTGTGTAAACTGGACGATGTCATCATTTGGTAATGGAAGTGATTAAATTATACTAATTGAAGGTTTTCTATCTCCCATGTTTAGTTCTGACATTCCCTGGGGCTCCTTTTTGCATTGCATTTTTTTTGAATAGTAGCCATTTTGTTGTTGTTGTTCAGTCGCACAGTCGATTCCGACCATTATCCTCCAGGCGCCTCTGTCCTCCACCATCCCCCTCAGCCCTCCCAGTTTTGTGCCCATTGTGTCTACAATCCCATCTAGCCATCTCATCCTTGGCCTCCCCCTTCTTCTTTTGCCCTCCACCCTTCCCAGCATCAAAGCCTTCTCAAGTGAATCCTCCCTTCTCATTTGATGTCTAAAGTACTTCAGCTTCATCTTTACTATTTGACCTTCTAATGAGCAGTCCAGGTTGATTTCTTCTAAGATTGCCCTATTTGTTCTCCTTGTTGTCCAGGGGACTCTCAAAACTCTCCTCCAACACCACATTTCAAAGGCATCTATTCTTCTGCGCTCAGCTTTCCTAATGGCCCAGCTCTCACAACCATACATTACCACCGCCATGTTAGTCTGTGTTTCAAGCGTACAGAAACAAAAAAACAAAAACAAATTGCACTGAGAGAGCCTTTGGAGAGTTCAGACTTGTAGAGAGCCAAAGTTTGCAACTGGACCACTGCTGCAGGCTTCACAACCACTGGTGGTTATCTCCTTCCTCCCATCCCAAAAGCTCTCCCAGGACTGAATGGAGCACTAGGTAGCAGTGGAACCTGAAAAGTAGGACGGGGGGGGGGGGGGGGATGGAAAGCTCTCAATGAAGTATTCCCATTGCCAGATGATGACCACATGTTTTCACATAATAAATATATATGGCCTCAAAATGTACTTGTACTATCAAAAGAACTATGAAATATTAGCTATGTAGTACTAATTTATCTTTTTTAATGCTAATGTTTACAGTTCTGTTTTATTTCCTAGCAATTTTCATTCTGACCCTAATATTTGGTTGTAAGCAAACCATGCAGCAATGGGTGGATGAAACAATATCTTTTCTTTAAAATTTCTCAGTTAATAGCTTTTAGAAGTCCTAATTTAGCCAGTGTATTCTGTTGCAAAGTCTTGGAATGCTGTCTTGAGTCTCAAAAGCTATCTGCTGTAGCTTCCCAGAACTTATTATGCCTGGAGGATGCCATGAAAATAAGGGCTGTCTTGTTCAGGAGCAGAAAAACTCCCAAAAAAACAAGATAGGATGCTGATATAAATCATCATTTACATGCATAGAGCTGTGTTCACAGCCACACTAATGTAATTCATTTACATCCAGCCATTACTTATAACCACCAGAACTTCTCAGTTCAGGAATGCAGCTGCCTTGTGCCTTGTGGCTCCTGAGGTTATGGAAGAATGACATCACTGAATTTAAGCGCATTACCATGCTGACATAGTGGCACCTTGTTTTCTTGCTGCCAGATAGTGCTTGGATTGTTTTCTACCCCCCTGTCCTTTCAAAGAATACCTTTCTCTCTCTTTTCATGCAGCAGCTGTGTGAAGGGTTGCAAATGTCACTTCATCTAATGATGAATGACGCTTGACCCCTGGACCTGTTATCCTGAATTTTATGCAACACTAGATTAATATGAAAGATTTTTGTCTAGAAAGGCTTCAGCTATTATGAGCACCACAAAACGATAACACATTAAGCAGTGGGAGTTATTCCACCCACTTACCCCTGACTTTTAACAGTTTGATGGTAATTCCTTCTCAAGGGCTAATATATTTTAGGTTTTAAAAATATAAGCAAATTGTTAGTTGTGCTAAAGGAATGTTGGAAGGGCAACATACCTACAAGTCTTCCCACTTATGTGTAATTATAATTAATATGTATCAAAATGTGGGAGGATTAACAATTATAAGGATACCTCAAGTAGTCCTTAATAATCATAAAACAATTGAACTCCTGGGCTTTTATTCAGGAAGCAATGTTCAATGTCATACTTTTTAAAGCTTATCACTTTGATGCTATCTGAGATCTTAGGTTTTTTTAAAACAACAACAACATAAAAGCTTCATTGCTAGCTAATAATAAATAACCCGGCTAGTGATTTCACAGTGTTCAGTAGTGTTTGAAATAAAAACACCTGTTTTGATTAGTATTCAGATTTGTTCTTTTATAAGGAATGGTAATCCTGTAGCAGTTATATGATATTTTTAAAGCTTTGAATCTCCATCTGTATCCTTTATTATGATGTTCCAGGATTATTATGAGTTAATTATGTTAACTTTGGAAACATTGCTTGCATTTAGAATGAAAAACCCCAGTTTGAATAGTCAGATAAACAGATGCTATCTTTCTTGTCAATTACTTCGTTGTCTGCTTGCTTGGAAACATAACTTAGAATTCTATATCCACAAGGAAGCATGAATCTCTATTTAATTTCAGTACTATCAAAAGCAATTGAATGTCCAGTCTCTTTGAATACTCAGTACTGAGATCTATAGATCTATAGATATTCCTGTCCAAATCTAGCTGTCTGTCTGTCTCTGTGTGTGTGTGTGTGTCCCACTAAACTTAAAAAGACCATTGCTTTACATTATTTGTGTCAAATTTGTGTAGTATATTGAAAAGCTTGTTGGTCCATCTCTTAATTTCTTCTGCTAAAGTCTCAGGCCTGGATTACCAAGTTTTATTACGCTATATGAAAATCCAGGAATTTGAATCCCAGGTCTTAAAGAAAATTATAAAACCATATAAATAAGACTTGTTTACAAATCATCCCAATAAAATTTATATGATTCCTTTTGCATATGCAGTTTCAACATTTCAAGCTGACTGTTCATGTAAAAGCTGCAGCATTATCTAAATTGTAGTGACAACCAGCAAGCAAAATCAGTTGAGATACTTTTACAGAGGACAGTATTGTTGGTGAATGCGATGTGGGGAAAACAAATTTCAGTATTTGCTTCCCAGCTATTTAGATACAAAATGAGCTGTGAAAAATATTCATTATTGAAGTCAGTCATCAAGAGAGAATTTGCAGAATCACCTTAAAAAAGAATTATCACAACAAAGTAAAGGATGGGTATAATTCCATGGTCACCTCTTATAACTAATAAATGTGGGGATATATGCAATATGTTGGAGGAGAGTTTTGAAAGTACCCTGGACAGTGAGAACAAATAGGTCCATCTTGAAGGAAATTAACCCTGACTGCTCCTTGGAAGGTCAAATAGTGAAGATGAAGCTAAAGTACTTTGGACATCAAGTGATAAGAGAGGATTCACTTGAGAAAGCCTTAATGCTGGGAAAGGTGGAGGGCAAAAGAAGAAGGGGGCAGCCAAAAACAAGATGGCTAGATGGCATTGTTGATGCAATGGGCACAGAGTTGGGCAGGTTGAGGAGGATGGTGGAGGATAGGGGTGCCTGGCGTGCAATGTTCCATGGGGTCACAAATGGTCGGAATCGGCTATGCAACTGAACAACAAGTGCAATAGAAAAAATCTACCTAATAGGTGAAATTCTGAAAACAAACCAGAGAGCTATCATTCCCTGTGAAATTGTCAAAGGTAGTGACCTAGCTGCAAGTCAGTCAGAGTAAACCAAGAGTAGCTGCATCAGGGCCTACATGATTGGTTCCTCATACCTTGGAATCAGGCCACAATCAGGATTAGTTGTTGTTACGTGCCATCAAGACCCACTTGTTTATCTTTCTGGCAAACAGACATGTGATGTTCTTTACTAATTCCTTCATTGCTGCTCTTCTGAGACTCAGTCATCTTCTGATTTCTTGGCTGCAGTCTTCATTTGGATTGATGGTCAAAGCAAAGCATAAAAGAACTTTACCAATTTCAATTTCTTTTTAGTCAGCCAAAATGTTTTGTAGTTCCTCTGTAGTCATAACTCAGGTGGTGGTGATTTAACCAGTTCTGGGGGAAGGGCTCTGATTGTATACTAAGTGCTCCACCACAACTTGCTCCAGCATCTCATTGAAGAATTAAGTGGCTAATTTCAACTAGCAAGCCACATTGGCTTTTACTTTCTGGGCTACAATCTGAGGTAGAACCCAGCCTTGAAGTTCTGATAGGCTTCCTCTAAAAGATTCAAGGTACTACTAAGCACAGCCTGCTTCACTTTGTCATAATCAATAACATCAGTTGGGTCCAGGGAGTCTACAAGCTCCAGTGCTGATCCTTTAAGGCAAGGCACAATGATAAGCAGGCAACCTGTCACCACTACAATGTGCTTAAAGGTGATGAAAAAGCCCTCTGAGTTATCATTGGGTTTCCAGTACTAACTTTCCTGGTGTTGTTTATCCAAGTTGGACCTACAAAAGGCCCAGATCTGGGGGAAATGGGAAGGGAGAATGAGGTCAGGACTGGGCCACAGATATTTCAGTGATGGCTGGTAGAATAAGGTAGTTAGCTGCTCCTCCCAGAGTCTCCTTTGCTGCTTGTGCTGCACCAGTGTCAGGATGCGTTCCACAAATATCAACCTGTGGGTACACCAAGGTAGTGGTGGAGCTGAACTAACAGCCAACATTGATGCAGGGTCCTCAGGTCAATGACCCCTTCTAGGGCCATCTAGGCTGGAATGAAGGAAACTGCTCCAGGGATCAACTACCCAGCCCTATATCTTCCACTAAGCACAGAAAATGGGATATCACTTCACTGCCTATCCCAATTTATCGTTCCTCCACCAAAAGTCCTGGATCCTCTGGCCTCTTTTATCCCTGCTGAAGCTTTTATTTTCATATGTTCTTCAGGAGACAGTGTCACGGGCTTTTCCCTATGACCCTCTGGGGCTGCAGGGTGAGGACTTATGGCCTCCAGGGCACCTGAAGTGACCAGCTCACATAAAGACAGCCCAAACTTCAGTCCCCCACATCACCCTGTCAATTCCAGTTCAACATATGTTATGTCTAAATGCTGTAATCTATTGACGAGAAATGTATGTATTAAACAAACATACAGATGTGGCCTGCATACATCTCTGTCATTTTTTGGGAAAATACAGCTGAGGAATATTTTTTTAATAATAGCAATCATTACCATTACTCTATATCAGCGGAACCCAAACTATGACCCATGGGCCCAGTTAGGCCTGTGCCTGAATACCTGGGTTCTCCTAGGACAGCCCTCACCACCTGACATCACTTACGACATCAGCCGTGGTGGCAGTGATCACGCTTTGTCCCTGCTGCTCCGAGCAGCATCTGGCTCGGTCCCCTCGCTTCAGCAGCCTTTGGGAAAGTGGATTGCTGTGTTGGGGAAATTTTTGAAGCCTTCTCAGTTTCAAAATCCATGGTACTAGGAGAGCCCAATGGCACACCTGGAATGATGTCATCCCGGGCGCACCATGGGGCTCTCCTAGCACCACAGATTTTGAAATGGGGAAGGCTCTGAAAATGTCCCCAATGCAGTGATCCACATTCCCAAAGGCTGCTGAAGCGAGGGGACTGAGCCAGAGGCTGCTCGGAGCCATGGGGACAAAGCGCTATTGCTGCTGCCACCACCGCCACAACTGACGTCGGAACCGTCAGCAAAAGAGCAGCCCACCTCTGGCCCCCGCACCTGTGTGTTGGGAGTGGGACCGGCCCAGAGGAAAAAAGTTTGGGCACCACTGCTCTATATCTGTATCTCATGCTTCTAAACATCTGAATTGCAGGCGCACCCCCCCAATAACGGACACAGACAACATTGAAAGTGGATAACAGCATCGGGCCACATTTATTGATTCAATGCCCTAGTCCGAATTATAAATTTGTATTGGTAAAACGACCAATCATAATTCATAAGGCAAGCAGGCCGAAGTAACACTGCTAAGGTACCACCCCAAAATTGCCAACGGCAATTGGTTACAATGTATCAATTTGTATCAATTTGTTTGTTGACAACAAACAAATTGTTGACCGTAGTCAATAACTAACTCATGACCCCACCCTCTGACGCGTATCCGTGAAATCACAGGGGTGATGCATGCTGGTTAGCAATCGTCATCACCCCATCGCCTGGTTCGTCGTTGACCGGACAACGTTTAACTAATTTATTCCTGTCTAGTGTTGTCCAGTCAATTGCGAACCTGCCGGATACTTGTGGGTCATACTGTTTACCTTACCAGTGCTACCCGCCAATGTGACCAAAGTCAACATTAGGAACACAGAAAGACCCCTATATCAAACCATAGCAACAGTGTGGGATGGGCAAAAAAGCCAGGACCCGGAAGCCAATATGGGTCCCAGCCAAAAATTCCCACCCGGCCCCGAAGCGACCAAAATATCACACTGTTAACTAGGGAGGGGGTGGAGGGGAAAAGACTTCTCCGCTCCGTCACTGAGGTAAAATGGCAGCTCGGCTGCCTCGTGGCCACCCCTTTTATAAGGGAGCTGGCCACGCCCCTAACTACCCGGATTCTCTGTCCTGTGGGGGGGGCCCGCAAAGGGCGCGGCGGCCATTTTGGCACCGCGCTTGCATTGCAGGCGCACCCCCCCAATAACGGACACAGACAACATTGAAAGTGGATAACAGCATCGGGCCACATTTATTGATTCAATGCCCTAGTCCGAATTATAAATTTGTATTGGTAAAACGACCAATCATAATTCATAAGGCAAGCAGGCCGAAGTAACACTGCTAAGGTACCACCCCAAAATTGCCAACGGCAATTGGTTACAATGTATCAATTTGTATCAATTTGTTTGTTGACAACAAACAAATTGTTGACCGTAGTCAATAACTAACTCATGACCCCACCCTCTGACGCGTATCCGTGAAATCACAGGGGTGATGCATGCTGGTTAGCAATCGTCATCACCCCATCGCCTGGTTCGTCGTTGACCGGACAACGTTTAACTAATTTATTCCTGTCTAGTGTTGTCCAGTCAATTGCGAACCTGCCGGATACTTGTGGGTCATACTGTTTACCTTACCAGTGCTACCCGCCACACGGAGGGGCTTCAAAGAAGACCTGACGCCCCCCCCCAGACCGTCAGCTCGGTCAACAGGCCTGCTCGCCAATCACCCAACAGGAGGTCCATACCTCCTCGCGACAGATGGACCCCATCCCCTGCGTACAAGTCATAATTTTGTAGGCTAATATCGGGGTGATGACTGACCCGTCCCCAAGCCCTGTCGGCAAGAAACCGCGCCACCGCCCTATTGACCGTGCGCCTAGCGCGGTCAAGGGCCATGAGGTTAACGCCCCCTCTGTAAGAATGGCGTGGGACAATGTCCGACCAAACCAGGGTTGTGGCAGGCCAGACATAATGCAAGTAGGCGAGTTCCTCGCAAATCGCATGCTTGAGCGATAAGCCGGTGACCTGGCCCAAATCATTGCCCCCCAGGTGGATAATGAGAATGTCAGGCGGGTCAGCACCCAGGCCAGAAAAAAGGAAAGGCCGCAGCTCCCGCCATAACATCCCAGGCTTACCATGCCATGTGAGACTGGCGTGTTCACCCAGTCCCAGTCGGGGTCCCCACTCTGTCGCCGCAGCGTAACGCGCTGCCCTGTGCACATAGCTGTGGCCCACCAGCCATACTGTCACCGGTGTAATACGACACCCAGGGTCTGTAAGAAAATTGAGAAAAAAGGCGGTAAGGTGACTGGATTGGTACTCATGGCGGGAGTGGGCGCACATAAAACTGAAAACATTGCGAGCCCCACCTCCCCATGCTGCGTATGTCAGCCCCAGAGTACCCAAAAGCAGCTGCTGTAGAGGCTGCACCAATACGGAATGAATGTGTGCCATAACGGGCACCTGGTAGGCCCACCCTGGTGAGGGCTCTGGCTGTCACCTTCCAAAACTGAAATTTAGTAAGGGGAGACCCATCTTGGTGACAGAAAAACGGGCCATGGTGCATGCCACGCAGTGCCAGGAATTCCTGTAGGGCACCAACCGGACAGATGTCTGCCAAAGAACACCGTAGCAGTCTTACACCACTGCCTACGCCATGCTGATCTGTTTTAGAGGAGCGTATCCTCAACTGGGCCCAGTCTTTGGCAACATAGACATCTTCGAGTTCCAGTGCCCTACCACTTGCATCCGCCTTAGACAGCATCACGAGTTCGCTGACGCGGAGCGCTCCAAAAAATGCCACCGTTGTGGCTGCATGAAAAAGGGCTGCCTCATAATGATCAAAACAGAGGCCTGGCCAGCCCCGGGCCAACTGGGTAAGAACCCCTGGGGAAATAGGGTGCCGGTCGTCCGGGCAACGCCCGCGCTCGCGCACCCACCCCTCCAAAACATGTCTCACACGGAAGTCAGAGGTGGTATCCACATGACCTCCCACTTTGGCCATAAAAGCCAACGCCGAGAGCTTGGATGCTATGGTGCGAGGTGCGAGGCCCTGTGCATGCAGGTGAACCATGAACCGCAGAACATGGTCCACCGGGATAGGCCAGGTCTCTGGCAGGTGACATTGAGCAGAAAATGCCCTGTAAGAATTGAATGCTTGTTGGTACGCCTTACGCGTGCGTGGCGCTAGTGACAGGCCAATCGCCCGGTTCACCTCTCCTTGCCAATAGTCCACATCTCGTCCGGGAGTGGCGAGGGAAATTCCTCCGCATCCGGGGCCAAGGCGCGGAACCGGGAGATCTGCAGGCGGGACAAAGCGTCAGCAATATCATTATTAATCCCTGGGACATGCCTGGCCCTGAACAAGACGTTGAGGCGCAGGCAGCGCAGCACAAAATGGCGCACTAGTTCCATAACCCTGGGCGATTTGGAAGTCTGTGCATTGACAATGTGGACAACAGCAGCATTGTCACACCAGAAATGCACCACCGAATTAGCCCACTGTTCGCCCCATAGCATCAAAGCCCCCAGAATAGGGAAAAATTCCAGGTATGTGAGATCCCGCAGGCGACCTGTGCCTGCCCATGCCGGTGGCCACCCACCATAGGCCCACTTCCCATTGAAGTACATCTCATAACCCAGGGATCCTGAGGCATCAGACTGGATCTGAAAATTGGGGGATGCCAGGAGGTCAGACCTCCAAAATGAGACCCCATTGAACTCCCTCAGGAATTGCAACCAGACAAACATGTCTGCCCTGATACCCCGGGTAAGCCTGACTCTGTGGTGGGGCCTGGATAACCCTGCCATGGCGTCGCATAAGCGCCGGGCAAAAGCCCTGCCCGGTGCGACCACCCTGCAAGCAAAATTGAGGTGACCATGTAGCACCTGCAGTTCCCTCAGGGATGCCTTACGCTTGGCCAGCAATTCCGAGATAAGGGCCACTATCCTGGAAACCTTATCACCCGGCAGCCTAGAAGCCTGCACTACTGTGTCAATCTCCACCCCCAGGAATACTAGCTTGGTAGATGGGCCCTCGGTCTTTTCGGGCGCTAAAGGGACACCAAGTTCCTCCATTAGCGTCTGAAATGTGTTGAGGAGACGTGTGCACGTGTCCCAGCCCCGTTCACCCCCGAATAAAAAATCATCCAGGTAATGGGCTACAGACCGGGACCCTGACCTGCGGACGAAAGCCCACTCTAGGAAGGTACTAAAACGCTCGAAGGCCGAGCATGATATGGAGCAGCCAAAAGGCATGGCCTTATCAAAATAATATTCACCCTTAAATTTAAAACCCAGCAACTCAAAGTCGCCCGGATGCACTGGCAAAAGGCGAAAAGCCGACTTAATGTCACACTTGGCCAGCAGGGCACCCGGGCCACACGAGCGTACCATGCGCAGCGCATGGTCAAACGATGTATACCTGACTGAACAAAGGTCATCAGGAATAGCATCATTGACCGATCGGCCGGCTGGGTAGGACAAATGATGAATAAGGCGAAACTCACCTAGGGACTTTTTGGGGACCAAACCCAGTGGCGACACCTTAAGATTGGGAAACGGGGGTGCAGGGAAAGGTCCAGCGACCCTGCCCGCATCTAACTCCTTTTTAATGCTGGCCGCAGCCACCTCCTCCCTTCCTCTGAGGGATAAAAGGTTGGGAGCATCCTGAGGGGACCTATCACCCATAAAAGGGATACGGAATCCCTGCTTAAAACCCTGAAGGAGATACTCCCCGTCCTCCCCCTTCGGGTACGATGCGAGCCAACGCTCCAGCATGTCCACATTAATTGGGGAGGGGGCCTTTTGGAGAACCAGCTCCATCCGTGGCAGTCTTGCCAGCCCACTGTCCACCCCTCCCTCTGCCTCGTGCCCCCCCAGGCCTGGGACAGGCAGAGGCTGCGTGGGGGCCCGAACATGTGGGACACTCATGCTTATACTTGCAATTCTTTCTATTGCAGGAACCATTGGACGAGAAAGTCCAGCACAGCAGGCGGGCTGGAACCCCCTGCCCCACCGCCTGGCGGGTAACCTGCGCTGGAGCCGCTCGCTGGACCGCATGTCCGCAATGGTATCTATCTCCCGGGGCAGGGCGTGTGGGCGTCATATACAAAAGTCAAAGCCTCTGGCACGGCTCATCCCATCTCATCTCGGGGTGGAGGGGAATCCTCATACGGAATTCCTCATCATATGCTAGCCATGAGGGGCCCGGGAAATCAACCATCGCCCTGTATATGTTGTCCAAATATTGGACCATGGGAATAGCTAAATCCGGCCGCGCCCTCAAATACACCGCCATGTATATTAAATAAGCGGGGAGCCAGTTGGCCCAGGTACGCGGCGGCTTACGGCGGCGTGCCTGCTCCTTGTCCTTCTCATCCTGTCCCTCCCTTTCCTCCTTGGTGGGCTCTCTGTTCAGGAGTGAGAAGATATCTACGTACTCCCCCCGCCATATCTTTTCTCTGGTAGTCTGTGCCAAGTGATCACCCAATGGCAAGGAATACCCCGCCGTCGGCAAAGCCGAAAAAGGCACAGCCGGCCTAGGAAAAGGGGCCTGAGCTAACCCAGCCACCCCCAGAACATTCCCCGCAGTGCAAGAACAAGTACCCACCCCAGTGCCCAAGGTGGCAGTCGTCGTCGCCGGGTGGGTTGCCGACAGCGTGGCCCCCGCACCACCCGCGCGAGGCCAAGGCCATTGAAAGGCCCCCTCTATATTGGGAATGTGTGTGGATGTACTCGCTTGCACCGTATACTCACATGCTGCACCCCCGCGGGCCGCCCCCACCGGGGGTTCCGGCCCACTGGGGGCGTCGGAGCTCACGACCGACGTAGAGCTCATCACCGGGGCTTGACCCGCACCTGGCTGCTGGCTGGGGAGCTGCGAGGCAGTGGCCGAAACCGCGCCACGCGCCTGCAGCAGCTCGACCCTCCCTGCCGGCTGTTGTCCTCCTGCCGACAGCGCCTCAAAAGGGACCCCGAAGGGGGCGCCCGCCTGACTGGCCCGAGCCAACGACGCTTCCAGGGCCGCAATGCGGGCCAGTAAGGTGTCCACGTTGACCAGGGGCAAAGGGCCGGCCGGCCCGCCTGGTCCAGGCGTGGGTACAGGTCCCTGTACCCCAGGACCCGAATATGGCCATTGGCCAGCACCGAAGCCCGGCAGGGTCGGTGGAGAAACCTGCCAAGGCAGGGGGCCGCACCACCCCCCAAGGCTAGAGGGCCCAGGGAGAGGGTGCGACCCAAGAGGAGTAGGCCCAACAGGGTGGGCAGGTGCAGGAGCGGTGTCCACCGCTCGCGGGCCGCGGGCCGGAACCCCTTCCGTGCCCGCACTCTGATCGCCCACTCCGGGCCAAGGGGCAATAGACCCCATTCCGCCGGCCCCAGCAGGGGCCGGCAAAGGCGGCTGCTGAGGAGGCGGCACCGCGGTCCTCCGACCTGGGTTGCGCCTCCTAACAGCACGAGCTGCACTCGAAGCTGCCTTCTTCTTCGAAGGCATCTCCACCGAAGCAAAAAGGGAAGCCAGCAAGGCAGAATCGCTACCAAAAAGGCTTCCCGGTAGGCTAAAGAGCGACGGAGACACAGGTGAAAAGACTTCTCCGCTCCGTCGCTGAGGTAAAATGGCAGCTCGGCTGCCTCGTGGCCACCCCTTTTATAAGGGAGCTGGCCACGCCCCTAACTACCCGGATTCTCTGTCCTGTGGGGGGGGGGGCCCGCAAAGGGCGCGGCGGCCATTTTGGCGCCGCGCTTGCATTATTGGCATACCAGCACCGTATTCAAATTAAAGGAATTTACAGAATTGTCATAGTCTTATACAAGATGTAATTTTAAAAAAGATGAGCTTTCTTTTAATGATCAGGCCTAAAATTTTCATACACTGTAAAGTATATTTTTTACTTATTTGTCTACACCAGTGGGTTCCAAAGTGGGTCCTACGCCCCACAGGGGACTTCAATTCCCAGAAGCCTAAGTCAGTATATTGGCTGATCAGTGCTTTGAGGAATTGACTTAGGCTTCTGGGAAATGGAGTCCAAGAACCAAAGTTTGGGAAACACTGGTCTACACCATATCAGGTCTTCAAATACCATGGTTTCCCCATTGTAGTATTGTCATTGCATAGTGTCATCCACAGACAAAATAATGTTGTGTGATAAATGGAAACAAAGCACATGTGAAGAAAGTCAGTGTTACAATTAATGAAAATCTAGCAGTGAATATACATAAAATCTGCTTATGATGATGATGATGATGATGATGATGTAGTAGTAGTAGTAGTAGTAGTAGTAGTAGTAGTAGTAGTAGTAGTAGTAGTTACATATTGCTCTTCCTTTTTTTGCACATCAATACCATTGTGAAATCTGAATACAAAATAGGATTATATATTCTACTTGGTCTGACTTCAAAATTTTTGTAAGATATGGTCACTTGCAACCTTTTCTACATCCTTACCCTTCCAATCCTAGCAGTTCAAAAGCAAGAAATTGTAAGTAAATAAATAGGTCCCACTTTGGTGGTAAGGTAAACAGCATTCCGTGCACTCTGGTGTCTAGTCATGCCTGCCACATGTCCATGGAAATGTCTGCAAAAGCAGACAGTGATGGTTCTTTGGCTATAAACAGAGATGAGCACTGAACCCTAGAGTCGGATACGACTGGCTTTTGAGCAAGGTCAACCTTTACCTTTACCCTTCCAAACTAGCACAGCACATCAAGGACTCATCTCAGCAACAGTATCAAATTTGTAAAGAAGTGTAACTTAGCATCCCAGAATGTACAGAGGAGCCTGACAGCAACAAAGCTAAAGTAATTGAAGAAAGTTGTCCTATCAGTGTGACTAAACTTGAGTAAAGTATTTCAGTGACCTCTTCTAAGCCAAAAGAGAGTACTGCAAAGACATTAAGCCTTAGTGGCAAGCAGAAGTGCAAATCCCTTGGTTGATGAAAGATATGGTTTGTTTGAAATAGTTACAGTTTGAGACTTTTCTACAATCAGCGGGTGGAGACTCACATAATCCAATTAATTCCAATTCCCTTTTGTGGCACTGGTAAAGTAGTGACTGATACTGTAAGTCCATTGAAGTCTTATCTTTGGTCAGATAATCCAAAATGGATTCGCATTATGAAACTAGCCATTATAAAACAGTCATTTAGAAAGTTCAGACCAACCAATTGTGTTCTGCTTTGGCAATCATAAAGTTATATCCAAAAATAAAAGCACTTCTCTCTTTGATGTTTATAAATTAAATGCTCATGTATCCAACAGTCATCTTAGGTTACAGTCTTAGAGTTACTTACTCAGATGTAAATCCTATTGAACTCAGTAGGACTTACTCCTGTGTAGACATATATAGAAGTCCCCTGTTATTTAATTATTTTGTTGTAAATCACTCCAACAGCTTAGTTAAAATCCCAGTATAAAATTAAAATAACATGTCCTTAAAATGTAAAATGTTTTACAACATTAGAGTAATCACTCAGTGCCTTATATGGGAACTCACGATTCTCAGCAGTCCCACAGATGATCCCAGTGTGTGTGTGTATATATATATAAACAGGCTTAAAATGACGTCTTATTCTAGGAATCTCCAATTTATTAGCTGTCTCTTGTAGGACATAGTTATTATGCCACAAATAGAAATTAAACACTTAACATGAAACCTAAGTGCTGTGGGACATGTGTTTCACCATCGGTTTAGTTCATGGAACACTACTTCATGTCTATGAGGCCTCACTATTGTCTTGTCTCAAATGAGATGCTGAACTAGAATGCTGGTTCTCAACCTGTGAACCTCTAGAAACACTGGATTCCAACCCTAGAAGCCATCATACTAGTGGTCATGGATTTTGTGACTTGTCAAGGATTTTCCAATAAAACTAAAAGGTTAACAATTGAGACTCACAGACCTAGAACACACCCAAACATTCTTGCAACAGCACCTTGAGGAGGAAATAGAGGTTTGGCAACCTTTCTTTTGGGAAACCTTATTCAGCATCAAAGAGAGGCCATTTCTAAGAATCTAAGACCCAGGCTGAATAGCATTTTCTTCAGTCTTCTCTGAATATATGCTGTGGGAGAGTGGTTTAATAGTATTTTTCTCACAAACCATAAGCACTCCTGAACTGTCAAATATCTGTGCATAGGTGTAACACAGGAAGAGGTCATCATAAGCAAATATCCAATACACATAAAGCACACAGTTGATTCCACAACATGGTTGAGAACCTCCCTTATCGTCACCTATGCACCAAGAAAGAAAAGCACCTTGCTTTCTTCACATCTAGCAAATATTCATAAATAGATAGAGTATGAGGTAAAGGTCTCCTGTGCTCGAAAACTAGTTGTGTATGACTCAAGGGGGTGATGTTCATCTCTGTTTACAGCCAAAGAGCCAGTGCTGTCTGCATTTGCAGACGTTTCAATGGCCAGGCATGAATTGATCCCTGGTTGCACAAAACACTGTTACCTTTCCCACTGAAGCCATACCAATTTATCTACTAGCAATTTCTTGCTTTCAAACTGCTAAATTGATAGGAGCTAGGATAAATGACAAGTGCAACTCAGGTCTTGAAATGTTGACCTGCTGACCTTCTCGTCATCAAGCCCAGCATCTTAGCCACTAAGCCACCATGGTCCCTTGGTAACTGTATATAAATCATTGAAAGATGGACTGACAATGTATTCATGCAAAACTTTTTTATTTCCATCTTCTTCAGCTGCTCGGTAAAAGTATGACATTTCCAAAGTGGCATTTATAGAACCTACTAGAGGTCAGGTTATTCCATGACAAACAAATTAGTTAACACCTTGTGACCTGAACCTAGAAAACAACACATGAAATCATTCATCTGCAATGGAATTACTCCCAACTCAAGGTTCAGTAATGGCCACCTGGGAAACAGGATACTTTTACCAGAGCAACTAAGGAAGGCGGAAGCTGAACAGCTTTGTTTAAATATTTCAGTTTGTAAATCACCCTTATCTGTTTTTAGTGATTAACTGCATCCTTCAGGGATCCAGAAAAATACTGATTAAGCTGCTGTTCAGTTTGTCTTATCTCCATAGAAACCAATAACATATACTTCAGCACTGTGGAGTTACCTTGTGAAATCCAGAAACCAGCCAGGTTTTTATGAGCTTGTGCCTTATTTGAGCATGAAAGCCTTGCGTCAATCCCTACTGGGACAGGTGTTCCAAATGGGCAGGCAGCTAAATGTCTTCACATTTACACTCAGATAGAGAATATTGTCCAACATGTACACCTATTTACTTATTTATATATTTAATTTCCACTTGAAAGCTGCTACTGTGAGGCATACTAAATTAATAGCTCCTGGGAAAGAAAAGATATATTCAGTTCTATGCCCTAGTTTGTACTAATATACTCACACCCATTGGGGTATATAGAAAGAGCCTATTTTTGAACAACAATCGGGCATACCCTAGTAATGGCAACCTTGTGTTTTTAGTAGTAGTAGTAGTAGTAGTAGTAGTAGTAGTAGTAGTAGTAGTAGTAAAATTTGACTTATGTGCAGCCCCACTCGCGAAGTGCGACTCTGGGCGGCTTACAAACATATCTTCAAACCTCAACAGTACATCAGCACAATAAAATACAATTTAGAACAATAAAACACACTTTAGCACAATAAAATAGCAAGTAAATAACAAAAGTCCTTTGCTGGCCCTGCGGCCAGGTGTTGGCAGGGCCCAGAGGTCGGAATGTCATCAACAGAGCCCGGGGCTCAACATCCTCTGCCACTTTGGTGGCTCTTAAAGCCCACCACTCCAGCCATTGATGGGGGCTTGGAGTGTTGAGGATTTTAGGAATGGTTTTACTGAAAATGACCACAGACGCCAGAATATGTTTAGAGGCTTTATTGATTACACATCTCCTCTCTCACAGTGTCCTCAGGGAGGACACCATTAGACTGGATAGCCTCATGGTGAGGTGAACCTTATTTTATAACCTTCTTTCAGGGAGGAGGGGTTAGGGTGAAGGGTCAGAGGGAAGGATGAGGTCGGAGTTCAGGGGGTAATGGTGCATTGTGGTCATTGGTGACGAAGGGCAGTGAGGCATTATTTATCTGACAAAATCCCCTTCTAATGCCTCATTGCATCTTCATCTACAGTTTTCAATTCTTCTCTCTCGATGATAAGTCCCATCTTGTTTGCAAGATATTGATGTTGGTCCGATGGGAGAGGTTTGGTTAAAATATCTGCAATTTGTCTCTTGGTGTCACAGTAAGTCATTTTAATGAAGCCTTTTTCGCACATTTGCCTTACATTGCAATACTTGATATCAACGTGCCTGGATCTGCGTCCTACCGCGTATGCTTTTGAGATTTCAATTACGGCCTTATTATCTTCATGTATAGGAATGGGGAGAGTGGGTTCATCCCAAATTTCGGATATTAATTTATTGAACCATATCAAATCATTCGCTGCATCGGATAGGCAACCATATTCTGCTTCTGCTGTGGAAGTGGATACTGATTTTTGTTTCCCCGTGCACCAATATATGGGACTGCCGTTTAAAAAAATCACGTAACCGGATGTGCTTTTCCTCCCTTCAATGTCTCCAGCCCAATCTGCATCTGCGTAGCATGATAGGGTGGGTCTCTCAGTTATTGAGGGGACAATTGACAGTATGGCGCCCTTGGTTTTCTTCAGGTACCTTAATAGTCTCTTAACTGCATTCCAGTGGTATGTCTTTGGGTTGTTCTGATGTCTCGATAAAAGGTTCACTGCTAGATTTATGTCCGGTCTGGACCAATTGGCCAGGTAGAGTAGTGACCCTATGGTGGATCTGTACAATGTGTTATCTCCAAAAATTTCATTGCAACTATACGTGTTCCTTAAAAAATCAGTTTGCATTGGTGTGTCCGAAGGGGCGGCATCAGCCATGTTGCATTTCTCCAACAGTTCAGTTATCTTGTCTTCTTGCGAAAGGGAAAAACCACCAGTTACTTCGGATATTTTGACTCCCAAGTAATTGTTTACCTTCCCTAGTAACTTCAGAGTGAATTTTTCTCGTAGATTTTGTACAAAGTAGTCACATTTGGCCTTACTTTTCCCTATGTACAGAATGTCATCAACGTAAACCAGTATTTTTTCTATATCCCCTTCATTTCTCTTGACAAAAACGCATCTGTCGGCTTGGGTATGTGAGAAACCCATCTGTTCCAATGCATTAGACAAGCACTCATACCACATTTTGCCAGATTGTTTTAATCCATAAAGACTCTTGTTTAGCAGCCAGGTCCCACCTTCTCTCATCTCAATTCCTTGGGGTGCTCTGACGTATATTTTCTTGTCTAAGGCCGCGTGCAGATAGGCTGTTTGCACGTCGAACTGGTATACGTACTCTTTTCGGATTGAAGCTAAGGCTAGTGCAGCCTTCACACTTTCGGCCCTCACGGTCGGCGAATACGTGTCGGTGTAGTCATCTGGGAATCTCTGTGCGAAACCCTGTGCCACGAGCCTGGCCTTGTAAAGGATTTCGTTGTTTTCAAGGGTCTTGACCCTGAAAACCCATCTTGTGCCTATGGTTTTCTGTCCTTCTGGTGGTTCCATCGGAGTGTATACATTGAGCTCCTTGAGGCTGTCCAATTCCTTTTTCATCGCTTGCTCCCATTTTATTTGTTGTTCAATTGGTAACTTTTTCACGTCGGCGTAGTTGTCGGGTATGCCAGTCGAATCGCCTATGGACATCACGTAGCCTTCCAGGCGCTTGGGGGTTTGGCCTTTTGTAGCTCTGTTTGACCTCCTGTTTGATGCTTTGGTGGTCTCTCTTGTTCCTTGACGTTCACTTGTGCCGTCATTTGTGTTGTTTTCTTCAATCTTACATTCTCCAGGAAGACTTGGTGTATCTTGAGTACGCCTGTCAGTTACTACCTCATTTGAGTGTAACTTCATCCAGTTTGCATTTTCATGGAACGCGGCTGATCTGGAGATGGTTACCTTGTGATACTCATCTATGAATCTGTATGCCTTTGAACCTGGTTCATAACCAACAAATCTCAGCCTCTTCGATACCTTGTCCCCCTTTCTCCTTAGTTGTTTTGGTATGTGGACATCGGCCATTACCCCGAAAATATGGAGGTGGGAGAGACTAGGTTTGTGCTTGTACAGCATTTCGTATGGGGTCTTCTCTACTACACTCGACCAGATCCTGTTGAGGGTGTAATTTGAATACATTAATGCTTCACCCCAATAAGAGAACTTTAGTCCAGCATCTTCGAGTACACATCTCATCATGGTCTGTAGTACCCCATTCCTGCGTTCAGCTATTCCATTTTGAAAAGCCGAAAAAGGTGCGGTGGTGGAGTGCATCATGCCTCGGGAAGTGGTCCATTCCTTGAATTCCCTTGAGAGGAATTCAGAACCCCTGTCTGTCATTATTTGTTTTATTTGTGAGTTGTGTTGCGTTTGCACTCTCTTGCAGAATTCCTTGAACTTTGTAAAGGTTTCACCTTTGTCTCTGAGCGTGTAAACAAATCCATATCTGCTGTAGTCATCAACGATGGTCAGAAAGAATTTCTTTTTGTTTATAGAGGTGGGGAGTGGCCCCACTAGGTCCATGTGTAGGAGTTGAAAAGCCTGAGATGTGCTTCTTTTCGACGTTTTTAGTCTTGGCATTTCCTTGGACTTTGAGCTTAGGCACACAGAGCACTCCAGGTATTTGTCACAGTTTTTCACCTTCAGACCTTCTGCATGTTCTTGCATTTTTTTGATGGTGGAGAAACTGGTATGTCCTAATCTTCTGTGTAGCAGGTGAGCGCAATCGTCGTGCATGAGTTTCCCTATGGAAATGACAGTGGTGCTGTGGGGAGTTGTCGCTTTAGTATACTCGATGTCTGAATTTTCTTCCCCCTGTAGTTTTGCAACACTTGCTTCGGCGTGACTTTCGGAGATATTATGTCTATTGTTTTCCCCTTCTATTTCCTCTGTTTCTGTTTTGCATGTACTAGCGTGATCCCTTTTATCACCCTCTCCAGTGGGCACGTAGTAGGGCAGACCGCCCACGATGATCACTTCCCCGACGTTTCCTTCTTTGTTGGTGATGGATACTCTACCTTTCTTAAAAAGCAATTCCGTGGCGGTGTCTTCACATAGCTTGAATGCGGCCAGTATGTTGTATGGAATTTCAGGGATGAATAAGACTCCATTGATTTTTCCCAAACCTGGGATGTTTATGTCTCCTTTTCCCATTACGTGAGCTTCCTTTTGATTTGCAACCTTTATTCGGAAGGATGTTTTTGTGAATGAGTCAAATAGGTCTTTGTTGCATGAAGTGTGTATGGTTGCCCCTGAGTCTATTAGCCAATATTTTTTGTTATCCAGGGCGCCGGTGGGGTATACCCCGTCTTCTGTGTTGTTTATGGAGTTGAATTCATGCTTCTGGTATCTGTGTTCCCTTCCGGGGCTGGGCGACCTATTCCGCCTGTGTTCATATTTGTATCTTGCGTTGTTTTCAGGTGTGTATTTTTCCCTTTGCGTGTGGTCTTCCTTTCCTTTTATTTTGGGGCAGTTCCGTTTGATGTGGTCCCTTGAACCACAGAAGAAACAGCCTTGTTGCTGGCTGGTTGGCTCCGTGAACTTCACCATTCTACCTGGTTTGGTGTCTCTGTGTATGATTGATCTGTCCCTCCTCATGTTATCATGTGCTATGAGTTTTCCTGCCAATGTGTCCAGTGGCATGTTTTCACAGTCTATTGCGTCAAGCTGATCCAAGAAATTATTCCTGCTGGGGTCCAGGGAGTTGAGTATTATGCTGAGCATGCTTTCCTCAGCGATTGCTTCACCACGCTGTAGAAGCTGGGATCTCATGGAGTTTAATCTCAGGAGGTGCTCACCCATAGGGGTGCCGGGTTTTAATCTCACAGAGTGGAGTTCCCTGGAGATCCGGCTGGTGGTGCTTCTGTTGCTGCTGTGGAACAAGGCATTCAATTTGTTCCATATATCAAAAACTGTCAGTTCATGGGGTATGCTTGGGAAAATGGCTGGCTCAATGGAGCTTAGGAGTAGGTGGAAGGCTTTATGGTGTTTGCGGTCTGTTTCAATGGACCATGGTTCTTCAGGAGGGTCTAGGATAAAGTATAGTGCATCATGACCCATCAGCAGAATTTGAAATTGTTGTGCCCACTCTGGCAGATTTTTCCCAGTAACACTTAATTTTGGGAAGTCATTGGGCAGGTTGATTTGCTGGTTGGAGTTATTCTTGGATTCGGTCTGTTGTTCTAGGTGTCCCTTTTGGTACTGAAAAGGGCAGAAAGGCATAGGTATGCAAGCGGCCGCCTTTGGGTTTCCCATTGGTCCTTTTTGTCTGTAGGTTGCTGTTGGAGTTGACTGCGCATGTGCGGCCCAACGTGCGTGCGTGAGGGTTATTTTGCTCAGTTCTTCATTGGGAAAGTACCTCTGCTCTCCTGGTCTAGGGTCCGAGTGGCTGGGTAGAAGGTGGTGGCTAACGGATGCTCCTTGGGGCTTGGAAAGTGGTGGCAGTGTTCTCTCTTGGTATGGTGGGGGGGGGGGTGCCCACGCTCCGGGGTTCATTTTCAGAAGCCTTTGGGGGTGAGTAAGTTGGTGTGCAGTAAGGTAGTACTGGGTTGTTTGGAATGCCTCTGTCTTCCGATGGGGGCCATGGGGGTGTCTGTCCCTGGCTGGATCTATGGCTCATATGTTGAGGGCTGCTCCGCTGTGGGGTTCTTTGTGGGGGGTTGTTTTCATGTGGAGAGTTTATGCGTGGAGGGCCGAGGACAGCTGAAAGTATTTCTATGGCTTTTGAAACTTCTGCTTCTGGGTAGGGTCCCCTATGATCTCTGTTATATTTCTCTTGTCTGGCTTTATACAGTTCCCAGAGATCATTTCTTATTTCCTCCACTTCATTTTCTTTGCTATTGCTGGGTTCCCCTTCTGTGCTCTGTTGCCGCGAGGGGGAGGGGGTCTGCCCTTGGCTCTGGAATTTCCCCTCCCTCCCGGCTAGGCTGTTTTGGAGTCCGGCAGCAATTTCCATTGATTGCTTGGATTCCATTGTTGTACCGTCGCTTCCCCTCTTGGGGTGGCTTACCATAGTTCCTCTTTGGATCTCCGTTTCAATCTGGTCATCTCCGAGCAGGCTCTCTCCCCCATCCTCTCCCTCGCTTTGAGTTAGATGGGCGCTGATTTGCATGTGTTGTTGGAGAGAAAGCTCTCGGATGCTTTCTTCCACTTCGGCAAGTTTTATTCGAATTTCCTCAGCCATTCTCTGGACCAGATCGCCCCCTCCTGTTGCTTCGTCCAGCTCTCCTTGGGGGCTGGTCTCTTGGGGTCGATTCTTTTTTGACCTCTTTATTCTGGGCATTTTGTATTTTTGTACGTTTTGTGGTTCATTCAGCAAACCATCCTCTTGCTACCATTTGTTGAGGATTTTAGGAATGGTTTTACTGAAAATGACCACAGACGCCAGAATATGTTTAGAGGCTTTATTGATTACACATCTCCTCTCTCACAGTGTCCTCAGGGAGGACGCCATTAGACTGGATAGCCTCATGGTGAGGTGAACCTTATTTTATAACCTTCTTTCAGGGAGGAGGGGTTAGGGTGAAGGGTCAGAGGGAAGGATGAGGTCGGAGTTCAGGGGGTAATGGTGCATTGTGGTCATTGGTGACGAAGGGCAGTGAGGCATTATTTATCTGACATGGAGGAAGGCCTCTGGCATCTTCGGCCACCCCAGCTGCAGCGGCTCTTAAAGCCCTCCACTCCAGCCATTGACAGGGGCTTGGAGGAGGTTGCTGGTGAATCTTTCTCACACTAGGTCAGATGAAAAGAACTTAAGGATGAACTCACCAAAAGGTCCCTTCATTTTGGCAGTTTCATATCTGGCCTAGACATGGAAGAAGAACCCATTGCTTTAGTGAAGGCCTGCTTGCTAGTTTTAACTTTTCTGAGACCAACCCATTATAGGAGGATGTTTCATTTCCTTTTCTTCCCTAACTGCTAAATGAAAAAACACTCTGGCTCTTTGTGCCTTTCATTTGTCCATGTGACCTCCTATAATGTCCAAATTATTGCTTTTTTTAGTATTAAGCCTGCTTTAGCCTTCAAAGTGGGTAAATTGCAAAGCAAGATTCTATTTATTTTTACTTATTTAATAATTTTCTGTGAGGGGGAAGTAGTACAAAATGTGATTGCTGAGATTAAAACTTAAAAGTATGGATGGATGGATTACTTCCCGCTCTTTATCCCTTTTTTATTTTATTTTTTTGCATGTTAATTGCAATAATTTGTTTTCCCCTTTGAAGAACTTGATGTCTGGAGTAATTCCTGACCTAGGGATCACAAGCGGACAGTGAGTCGGGTTTTGGATAAGTCTGCCAAATATTGTGAAACGCTGTGTACTATGAAAAGACCATTGACAACATGGAAACAGAAGCTGTGTTAAAAACACTGGAAGGAAAAGGAATGAAAGAACTGTATGTCAGGATTCTGCTTTAATTGCAAAGCCCATTTTAAAATGACAAGAAGCCTAGAGATATTTTTGAATCATAGGCATGAGAATGGACAAAGAGACTCTGTTTAGCTCTAACTCTTCACTCCCTTTCTTACAAAATACCCTTGCAAACATTTGAACAAATGGAGGCTATTTTATCCAGCTCAGAAGGCTCAGGTCACCCCAGGCTTGGAGTTTACATTCTTATTTGTGTTAATGTGATTGATTTTTTTAAAAAAAGTTCCAAATATAAAAATAAAGAAGATATATTGTACACACTCATCTCTTATTTTCATCTCTTTTCTGTCAAAGGTTTAGCCATCTTTAGATATAGTTTATGAGTAGCAGTGCTTATAAAGCTCTTGCCATGTGATTGTATCTGCAGGTTATGTGATTATGGATTAACTGATTTTATTTTGCTGTGTGGCACTGGTACATTAGCATTCTAGCAGTTCACTGCATATCTCTGGAATTAAGAAGTCTCCAGTCAGGGGACAGGCAGGTAGATTTCTTTTGGGGTCACTGTATACATTTGTGAAATGCTTTGTAAAATTAAGCCTCTTTTTACACCTCAAGAAACATGCTGCATTTTTATCTGGCAATGCCTTCTCCTATAATTAAGACCTTCCTACACTATTCACTCATGAGTGGGCGTGCTCCATTAAAAGTCCTCAGATGTGTAGATACCTTCTTCTCCCTTTGAAGATCAAACTAGACAATAATGGGAAATGAGGCTTCTCTGGGATAACCCCATTCTTCTTCAGCTACATCACCCTAACAATCAGACTTACAAATTGAGTCCGGGTTTTCGTTCCAAGTACTAATCACAAAACAAAGCATATTGCATAAAAGATAGAGAGATGTGCAAAAGCACAGGGCTATGACAAACATATCTTTCATCACTTAAAGAAGCTCTATTTCTAATTAGTAAGTGTGTATTGCATAATTTGACCTTAAAAGTGGTTGTTAAATAGTCCCATAATTATCCTTCAAACTGCTTCATAACTGCAGTAGAATAGCAATAGCAATTACACTTATATACCGCGCCATAGCGCTTAGTGCACTCTCTGGGCAGTTTACAAGTTAATTAGCATTTTGCCCCCAACATGCTGGGTACTCACTTTACTCACCTCAGAAGGATGGAAGGCTGAGTCAACCTTGAGTCCTGTCAGAATCAAACTCGCAGTGTTCTGGCCACAGTACAGCAGTTTAACCACTGCGCCACCAGGGCTCTTAGAAGTGGATGACTAGGTTTCACTCGCTAGCATTGTTCATTTCTTTACTGACTGTAATTATTTCACATTAATGGTGTTGCTGCCATTTCCCTCCCAGAACAGATGATAACAAAACTATGTTCAGCATGTGTGAGATATGAAGGATGGTAGATTCTAGTCACCAGATATTGAGACAGTCTATGCTGCTATTGCCAAAAGTTGCACCACTTAAATAAACACTTTCACAAAGACCACCAAACCTCTCCAGTGGCATCACCTGCATACACAATTAAATTGTTTTTTTAAAATGCATTTTCTGACACGAATCACTGAAAGACCCCCTCAACATTCAGCATTTGATATGGACATTTTCATGCTGAATACTGTTGATAGCTCATATGACTTTTAAGGAAGGAGTCATCACAAGAGTAAAGAAAAAGCCAGAAAATATTGGAATGTGTATAACTGTGATAGTTTATAGATTGCACAATGTTTCTGTGCTCTTCTAGTACTCATAGGTTGAAATCTTGTTGGGATAAATCTATAGCATGTAAGCTAGAAAAACGTCATCATCTAGCAACAAAAATCTTCAGACAGAGATTTTTCAATACATAAGGCTCTCCCACCACCACGACCACATTTCGATGCTCCCAGAGGTTCCCCAAGAGCAAAATGGATCCCTAGGGAACCTCATAAACCTGAAAAAGAGGATAAGAACATTTTATTTTAATTAAAATTCTAATGCTTAAACATCATACATTTGCAACAATGCAAGCGTGGCGCCAAAATGGCCACCGCGCTCTTTGCGGGGGGCCCCCACCCGGACTCAGACATCCGGGTCAGGGGTCGTGGCCATCCCTCTATAAAAGGGGTGGCCACGAGGCAGCCTCGCTGCCATTTTAAAGAGAAGCGACCGAGCGGAGAAGTTCGCTCCGATGCTTCTCCCCCGGGTATGATCGCCTTTCTCTTTTTTACAATTTTGATCGGAGGATATTTCTCCCCCGATCAGCGCAGCACTGCTTGGGTGGCTATGGCACCCAAGCACAAGTCTCAGGCGACCTATAGGCCGCAACCTATGGGGAGGGCTTGGCCCACCCCCTCAACCCCCACTGGGCCGGAGGGCCCGGGCAGCCGCCCCACAGGGGGGTGGCAGGGTACAATCCCCACTGCAACCAATGAGGATGACCATTATGTGTTCCCCCACTCCAATCCGTGCCAACAGCGGCCCTGCCGACGGCCGGTTACTCCCTACCCCTGGGACCATGTATCCCAGGGTACTAGGGAGAAGATATGGCGTGGGGTAGATATTGACATTTTCACCCTCCTGCACCCTGAACCCACTGGAGAGTAGAGGGAGGGGCAGGACGACAGGGACAATTGGTTACCGGCCTATTGGATATCCATGGCAGAATATCTAAGGGCCCGTCCTGATTTGGCCATTCCAATGGTCCAGTACCTGGACAATGTTTACCGGGCCGTGGTTGATTCCCCTGGCCTGTCATGGTTGGCCTATGACGAAGAACTTAGGATGAGGGCGGCCCTTCACCCTGAGAGGCGGTGGGATGAGCCCTGCTAGCATTGTGGCTACTGTATATGACCCCTACACGGCCAGCACCTATGCTCCGTATGAAGAGTCTATTTTCAGGCAACTACCTCCGTGGCTTTCTTTGGGGCTCTGAGATTCAGTGAGCTGGTCCCACTTTCAACAAGGGACATGTACTGCAGGGCACTGGAACTGGACGATGTGTCGCTCGACCAGGAGTGGGCTCTGTGGAAGATTCGCTCCTCAAGGGGCGGTCAGCGGGGAAAGGGTAGTAGCATAGTGCTGCCATCTGTCCAGTTGGTGCCCCACATGCGTTTGTGTCAGCGCGTGGTTCACGCCCTGGCCTGTTGTTCTGCTAACAAGATGGGTCTCCCCTTACCAAATTACAATTGGTACCCATTTGTTCCAGATAGGCGCTGCATCAACTGCGGCTGCATTTGGGTACTCGGAGCCTGACATACGTCTCATGGGCAGGTGGGGATTTGCACCTTTTTTCTCCGTCTGTTCGTCCCCTCACTGCATGAGTGCCTTGTTATGCCCTCAATTCTCTCTCCTTCTCTTACAGACCCTGTGTGTTTCTGCACACCGGTGCAGTGTGGCTGGTGGGCCACAATTTATGTGCACTGGGCGGCACAGTACGCTGCTTCATCAGAGTGGGGACCCCATCTCGGGCTACGTGCAACCGCGCGTATGCAGTGGTATGGTGTGCATGGCATGAGGTGGCGGGAACTGTGGCCATTCCTGATGTCCATTGGGGATGCTGGACTGCCAGATGTTTTAATTCTGCACCTCGGAGGCAATGATCTTGCAAAGATCACTGGCCTGGACTTAAAGTATTCTGAGTGCAGTGACCTGGCGTTTCTTTACCATTTATGGCCGTACACACAGTTGCTATGGTCAGACATCGTGCCGAGGCACTATTATAGGGGAAGCATTGACCCCGGTGGTTGGACCGTGCCCGGTGGTCAGTGAACAGGGCTGTTGCCTGATTCCTTATCGAGAATGGCTTGGGGGACAGCCATTCATCATCCGGGGATAGGGTTACAGGATTTTATCCTGTATTCTTGAGATGGGGTTCACCTGTCAGCAAGAGGATACACCTCTTTTGAATGGCGTACAAGCAGGCCTGGTGACCGAATTGTCGGTCAGGGGGGGGCGGATCTCTGATGCAATTTTGGCAATGTTTGCCAAGAGTAAGGTGTCTCTCCGGGAGTTGCAGGTGCTTCACAGCCACTTCAACTTCGCCTGCAGAGTGGTGACACCAGGCAGAGCCTTCGCCAGGCATCTGTGTGATGCTATGGTGGGTCTTTCTCAACGACAACACAGTGTACGGCTGACTAGGGGTTTACGAGCAGACCTTTCGGTTTGGCTCACATTCCTAATGGACTTTAATGGCATATCCTCCTGGAGATCTGAGCTTATGGTCAGCCCCCAGTTTCAAGTACAGTCGGATGCCTCCAGCTCCCTGGGCTATGGGATTTATTTTGAAGGATAGTGGGCCTGGGCTCAATGGCCTCAAGCATGGCAGGGCACGGATCGCTTATGCGATCTTACGTTCCTGGAGTTTTTTCCAATTTTGGGGGGCCCTTATGCTCTGGGGGGACAGGTGGGCTAATTCGGTGGTTCACTTTTGGTGTGACAATGCTGCGGTAGTGCACATTGTCAATGCCCAAATGTCTAAATCCCCCAGAGTTATGGCCTTAGTTCACCAATTTGTTCTTAAGTCCTTGCACCTTAATGTGCTCTTCAGGGCCAGACATGTGCCAGACATTAATGACGGTATTGCTGATGCTTTATCCCTCCTGCAGATCTCCTGGCTCCGTGCCTTGGCTCCAGATGCAGAGGAACTTCCCTCGCCACTCCCGGCCAAGATATGGACATTTGGCGAGGAGAGGTGAACCGGGCGATCGGCATGTCTTTGGCACCTCGCACACGTAAGGCGTATCAGCATACACTCCTTCTATTTAGGACTTTTTGTAGGCAAAGGCAGTTGCCTGCAATGTGGCCGATACCGGTCGACCAGGTTTTACAGTATATGGTGCACCTTCATGATCAGGGGTTGGCCCCACGCACCATCGCCACCAGGCTTTCCGCCTTGACATTCTTGGCCAGGGCACGGGGCTTTACTGACTGGGTGAGTGACTTCCGCATACGCAGTGTATTGGAAGGGTGGACACGTGAACGTGGCCGCCGCCCGGACACACGTCACCCTGTTTCACCAGGTATTCTGACCCACCTTGCACGAGGTTGGCATAGACTGTGTTACGATAGGTATGAGGAGTCTCTTTTTCATGCAGCTACCACCGTAGCTTTCTTTGGAGCTCTGAGAATCAGCGAGCTGGTCCCATTGTCAAAGGGAGACGTGTCTCGTAGGGCACTGGAACTCGAAGATGTGTCTATCAACCAGGAGTGGGCTCAGTTGAGGATTCGTTCTTCAAAGGCCGATCAGAATGGAGTAGGCAGTGGTGTTAGACTCCTACAATGTACATTTGCTGACATCTGTCCGGTTGGTGCCCTACATGCAATTTTGGCAGTGCGTGGTATCTGCCCTGGCCCGTTGTTCTGCCACCAGGATGGGTCTCCCATTACCAAATTTCAGTTCTGGAGGGTGACCGGTACGGCACTTCACAGTTTGCCTCCCTGGGGCTCGTTATGGCACCCATTCATTCAGGATAGGCGCCGCATCGACTGCGGCTGCTTTTTTGGTACTCTGAGGCTGATAAATGTTGGATGGGCAGGCAGGGGGTCCGCACGTTTTTCCTTATATGTACGTCCCCTCACTGTATGAGTACCTAGTTATGTCCTTAATTCTTTCTCCTTCTTTTACAGACCCTGTGTGTCTACGCACACCGGTGGCAGTGTGGCTCGTGTGCCATAGTTATGTGCACTGGGCGGCACAGTATGCTGCATTGTCGGAGTGGGGACCCCATCTCGGGCTGCGTGCATCTGCACGTATGCGGTGGTATGGTATGCGCGGCATGAGATGGCGGGAACTGTTGCCATTCCTGATGTCCATCAGGGATGCTGGACCGCCTGATGTTCTGATTCTGCACCTCGGCGGCAATGATCTCGCACAGATCACTGGCCTTTCCTTAAAAATGTCGACGTGCAGTGACCTGGCGTTTCTACATCATTTATGGCCGTACACACGGTTGCTATGGTTTGACATCGTGCCGAGACACTGTTATAGAGGAGGCATGGATCTCCATGGTTTGGACCGTGCCCGGCGGGCAGTGAACAGGGCTGTTGCCCGGTTTCTTGTTGAGAATGGCTTGGGGACAGCCATTCGACACCTGGGGATAGGGTTGCAGGATTTTAGCCTGTATGCAGGAGATGGGGTCCACCTGTCGGCCAGAGGTATGAACCTCTTTCTGGAGGACGTGCAAGCGGGCCTGGCGACCGAGCTGTCGGTCGGGGGGGGGGGGGCGGTGAGTCATCATGGATGCCTCCCCGTGTGGTGGGTAGCACTGGTAAGGTAAAGATTTATGACCCATAGGTATCCGGCAGGTTCGCAATTGACTGGCCAACACATAGATAGGTACAGGGGAAACAGGATTGGCCGGTCAAGGGCGAACCATGAAAGGGGTGATGCTAGGAGCTTCACAGCCTGCATCACCTTGATATTTGGACGGATACACGTCATAGGGTGGGGTCAGTAGATAGTATATTGACTTCGGTCAACAACTTGTTTGTGTCAACAAACAAATTGATACAAATTGATACATGTAGCCAATAGCCATTTGCATTTTGGGTGGAACCTTACCAGTGCTACTGCGGCCTGCTTGCCTTAAAGAATTACAATTGGATGATACACCAATTGAAAGTGATAATTCGGACTAGGGCATTATTCAATAAAAGTGGCCCAATGCCTTTAATCCAATACCGGTGTCTGAGTCTTTATTTGGGTGGGTGCGCCTGCAAAGGATTTCAGCAAACTCTGAATATACAGTATAACTCTGATTATACTAGATGTACTTGGAAATAAATATTCAATTCTGTGTATCATAATCTATCATTAAAATCTATCCATAGACATACACTGGAAAAGGGTTGCAAACACATTCATAATCATTACAATTATAACGAAGTAAGGCTTGACATATCTCGCTTTGCATGTAATGAGTCTATCTCATATATTTGTTTCACCTTTAAAGATACATTACTGAAATGAATGAACATTTGCACAGTTTTCTAATTTTTCGAGGTTCACCTGTATTGTTTTTTTTTAAATAATTTTTATTGGATTTTTGACATATATACAATATATAAAGACAAATAGTGAAATCACATACAATAATAAAAACAACAACAAATCATAGCTCTATATTTCAGTTGTGACTCGGTATTATATTACTCCCCCCTTCCATTTCCCTCCTTAGTCTTATAATTATATTATTACTAAATTTTTATCTAATACCAAATCTGAATTTTTAATTTTTCACCCTCTCAGTATACATTTCATAATGTGAATTTATATCGTATATCCACTAAGTCACACTTTTAACTCATGATTTTATTACAAAAATAACATAAAAATAACAAAACTAAATATAAAAATGAAAAATTTAACCAAGAAAAAAAGAAAAGACTAACCACCATGTGTAATTTAAATTTGCCCTGGAGAGCACGGAGTAACTCAGTAAAATCATTCCCAAAAGCTCTTGTGAGCGGGTACAGGTCTATTCAACTCTTCTCCCTTCAATGAGTGATCCACAAAGGTTTTCCAAACCTTCCAGAATCTATTTTCTTTAATAATACCCTTTTTCATATTTATCTCATGTGTTAACTTATCATTCAATGCTAAATCCCACATTTCCTTATACCATTCCTCAATTTTTATATTGACTTCATTTTTCCATTTTTGCTACATACTTAACATGGTGAAAAGTATATATGCTTTTGATATGTGTGTATAGTGTATAGATAATGATGGCAACACATCAAACGTAACTTGAGCTGCCCACTAAACATGCCTCAAGTACTAGTTCCAAACTGTAGTTTTGTTAGATACAGTGGACTTCTTCATGTGAAAACAATGGCAGAGTTCATCTCTGATCAGTGTAACTCAATGGGCATCAGTGGAGTCACTCCAAGAAGGAGAATGTCACAGTATAATCTTATTTCCTTCTAATTCCAGTTAAGACTTAAATTAGAAGTACAGTACCGGGTTTTTCCAGTTTGCCCTTAGGACAGTTAACTGAAGTTTCTGAGTGCTGCAGTAAACAAAAATCTTCCAATAAGATAGAATATGTGCTTATTTG
The DNA here is from genome assembly GCA_035047345.1 of Bradypodion ventrale. Taxonomy (NCBI): domain Eukaryota; kingdom Metazoa; phylum Chordata; class Lepidosauria; order Squamata; family Chamaeleonidae; genus Bradypodion; species Bradypodion ventrale. The sequence goes on along the minus strand of JAWDJE010000001.1, from coordinate 318,574,822 downwards.
TTACAGTTATTTTGCTAATTTAGCACTCTGCACCATGAAAATTTGTATCCCTATATAGATAGGTATACACACATCAGTAAAATTTATGTTGTTGGCTTGACCTTACCTACCTACCTTATGATCTGTTTTATGTCAAAATTCTATTAAGTAGCTGTGCCAGTTTTTCATTTGGCACACATCCCTTTGAACCAAGAGATGGCAACCCTCATTCAGGTATTAGGATGGTGGGAATGATAAACACCAAAGGAAATGGCATGTGCAACATGCATCCTCTCCATTACCACTCTCCCATCAAGTATGATAGTTTGCACCACAGTGTAGTTCTCCATACAACTCCAGAACACTGATTTTCTCAGGTTTCAGGATAATGCAGGGCAGTCTTTGCAGAGAGCGGAGAACTTTTCTTTTCAGGCAGGCACCCTTCACATATATTGGATGATGGAAACATGTCTTGAGGAAATGACACACCATACTGAGTAACCCATTATAGGAGAAAACTCCAGAGGGTTGATAGAAAGGATTAAAAGCCACACCTTGGTGGGAATTTACATTACAATGTTTGTCTGTTACAGCTCTGCTATCCATATTAAACATTTGAATTACACTCTCCTGGATCAGATTACCAAACATCCAAACAGAAGAAATATAATAGTAATGGGAGACTTCAACTATTCTTACATTAGATAGAATTCTAGCTTGTTGAAAAAATTGAAAATTCAACTAAATCTTCATTTGTCTTAACAGCAGCATCACCTTCCAAAAATTATAAAGTAGCAAAGAAAGAGGATTGGCTATTTTGGATCTGGCCCCTGAGGTAGAAATAGTGAACTCTGAATCCAAGTGGCCATGTAAGTTTGCTATATTGTTGTGTATTGAAGATGAATCACACACGACAGCACTTCGGGCTAAACAAGAGGTAGTTTATTATAGTTGAGTACAGAAAGGAGCTATGTGTGTCGGCTGAACTTCCGACCACATACAGACAATTGAACACTGGAAAAACAGGGGCGAGGTATCACTTATATAACTACAGGAAGGCAGTCAAAGGGATACATTTGCCTGGACCAAGTAAGGGCTGGAAAACCTGTGCAGAACCAACTAGAATAATAACAATATATGAACAGGGTGCCTTGCACCAAAGAGGGTGCAATTTAATTTAATTTAATTTAATTTTCACGCTTATATACCGCTCACTCAGGCGAACCTGACTCAGTGCGGTTTACATAGCGGACAATAATACAAAATATAGTAATATAACATACAATAAATACAGCAATGCAGCAATAATTCAATTGTAATTACTCTAGGCAATATACGTTAATTAAGGCTTGAACACAACATTCCTCCCCCCCCCGGAATAAAAACATAATAAATATAACTTAAACAATAGACCTGGGGAGTTGGTTAGGGAGCCCACTGAAGGTAGGTCTTAGGATGTTGTTGGAACAGGACAACCAAGGTCTGAGGAATGGGCCGGTGGACCACTGGAGGACCTGGGTTATCCAGGATTTTTATTGGGGTGGGAGTGCCCAAAACCTGGTTGACCTGCAAAAGTGTGAGATCCTGTTGGTACCAGAAATGGTTCCCACGGACCACAATATCATTCTGAAAATGAAGCCATAAACGAGGGCGTCCTCTAACAGAATTGCAGTCACCCATCTCCAGTGTGTGAAACCCAAAGAGGTGAGACTGTAACAAACTCCTGATGGTATCCTGTCCATACCTGTCAAGTATCCCATTTTGCCCAGGAAAACCCTGAAATTTAGAGCCCCTAATCCCACCATCATGTTTTTTTGGTAATTTCCCATATTTTTTTTAAAAAAATTCAGGGGCATGTAAACCTCCCATATATTATTACATTATATCTTTATGAGGTATGCAGCTCATACCATAGAAGAGGAGTGTTGGGCTCCCCCTGGTGGAGGAAGAACCACCCCATAAGCACAACTGCTTCCCCTCACAGGGAAAAATGCAGTTAGCAAACCAAGCTTACTAATAATTCTATTCTACATTTCCGCTACTCCCCCCGCCCTTATTTGACTGCATTTCATATTATGGTGATTTTTCATGGAACTGTTTTTTTTACACTTTAATCAGTTAATTGTCTCCTGTCTTAGTGTTTTTTGCCTCAATTTCATTTTTTAAAACTCTGTGTTTAGGAGAAAACCATGGAAGTATCCTGTTTATGCTGTATGCAAATATACTTGAAGCCGATTGGCTCATTGACTTTCCTTTAACACCCTCTTTCCCAGGAGAGAGAGGGCTTCAAGTATATTTGCATACAATATAAACAGCATACTTCCATGGCTTTCTCTTAAATACAGAGTTTTAAAAAATGAAATTGAGGCACAAAACGCTAAGACAGGAGACAACTGATTAAAATGTGAAAAACACTTCCATGAAAAATCACCATAATATGAAATGCAGTCGAATAGGGGGGAGAATAGGGGGGGGATATAGAATAGAATTGTTGAAGTAAGCTTAGCTTGCTGGCTGCCTTTTTCCCTGTGAGGGGAAGCAGTTGTGCCTATGTGGTGGTTCTTCCTCCACCAAGAGAACTCAGCATTCCTCTGTGGCTCTTCATCTTTTAGCCTCTTGGATGTGCCTAGATTTTGGAGAGAAGGGTGTGTGGCCTGGGAGAGAAGGGCGTGGCCTAAATTTCCCTTATTTTCATGTCTAAAACTTGACAGGTATGACCCTGTCGCTTGGAACACCTGAGTCACATGTACAGAGTGCATGGACATGCTATTTGTAGAGGAAACCCCACTTTTCCCAGGAGCAACCCATTTTTTCTAGCTCACTTCAAAAACGCATACCTCTGCTGTTTCTGAAGCAATCCAAGATCTTGCCAGAACATTTCCCTGACTGCGAGGACAAACTGTGTCCTTTCACGGAGGGACATGCCTTAACTTCCTTTGCTCCCTCTGGGAACCAGGTTGCATACAGGTGACCCAAGTCCCAACCTAACATTGAAGACTTGGGGAAAGCTAAACCACACAAATTCATTACCAACAGATTTTACCATTCCCCCCCCCCCTTTGCAAAGACACCAGGTTTTCTTGCCCATTCACAACATACCTCCCGAACCCTTGGGGCACCTGCAGGGCATGACCACTCTTTCCAGGGGCACCAAGAAGGGACTGTCCCCCTAACTTAGGAGTAATTAGGAGTAATTTCGGGCAGCTATGGTCGAGCACTACCAAAGTGGAAAGAGCGGTACGTTCAACCCATGGTGACAACAACACATGCTCCTGTTCTGCAGATGGACCCAGGGCAACATTTCCTACCTTCCCCTCACCTACCAGGGAATCCTGTTCCATGATAAACCAGAGTTCAATGATGAACTGAATCATCCTAAGGGCCACCCAGGCACTTTCCTCACCCTTGACAAACAGTTTATTACGGTCCCTGTAATAACCCATTAAATTCTAAAACTCTCATGGCGGTGGTCACCCACTTCTAACCCAAGGAGCAACCATGGGCAGATGGACACAATAAGCAGACACATAAGATACTCCACAATTTACTTCTACTGAGTCGAATTTTGGCAGCTTCTCCGGCCCGGAGGTATCAGGTCCTTTCCAGGCCAGCAGACAGTTCTTGTAAAGTTCAGTCTCTGAATAGTTCTTTCGCTCTGTAAGCACCTGACAGGACATTTGGACTTCGGCTTTGACTGAGAGATCCACACATGGACTCCTGAAAAACCCCTTGACAAGATCCAACGCTACCTGACTAGGGGCCCACTGATTTGGGTCAGTGCCCGATAAGGTGACTTCTAGGGATTTGAACCACTGAACTCCCAGAAAATTGTTCGTACCCTCTTTGATCCCGACGAGAGGAACCTCCGCAGTGAGGCTCTTGAACGGCACCTCGAATATAACTACGCCGAGCATGAGGAAAAGGCGACCTGGTCTACTCTCCAACTGGACCCACAGATTGGAGGACCCTCGAAGGACTTGGTCAGCAGCTTCGGTAACCCCGGTCACGGACGGAGCAGATGAAGTAGAACTGGGTGGCTCAAGGTCTGGAGTAATACCCCATGGACAAAGGTGATGAAAAGGAGGCCAGTCTGCGAACCTAGCTTTGTAGCTTGATCATGTCTGTGGCTGAGACATGTCGAACCACCCGAGTGTTGGTTCATTGATGGACAATCTCATCCTCGTCACCAATTGTTGTGTATTGAAGAGGAATCACACACGACAGCACTTCAGGCTAAACAAGTGGTAGTTTAATAGTTGAGTACAGAAAGAAGCTATGTGTGTCAGCTGAACTTCCGACCATGTACAGACAATTGAACACTGGAAAAACAGAGGAAGGCAGTCAAAGGGATACATTTGTCCAGACCAAGTAAGGGTGGGAAAACCTGTGCAGAACCAACTAGAATAATAACAATATATGAACTGGGCGCCTTGTAACAAATAGGGTGCAATGCAGCAATAGTTCGATCGTAATTGCTCTAGGCAATATACGTTAATTAAGGCTCGGACACAACATATACTGAGAAAAGAGAAAACTGAGATTAGTGATAACATACACCTTGTACTTCTCAGCATATTTGTCAGCTTTGCCACAGTGTGGGAGTAAGTATATGCACTGATTGTCTTTGTTTTAAGAGCACCATTCATAGTAATGTGTCTCACACATGTCAAAGACTTCTAAAATACATAGCCTTTAGTATCCTGTTTAGTATTTGTCTTTACAAAAGTTCACCTGTAAAGGTTGCCATGGTGATCTGACAAGTTGTGAGCCTGACCACAAAGGACTGGGACAACGTCCATAGCAACTTCCACAGTTTGAGCTTCACATGAGTGAATGTCATTGGCCAGGATACACAGAACAGAGGAAGGGTTTAATTTTCCAATATTGTGAAGTGTCTGTCTTCTGAAACTATTTCACAATATGGGAAATTGATAGAGGAAGGTGCTGGACCAAATAGTGTTGCTTGAAGTGCTTATGCCATTTGGATGTAAGGATTGCACCAAATGACATACTGGACCTTTCCCTGAGCCTAAGCAACCTTATTTAACCCAATCCTACTCCCTGTAAATGAACTAATGAAGACAAGCTATAAGCTGCAATATGGGTTTCTCAAAGAGAAGTCATGCCAGGCTAATTGTATCTCCTTTTCTAACAGAGTCAACAATCTCTATCAAGGAGGGGGATGCTGAAGATATAATGTAAATTGATTTCAGGAAGGCTTTTGTCAAGGTCCCTCATTATATATATTTTTGTGACTAAACTGATAAAATGTGGCCTAGACAATTTTAATGTTGTTGAGTGGATCTGTTGATGGCTAATAGGCGGCTGTACTCACCCACATTTCTTCTCATCTTGAAAAGAAGTGATAAAGGGGATGGTGCAGAGAAAAATATTCTACGTTTAGGCAGGAATAATCAGATGCACAAATACAGGATATATGACAGCTGTGTTTGCTATAGTATGTGCAAAAAGGATCAGATTGTCTTAGTGGACCATGAACTAAACATAATTCAACCAAATAAGTTAGTGGGGCGCGGGGGGAGGCAAGCATAGTACTATGAGAATCAAATGTATCCAGAAGAAGGAAAGCAAGAGTACCATTTGACATGGCTCTGATATAATTTCTAGTATGTGTTAGGAAGAACTTCATGACAATAAGAGTTATTTAATAATGAAAGGGACTACCTCATAAAATAATGGACTTTCCTTCCTGGGAGGCCTTAAACAGAGATTGATTTCCTGCTTCATCATGGTGATGGCTTTGAATAGGGTAACACTTGGACGGGTTCTCTTTTAAACTGTGATCAACTGCACATTGGTTTTGCCCACAGCTAATAACAAAAGCATTACCCTTTCTGATCTTCATGTCTATGATTTTACAATTCTTTTAAGAGAGTCCATGTATTAATGGAAATGCAGATAACTTAGAGCTGCTGAAAAACAAAAGGGGTGTATCTGCATGCTTGCAGTGAGTAGGTAGGGAACCTGATGTTTTCAGCAATAAGAAAAATATGTAAAAGTGGATGCTCTCCACAGAAAACAACTTAAAAGAAGACAAATCATAGTGGATATTGAGAGCTATGGGATGTAGAGCTTCCTTTGAGGCTGTCAGGTCTCAAGAAGTGGCTGGCTGCTTAGGGAATTGCTATTATTCCCTATATCCAAGTGATGGAATAAATCTCAGGAACTAAGTTACTGGAGGAAGAGAAATTCTGATAGTTGTGTATCCAATGGCTTTAAAGCAGGAATCTGTGACCCCGGCCTTGCCAATGGCCAACTTTCCATTTGAAAAGATGCAATTAGAGGGCTGCATCCCATATAAAAAGCTGCTGATGCCTCTGATGCCTAAATAGTTCCCAAACACCAAGACAAGCAAGAGAAAACAACTGTCTCCAGGTAGCAAGATGTATTCAGATCAAAATTTCCAACTAAAAACATGGCCCAGATAGTCATTCAATTAAAAACTTAAAATAAGTTAAATAGCTTCTGTGAGGCCCAAAAGGCAGTAGAGATGCTCTGCTACTTATTTTTGCATCCTCAAAAATTGACTTGGGGGATATCTGCCCCACTTTATAGCCATGGTAGCCATTCCCAACTGGCCCCAATGATCCACGCCTCAGCACACAAACATTCTTAGGCATGTTTCACTTGCATAACAATGCTTCAAAAAAGCTACAAGCTGGGGGAGATGACTTGGAAGAGAACTTATGTGTCCATACATTTGGACCTACTGTACCGTCCGAAGCAAAGATTGAAGTGCCAGAATTACAATACATGAGACTTTAGGTTGTTGAAACAGTGACAGCAATAGGGAAAAAAAATCCAGTGAGCTTTTCTCCAGGCTTGGCAGCAGTGCAGACCCTCATATGTTCTGCAGGTAAGGTAGTGCAGGATTTGGTTCCTTGTCGAATAGTTGTAAGCCTCTGCAATAGCTAAATACATTTTGTCACCTGCCCAGCAATTTATTCCCCCACCCACAGCTCTGGGTTGACATGGTACCTGGTGAGTGGGACTTTAAAGTAAAGCAAAGCAATCACATTTATATACCACCCCATAGCGCTTAGTGCACTCTCTGAGCAATTCATAGGTTAATTAACATTTTGCCCTCAACATGCTGTCTACTCATTTTACCAACCTCGGAAGGATGGAAGGCTGAATCAACCTTGTGTCCTGATCCGGATCGAACTCACAACCTTTTGGTTGCAGTACAGCAGTTAAACTACTGCGCCACCAGGGCTCTTTTAACCAGTTTCTGGAGCTTTTTCCTGAATTCTCTCACACTCTTTTCTAAAATCAGCTGGCTCTATTCATCTGCCCCTGGTCCCAAATGGCACCAATGGCTTTGTCTCTATGACATCACTGCAACCTACCCCCTGTGACATCACAAGGGCCTGACCGCCAAGGTCTCCTGATGAGGATTCTGGGGCCCTGAACAGAAATAGTTCTGTTAAAGAGTGCTGCTGATAGTTTTTAGTAGTTTTGGTTGTCCTTGTTCTTTGAAAAAGAGGCAGATCTCGTTTCTTTTTCATGACTCATACACATCTGCAAGTTTACATGGTACAATCTCCCTAATTTCTTGCATCCTCCCTTGGAATGTGTGTGTTTTGTGATTGATAAAAGGATGAGAGTTTTTTTCCCCATTAGGGTAACACTTGGATGGGTCTTCTTTTAAACTGTGATCAACCACACGGAAGTTTTGCCCACAGCTAATAGCAAAAAAAAAAAAACAAAACCCTGGAACATTACCTTGAATACATTGATTATGCTTTCAAGTGTCTTTTTAGATTGCCACTTGCTTTTAAAAAAAATTGGCATGCTTTCCTTCTAACAAACATTTAAAAAAAAACCTTTATTGCTTAAGGGTAAAATGACACCCTTTGCTTTCAAGATGATAGTTCCTAACATGCTGCCTTGAAGAGCTGGAAATGCAAAAATCGGGTGGGGGGGAATAATATATACACATGCATGTGTTGTTTTTTAAAAGGTTTGTGTGTAAAGGTTTGTGTCAGAGCTACAGTACTTCTGCAGTACTTCTGCATCTTCAAAATGTGTTTTAAGCAATAAGTTGTGCAACATTTTTTAGAACATGTGTTAAGCTATTTCTTTAAGAATGAAGCTCTTAACAAAACATAAGCACTCTGCATGAGATCTTAGCAGCAAAGTGCTTAAAAGATAAAGTAAGAATTGGTACCATGGGAAGAACACCAGCTGTACTGCACATAGGTCCATTATGAGAAGTATGGTAGTGTGTAGGGAGAAAATGATTTAATCAGGAGTAAAACCAATTTTATTATAAGGGCACACAGGGGGTGTGGCACCATAGTGAGAGGGACATTTCAAAATATCTGACAGATTTCAACAATGTGAAAACCCACCCTGTTCTTTAAAGTGACAGTAAAACCCCATCAGGTCTCTCTTTTTGATGCTATTGTGAGCTGATAACTGTGCAAAGCTGGCCTGCTAAGACGCTGTCTGTCTCTTTTGCTGGTGTGTGTCGGGAAAAAATAAAATAAAAGGCTAATTGTTGAAATAGAATCAATCAAATTTGATCTTATAGTTTTGTTTTGTTTTGAAAGTCTGCTACCCTAATTCAGTTTTAAAATTGGATTGTTTTTATGTTGAAGGGTCTGAATATTTGGTGTGTTGTTTTTTTCAAGAAAAAAAAACAACAATTAAAATTACACTTTTTACTATCACCTATTATAAAGTAAAGTTATTTTCTTTACCATAATTCTTGAGAAGATATTTCAATTTCACGATACGATCATGGGGCAAGCTTTATATATAAATTTGATTTCTTTATTTCAGACAGAAGTAGATGTGGCAGTGGAGGAATTCAGTTGTGGAACATATAGATTTCCAACCATAACCCTTCTTTTTAAAATGGCTATAGAAATATTACAAATAGTACTAAATATGGCTTAGTCAACTATTGTTCAAAATTACTATGTTTCAGAATGGTTTTCACTAGCATACAGCTGGAACAGAACCAAAAGTGATGCCATGTATTTATGAATTCCATCTATTTCTGGAACAGGTGATATTGAAAAGAGCTTTGAATCCTTTTAATTAAGAGTGACAGGCATTTTCACGTCTTCTGAATTTTGTTAGGTCTGTAATTCTGGAGTTTGTTGTCTCCTAATAATAATACCAGATGTTTCTAGTAAGCAGTCAAAGAAAACCAAAGTAATAATAACACAATCTTTTTTATTAGATTTTTTGCACTCTCCTCCTTTTATATTTAAATTCCCCAGTTCAGTCAAGCTTCAAAAGAAAGAAAAAAGATTTCTGTTGTTCAGAAAATCAGTTTTGCAAGCACTTGTGGTTTGCCTTTAGCATGTTATCATTTTTGACAGCTTAGCATACTCTAGGTAGGCCAACAGGGGTCTGTCATACATTGTTACTAGGCAAATCTCCCTCCCAGAGTTTGAAAAACCAAACAAAATATTTTTGAAGCAGAAAAAGGACAAATGAATAGAGGACCTCGTTTCCCTCCCTTACTGACAGGACATTCAGGGAAAAAAGGAGAAGAGAGAAAAAAAGTATGGCCCATTCCCCCCCCCCTTGTACATAGCAAGACTAACAATTCATTTTGTCAATAATTCATTTTGTCTTGCCATGTTTAGCATAAGTCTCCCATTAGCTCCATAAGGCCATTAGGCCAGTCTCCTGATCCGGTCATCATTGGCAAGTCTTAGCCTCTCACTTTCAAAACCAAACAGCTTTACATAGGGATGCCATAAGTCCCATTTTTTCGTGATTTTAATGGATTCAAGCTGTCCCGTCAGGTTCATGTAAAAACATGTAAAAATCCCGGTTCAAAGCTATGGATAATTCCTTCAGACTGCAAAGAGTTAAATGCATGGAGTCAGCATTCCTAGAGCGGAAGGGAAGTGAAGAGTTTTCTATCTCACTTCCTATGTACAGTGTTTCCTTCCTCTCTAGCAATGTTGACTCTATGCATTTAACAAAAGACCTCTTCCAAAACAAGTCCCTTCCTTTTCTCCTTCTGGACTTTTCTTTTTCTGGAGGGAAACGGGGACTCAAAGGGTTGCATTTCCGTTCCAGACTTTTCTGTTCCACACATTCTTTCCAAGAGATCCTTGTGTGGGTTCTGAAGGTGAGTCCAACTCAGTGTGTGTGTGTGTGTGTGTGTGTGTGTGTGTGTGTGTGTGTCATGCCTGCCACATGACCATGGAAACGTCTGCAGAAGCAGACAGCGCTGGCTCTTTGGCTTTGAAACAGAGATGAGCACTGAACCCTAGAGTCAGATATGACTTGCTTTTGAGCAAGGGCAACCTTTACTCCTGTCCCGTTTTGGGGGGAGGGAAATATGGCATCCCCTAGCTTTACATCATGTTGATCTGTGATGTTATTTTTTTCCTACTAATCCATTATTGGAATAAATGTATCATGCTGTGTCAATGCTACTGTCTCTTTGTGTCTCTTTTTTTTTTGTTAGCTGCATTCCTACAGATGGTATTCCATTGAAAATGTTCTCTTCTTGCAGGAAAAAAATAAAGGGGGGGGGACCTCATGCACAGCACCAAACCTCTAGGTGCAGAAGGCTGTTAACGGTTGCTGATGATAGTAGGCAAACATTAACATAATAATTAGTGTCTTGTAATTGTTTCATTAAAACCAGTTGTTCCATTTCTCCTCCTGTTTTCCCAGAAGAGAAACTGAATTTGGACGACAGCCAGTGGGAGGACATCCACATTGTCACCGGAGCACTCAAGATGTTTTTCAGAGAGCTGCCTGAGCCACTGTTCCCATACTGCTCCTTTGAACAGTTTGTGGAAGCAATAAGTAAGTACATTGTATCCAATAGCAGTTAATTAAATAACTTATTGTCTTTTTTCAACAAAAAATGCCCCAAATTGGGAGAGATGCATCCCAAATGTTTCTTTACTTGCTCCTTGCATTTACATTTTTACTTTTTTTTAAAAAATATTTAGGCAGTTATCTATTTATTTGACAGAAATTGTCTGTCTGAGAGGATCTCTGTGCATTGAAGAGAATAACAAAACTACATATGTGTTGCCTCATAATTAGACATGCTATGCTTATAATTCATGTACCTAAGACATAATGCTATTAGGGAGGATTAATATTCATAAGGTAAACACCTATGGCTTGTGTGGCTTTAAGACAAAGAATTGAAATGTTGTGTTTGCATCACAATATACTATGAGATGTATTTTCTGAAATCCCCAGTGTATAGATGTGCTGCACAATGTGTGTGTGTGTGTGTGTGTGTGTGTTCATAACATCTTCCTTTTTACCTCATAATTTACTGTTTAAAAAAAAAAACGTATTGCCCAATTCAGAATTTCTACCCTGCAGCTGTGCCTAGAACAGCAGTTTTATCTGTATCAATAGCAGGTGATGATACTTATCTCCATGACTTGAAAAGCTTCACCTGCTGATTTTGTGTGACTCAAGCTGTTGTCAAAGTAACAGGAGCAGGCCAGGCTGATATTCTCTCATGGTCATTTAGCAAACCTATAGTAGGAAGTGTTAGAGAGATGCTGATGGATCGGTCCAATAGTTCCAGAGACAGCTATTACCTTTTAATAGTCTTTATTTCCACTGCCCACATGGCGATCAGTTGTGATCTCTAGGGTCAGCAAGGGAACTGAGGAGTGGGAAAGGTTAGGGTTCTTTAATAGGGTTGGTGATGTCACCGGGTCATGGGTTATAGGGCAACAGTGTCATGATACATTAGAGCATTACGTTGTGGTATATGGGGATCGTAAGTGTGTGATATTATATCTGACAAAAACCCTTCTAATATCAGACACTTCGATCGCATATGACAATAGACATTCATTCACTCTCTAAGACATAATTTTTTGAACAAATGATTGTGTTGTGCTAATGGGAGTGGTTTGATTAGTATGTCAGCAACTTGGTCCTTGGTGTCGCAATGAACTAGATCTATGAAACCTCTTTTTGAAAGTTTCCTCACGTGTCTGTATTTGATGTCTGTATGCCTGGACCTTTTTCCTATTGCTTTGGCCTTCAATATGTTTATTGCTGCTGTGTTATCTTTGTGGATGATGATGGGTAGGCGTCTATACCCATTACGTAATCCTCCAGCCCTTTCGGGATCTGGCTCTTGGTTGACCTGGTTGACCTCCTGGGTGCCCTTTCTGGTGGACTTGGCAATTCAGCATCCTCAGTGTCTACAGAGCTCTGCCGTGATTGTTGTTTTTCAACCTTGTTATGCATCGTTTCTTCTCACTGGGTCTTGGATCGGCTGATGATGCTTTGGCCTCCTCTTGTTTGTGCCCACTCGTCAGGATTTCATTTGCATGTATCCTGCTCCAGTTCACGTGCTCATGGAAAGTGGCTGACCTGGATACCACTATCCTGAGGTTGTGGTCCAGGAATCGGTACACCTTTGAACCTGGTTCATACCCTAGTAAAGGTAAAGGTTTCCCTTGCTCGAAAGCCAGTCGTATCCCACTCTAGGGTGCAGTGCTCATCTCTGTTTTGAAGCCGAAGAGCCAGTGCTGTCTGCTTCTGCAGACATTTCTGTGGTCATGTGGCAGGCATGACTAGACACCGGAGTGCACAGAATGTTGTTACCTGTTTTGCGTCTGTGGCCCCTTCAATTTCAGCTGAATCGTGGGGATTGTTTTCCTCCCCTTCTGAGCTCGTGCCCTCAGCCTCTTTGGGGGTGCTTGGGTTATTCTCTTGTGTTACCTCTTCATTGTTGTCCTCGAGTAGTCCGATCATGCCTCTGGCTTCAGTCTCCTTCTTGGCCAGGAAGTATGACAGGCCTCCTATGGTTTCCACGCTTCCTATTTCCTTTCCTCTTCTTTTGATGGATGCCTTACTATTCTTGAATACTATCATCAGTTCTGGGTCTTCGGTGAGCCTGTTGGCGGCAAGCATGTTGTACGGTATTCCGGGGACAAAAAGGACAACCCTGACCACACCAATTTCGGGAATGTTCACGTTGCCCCTACTGGCTACCCTTGCGTGTTCCTGGTTGGCAACCTTGATCCTGAATGAATCTTCCTTGAATGAACTGAATATTTCTCTGTGGCATGATGTGTGGGTACTGGCCGCAGAGTCTATTAGCCAGCATTGTCCATGGCCGTCTGTGGGCCAGTCTGTATTGTGGTGCCTGGTTTCATTGCTATGTTTCACCACGTTTATGGAATCTGGCTTATGTTTCCCTGGCTCTGTCTGTGTCCTGAGTTCTCTCCCAGGGCTAGGTGACCTCCATCGCCTATCATCCCTGTCTCTGTCACTTCCATATCTACATGGATGCCCATCCTGTGACCCATGCCTTGACACTGGTGTACTGTCACAATGTACCCTATTGTGTGATCGTGATTGGTTTCTGATTCTCTTTCCTTGTTGGACATGGGGCAGTCCCTTCTGAGGTGCCTGTTGGATCCACATGTATAGCACACTGGGGGTGGGCTTGACTGCTCTGTAAAATTTACCATTTTGGGTGGTCTACCTTCCCTACGCATTAGGGCCCTTTCTCTCCTAATGTTGTCTTCAGATATGAGCTTTCTGGTGAGAAACTCAAGGCTAATGTTGTCACCGCCCATATTAACTAATTGACTCAGGAAGTAATGCCAGCATGGATCAAGAGAATTGTATATGATGCTTACTAGAGATTGCTCTGTGATGTTTTCAACCCTTCTTATCAGATCCGACCTCATGTTGCCTAATCTCATTAAGTGTTCACTCACTGGGGTCCCTTTCTTAAGTTTGAATGCATACAGCTGGTCGTACTCCTGTTTGTGCAATAAAACATATTAGACAATCTCTCCCATACCTCAGACATGGTTAACCCATGTGGGATGTTGCCATAGATGGCAGAGTCAATGGAGCTTAGCAGCAGGCAGAATACCCTATGGTGCAACCTATCCGTCTCTAGGTCCCATGGTTTCCTTGGTGGGTTTCGGATCAGAAATTGAACATCCTCTCGCATTAGAATCACTTGAAATTGTTGAGCCCAGTCAATTAGATTTCTGCCATTCATGCAGAGCATGGGGAAGTTGCGTGGCAGTAAGCTTTGTTGGCTGGGGTTGCTGTTGGTGCTGTGTCTTGAACCCAGGTGTCCTGGTCTATCTTGGAATTGGCAATAAGGAATTGGGACACAGTCTGTCAGTTTTGAATAGCCCACCTGTTGTAATCCTTGTGCCTTGCAGGTGGAGCTCTCCTCCCTTTCAGATGTTAGTTGGCTGGTTCTTGCTTGTTGTTCCTCCTCGTTCCCCCCTTCCATCCATTCCGTCATTCTGCACTGATTATTGTATTATTATTGCTCCAGAGCTCCCGTCCGCCTGGAGTGAGGCCTTTCCGGGTGGCCTGCTTCCTCTCCGATGGGGTCCGATGTTGCCTGGAAACCTTACAGTGGCCATTGCTGGGTTGTTAAGGAGGTACTTTGCTGGAGCCACATAGCTTGGGATCGGTGCTCAGTCAGATGGGTTGCAGCAAGGTAGGTTTCTTCACCTCGCCTGTCTGTCGTACGCATTCCCTCCCCATAGGCATGGGATTCGCGGTTATGGTAGGAGTACTCGGGATCACCTCTCTCTCTCTCTCTTGCATCCGCATTCGGGCCTCTAGTTGCGCATGGGTTCTGGGATGGGGCTGTACTCGGGATGAGTGCTCCCGAGGCTGTGGTCTTCAGGATGCCTTATCGGGGGAAGAAATTCTGACCCCCTGGGAATGCGGCCACATGGTTCCTGGCTTCAGCTGAGCCTTCCCTGTACACTAGCTGTAAACTGGGGGGCTTCTCTCTCGCTGTCTTCCCCAGGGAAGGAAGGCCGGGTTCACCCATGTGTCCTGCAGTGGGAAAATCATGGGCCCTCATGCCGCTTCCTGCCGTGAGTCCCAGCTCCCCCCCATATTTTCCATTTGGGCCCCTGGTGTGTCTTGTACCTGCATGGCAGGGGTGTTCGGTTTGTTTTTTGGTCTTGTTTGTTCGTTTGAGCGGTTGCTTCATTCATTGTCTGGTGGGGCTTTCTGGGTTTCCTGCCCCTAGGTTTGAATCCAGGGCTGCTGGTTGTGATTGGTCAGCCATCTTGGCTGGATTCAAACTCGGCTTGGTGCTAGGGGCTCCCGCTGTGGAGGTTCCCGGGGTTGAGCTTACCACACCGATGACGGGGCGTGTCTCTTTCCTCTTGCATCAGGGCCAGTAGCTCCACCACAGAAAATGTTCCTCCTCCTGCTCAATCGATGGCCTTGAACAGTGTGTCCACTGTAATCGCGCTGCTCCGGTCGAAGTCTTCAGTAATCGCCCCTCCGGCCCCGGCCTTCGTCTGGCTGTCTGGGTCCATCTCCGTGATGGTCTGGTCAGGGATACCTTCTTCCACCACTGGTTCGGGTTCCCCACTGGCACCCGCAGGGCTGGCCTGTGCCTTGGCCCCCACCTTCTTTGCTCGGGTCTTTCTTTTGGTCATCTTTGTTTGTTTTGGAGTTAATTACAGGCAAACCATCCTCTCTGCTACCATTTTGTTAGAGAGATGCTGATGGATCAGTCCAATAACTCCAGAGACAGCTATTACCTTTTAATAGTCTTTATTTCCACTGCCCACATGGTGGTTAGTGGTGATCTCTAGGGTCAGCAAGGGAAGTGAGGAGTGGGAAAGGTTAGGGTCCTTTAATAGGGTTGGTGATGTCACCAGGTCATGGGTTATAGGGCAACAGTGTCATGATACATTAGAGCATTGCATTGTGGTATATGGGGATCATAAGTGTGTGATATTATATCTGACAGGAAGGAAAGCATATCCTTTATCCACAGGGTAATTTTCAGGACAAATACTTTCTTCTAACAGATTTATTTTTAATATCTGTAATTTTGGTATTTGGGATGTGCTAGGGGGTGGTAGTGAGGCTCTTTTCTGCCAAAGAAGCTGACTTTTCTTTTCTTTGAGAAGGGGAGGGAGAGAACCTTAAAAACTGAAAAGTTGCAAGCCTAGCAGGAGCTTAATTAAAGTCCAATAGAGAAAAATCTCCAGGAAAAACAATAAAGCACTTAGGGATCTGTTCTCCGATTGATGCGCGTGCGTAACTGCCATTACCGTTAATGAGAGTTGTTTGCGCATGCACATCCGTCAGAGAAGACAGAACCCTTAATGTGCTGTTTAATTTGATTTTATGTTCATAAAAGTCTTTGAGTTTAGCATAAGCCCTTCACGGCTAGCATCTCATATAACAAACTTGAATAAATCTTCCAAAATTCTTCCCATTCCTTCTTGACTGCTTAGAGATACCCTGTGGTGGTTAAGGAAGCAGTAATACAAACAAACGAGTAAGATTCCATGTCCCCCCCCCCCTTCTTCTTTTACCTTCTCCCTTTTCATCTTAAAGATGGTTAGGGCAAAGAATGTTGTATGTTGAGCTTCATGTTGTACATCAGGATTGATGTAATTATTGAACAAGAAAACAATATAGAACAAACAATCCAGAGTGTACTGGCTGCAGTTTTTCTGTAGTCCAAAAATGAGGAAATCTTCCTTTGAAGTTGTTCATTCTAACTCACACTTCAGGTGTTTTCCCATGTACCTGCCAGATTCTATGGGAGACTTTTTAGTACATCAAGGTGTAATTGGTTTGTAGATGTTGATTTTGCTTTACATGATCCCATGTAGGTTGCTCAGCAGTCAAATGTTTTATGCACTCTCTGCCTTTAACTTCTCCCTGATGCTTATGCAGTCTGTGTAGAACATTATTCATTAGAATCAAACCAATTCGTCTCCCCTATTGCATGGTTTCTATCTCTTCTATTCTCCGGAATCAGTAAGTTCCTAACTTTTACTTCAGAAGCAAAACCAAACTTAAACTGCAGAATGTTATTACTATGGCGGATTATCTCCCTTTACTTTCTAAATAAAGTTAGGTCAGTTAGGTATATTAAGGAATTAAAACCAAACTTAAACTGCAGAATGTTATTACTATGGCGGATTATCTCCCTTTACTTTCTAAATAAAGTTAGGTCAGTTAGGTATATTAAGGAATTAAAAACATGCCTTGATGGGTAAAATGCAGGTAAGCAACTGATAAATTAGTGCTTTGAGCAGTTAAAGTGGTGTGAGCAGGGAGGAGAGCTGGTTCAAGCATCCCTCCCTAAGTATGACAAATTAATGTCCATTTCTGTTCACTCAACTATTTTAAATTCTTGTTACGGTTTTGAAAGCCATTATAAATGCTGACAGGCTAATGAGCAGTCATTTGTAAGGTTTAAAATATTGTTACTTAGAAGAAAAATTAGTTGTCGGTATTTCCCCCCAAATGTTTTGTTTTAATGGAACTGTATTTATTTTTTACAAAAATAAAAGCAACAAAGAAGAGTAAATGTAACAGTATAAGATCACTAAAAAGAGAGAGAAGACCAAACCTTAGTACCTTGTAAAAATACTTGTGGGACTACTCCTGTAAAACAGTCTAAGGAGAGAAGAGGCTTGTTAACCAGTGAAAAATAAGATTTATAAGATGTACATAAGACAGAAAAAAAAGCTATTCTGTACTTGACTAGAATTTGATGAGGACATTCTAAACAGAATCCATGAGACTATAATATAATAGGATTGCTTGATACTTACATTTTCTGAGTAAGATGGCAGTTAATAAAATCTACTTTCTTTACGCATAGTGACATGAGCATCTAGGCACATCTGACTGGTCCCATATTGGCTATGGTGGTATGACAAACAATGGTCTACCATGCCAGGAAGAGACTAACAGCCTTGCCAGATTCTCAAGCTTCCCTATCTTTTCAGGGTTCATCCCACTTCATACTAACAATTGGAACAATGCTACTCCATTAGCTTGTATATGGGCAGGGAAGGAGAAGATGGCAAATTGGCTGGTAATCTCCCCAAGACCATGGATTGGCTCAGAATAAGACCTACCAATTTGGAGGAGGAGGATTTTGGGTGATTTCCAAGTAAAGCTGAGGTGTTCATCCTTTTCTACTGAAGATGAGAGAAAGTTGCACATATGCAGCAATCTAAACAATATCCCCAAATCAAAAACAGATGAATGATGATGGATTACTAATGTACTAGTGCCAGTTAAAAAACAACACCGGGTGACTCAGAACCCCACAAAGCTAAGGAGACATACAGATGGATACAATTTCAGAAACTGAAAAATCACTCTCGGTTATATTTCTAATTCTCTATAGGGAGGAAATAGTTGCTAACAAGGATAACCATTGAGTCACTGCAGGTTGAAATGGGGTCACCAAAACACAAGGGTACCACATTAGTTGGGACATCCCCACATTGTGGTCAGCACATATTAGTATTTTATTCTTATCCATTTTCACTGCATAGAGAAACCATTTTTGTGTGTGTTCTTATTTTCATTTTCCCCCATTTGCCTCCAATCCTTGTCAGTTATTTTCATGTGTTTTAATACCCCCCCTCCCTTTTTTTTTTTTTTTTGCACTTTGCTCTTCATCTGCTCTTATTTTTAAAGGCAGCTTTAATTTCATTACAGGGAATAGTTGTGGTCTTGATCCACAACCATCTTGTTACAGATTTAAATTTGAAATATGCATAATAAAAAAGACAGCACTGTGACTAATGCCATCTGAGCTGCAGTGCAGTTTCAGAAGGTCAGCATCTCAGTTTGTGAAGCAAGCCAACACAATAAGTAGCAAAACTGGCCAGATTGCCAGAAGCTAGAGCATTTTCCCCTCCTTTATCACAGGACTGTGATAAGTTCTTTTCTACAGCAAGCAGACATAAAGAACTATCTCCAAATCACCTGGAAATATAAATAGCATTTTATACTTGTCAGTGAAGTTCTTTGGGAAAGGGAGATTTGTCCAAGTTTGAATTGGCTACAATTTCATTTGCATTCCCAGGAAAGACAATGGAAAATTATCTTCATCTTCTTTTCCTAACCTTTCTGAGATAAATTACAGTCCTCTTTTATTTCCTCTACTGAAATCTCAGGGAATATGAAGCTACTGACCTGGCAACGCTTACCAGTCAACCATGCCTTGAAGCAAATTTTCCAGGTTTGCAGCCTTCATTTTAGACCTTTAATGTAACTTTGGATCTGGTAACTTTAGCATCTACCCAGAATAGGTTTGAGAATCTTCTCTTTCTCTTCTGCTCCCAAGCTTTGCATTGTCCAGATTGATGATGAGTTAGGGAGAAGCATTTTAATTATTTTTAATTGTCCAGTATTATCCAACCCAAGGGACTGCAGTGGCTCAAGTGGTTAAGACGCTGAACTTGAACTTAGCAGTTCAGCAGTTCAAGGAATGAGCTCCAGTCTTTGTCCCAGCTCCTGCCCACCTAGCAGTTCGAAAGCAAGAAATTGCAAGTAGATAAATAGGAACCACTTTGGTGGGAAGGTAAACAGCATTCTGTGTGTGCTCCGGTGTCTAGTCATGCCTGCCACATGACCACAGAAATGATTGCAGATGCAGACAGCACTAGCTCTTCGGCTTTGAAACAGAGATGAGCACTACACCCTAGAGTCAGATATTACTGGCTTTCAAGCAAGGGAAACCTTTACCTTTTATCTATATGATGCCAGGAACAACTGTGCTGAAGCACCACAAATATGCCTGCAACCAGTGATGATAATCATAAAAAACCAGAGATGGTTTTCAATAATCATAAAAACAAACCAAATAATGCAAATAATTTTGGATCTACCCTATCTTAAATATCAGTTCCACATAATCCTGTATAAATCTGATTCACAATTCCTAATTGTGGTGGTGTTTGACTTTAAAAAACACATCAAAGTGCATGCTTTTTAAAAAGAGGCAGGAAGAGCTTAATTGTTTTAATTGTATTATATACATCAGGGATTCTCAACCTTTTAAAGCCATGGGCTGGACCACACCCCTACAGACAGCTGAGTGGGCTGGACTGGTGGTTCACCCCCACCATAAATGCTGCCATAAAAAGCATCCACGGCTGTTGTAAATGTGTTTACAACTGCCTCAGGCACATTTATATGTGTCTGTGTCAGCTTCCGGCAGCATCGTTGCTGACAACACGGGCCACATGAAATGGTGCTGTGGGCTTCGGCCGGCCCACGGGCCATAGGTTGAGAACCCCTGATCCATATGGATAAATAAATGTTCCCTTCTATGGTTTTTGATGTATTCTCTTCCTGTTCATTATGAGGCACTCCCTAGGGAACATATACTTCTTAGGGCAAAACTGGCTCCAGTTGTTGCTTGGTTTTATTTACTAACTGTTAGTTGTGATTCTATGTGTGTATTTGGTGGTTTCATATCTTGTTTTCTTGCTTGCTGTTTCTCTGCTTTTTCTACTTTGTAAGCCACTGTGATGGACTTCTCAGACCAGAAAAGAACAAAACATGCATTGTATCAATAAATGTCCTTCTTAGTGACTCAAAGCACTGGAAGGTGTATTTTTGTGTGACTTCGAGTGGGACAAATATCCACACATACCCCATTCATCATGGTATTAAAGTTCCCTTCCACTATGTTGCCTGTGAAATACCAGCATTAAAAGTGAAACTTCATAGTGGGTATCAGTCCTAGCCAAGAACACACAGTGAAATTACTTAAACACTTGTGTTGATTGCCCAAGATTCTAAGATTTGTTGGAAGTTCTATAACGGGCTGTTCCTCTTCCTCGGCAGCAGAGGGTGCCACTTCTATCTCTCTAGACTAGCCATAGCAGGAAGCAAACAGCTGTCTGTGAAAAGGAAAAGCAGTTGTTACTCATTTCTAGTTGAACTGAAAATATGCTGCTTCCTTTCACCTATGAATCTGAGTCAAGCCTACATTTTAAGAGGAAGTGAAGGAGTATTGAGCTCTGAGCATGGAACAAATGGATTGATAGCAAATGGATCCACAGTTCTGAAAGCAGTAACCAAGGAGCAATTTTTTTTTAAAATCTGACTTTACTGGACTTATTTTACATGCCATTGGCTACAAAGGACCCATTCCACAGTGCGCTGCAGAGGATTTTAGCAATTTAGTAATTCACCAGTTGCACCTGTTCCTGGACCGGAACTCCTTACTCATGGTCACTCATGCTCTGGTCACCTCCAGACTAGATTACTTTAATGCGCTCTACATGGGGCTGCCCTTGACGACCATTCGGAGGCTACAGCTGGTTCAGAATGCAGCTGCATGGGTGGTGATGGGATGTGGACATTATGCCTGCACCTCCCCACTACTCCGGGAAATGCACTGGCTACCAGTTTGCCTCCGGGTGCAATTCAAGGTGCTGTTTTTGACCTTTAAAGCCCTATATGGCAGTGGGCCAGGATACATGAGAGACCGCATCATCCTGAGAGTGTCTGCCCATCCAACCAGAGCGGACCGGAGGGGTCCACCTCTCTGTCACACGAAGGGCCTTCTCCGTGTCCGCACCAGCCCTCTGGAACCTCCTTCCAACAGAATTGAGGCTACAGACAGAACTGCTGCCCTTCAGGAAAAGTCTGAAAACCTGGCTGGCAGGGCAGGTGTGGGGCCCTAATGGGAATACGGCTCTAGCCTGTTGGCTCATCCCCAGTTAGTACTTAGTTAATATCCCTCCCTTTGTGTTGTTGTATCCCCCCCTTCCCTTTTATTTCTTTTTATTCTTTTAATTAGGGTGGGGGTAGTACGGTGGGGAAGTGAGTGAGCGATTTGGGATTTTAAAATCTGTTTTTATACATTTTTAACTGTTGTACGCCACCCTGAGTCGGGATCTCCTGATTGGGCGGCATATAAATTTTAAAATTAAATTAAATTAATTAAATTAATTTACATGCAAAACTAGCTTGGTTTGTTGGATTTCACCATGCCTATGTATAAAGTGAATACAGTGATACCTCATACAACGTCCAAACTTGGTTCCATAAGTTTGGACTTTATACGGATTTGGACTTTGTATGAGGCATGCAAAATCCTAGCCACGATACCTCATACAACATCCAAATCCTTGCCGCAATGCCTCGTACAACGTCGTTTCCATAGAGATACACTGTACTGTAACAGCACAGACTTCAGGGCAAAGTCAAGGAAACAGACAGGAAACTGACAGAACCTTAAATTATTGTCTAAAGGCTAAAAACATTACAAAAACATGTCAAACAACCCTGATTGTCCAAGAACCTGAAGAATGCTGCAAAAATCCCAGGAATGCTTCTAAAATTCTGACAAAAAAAATCAAAAAAATCCAAAGTCGTGCTCAAAACCACTGCTAAACACTCTTTGCCTTGTGCTAAACCCACAAGAGCAATGCACGTGTGTGTCCTGTCTTTTATACTGCCCAGGCACAATGCAACCTGGGAAAAACCCAATGCCTCATACAAAGTCAAGCAACTTTGTATGAGGCAACTTTTTTCAAGGAATTAGGCGATGTTGTATGAATCCGATGTTGTATGAAGCGGACTTTGTATGAGGTATTACTGTAAAATTAAAGAAGGCTAAATGGTCTTTTAGGGAAATTGGTCTGCCATTACACATAATACTCTTGAGGAACCCTCAATGAAGTTCTGGAGTTACCCAGATCTCCTGTCACTGTAAGTCAGAAAGGAGGGACACACCAGTCAACCTAGCTAATTAAGGACCAGATAGATGAGTTAAAAAGCCTAGGTAGGATAGAGGGCTGCTTCTAAATCTTCGAGAATGACCATGCTTTGGTCCAGGTTTTAGCTTTTAAGGTTTTACATTCAGATAGTCAAAGGAGATACGACCTTTTTGCCCTTTTATGTGATTGTTCTGCTCCCTGGCTAAGGTTGTTACATCCCATATTTCCTCAGTGCATTGTATGTCAAATACTGCAATGTTAACATGTGAAAAATAGGAGGAAAGGGACATTTTGCTTATTTTGTCATACTCTGTACTTTATTTTTTGGGATCTGATTCAGTTTACATCAGCTAGAAATGTACATGTGCTGGTCTTACTGTAATAAGGCCGGATCTCCTCTCTTCTCTCCTTCATTGCTGTGTAAGATAATTGGTCTTTGACTGAGTTTGTATAAATATAATTAATGGACAAAGAAATGAAATATCACTTCACAAACGCAACTAGTGATGTGCCACACAAAGAATTAGTTGGGGGCATTGCAGTTGAATAATTCACTAGGCAAAATGGAGGTGACCCAAACACATTTCCAAGTAATCCCTCCAGCTAAGTGAAAGAGAGGGTGCAACTGAAACAAAGAGAAGGAGAGCATTCAACGTACAGTCTTTTGTAGAACCCAAGTGTCGGAAACCTGGTGATCTTGGCCATGGAAAAGCATTTTTGGCAGCTGTATTGCACCTGCTGCAATGAGTGACAGCTGAAAAGATGGGAAAGAATAGTGAGGAAAGTAAGGAAATGGCATTATGGCTGTGATCCTCACTCTCATTATCTGGTAAATCAGCCAAATGGATGTGGCGTTTGGAACAAACTTGTTCACAACATGTGTTTTATCTCAGTATCTCTATAAAAAGGTCCACCAGAGAAGATATCCCAGAGAATTGTAAGTTAAATATTAAGATAGCAGGATGCAAAATAATTCTTATATAATATTAGGGCATGACTACACAGATGTTGTATTTGGTTGATGCAAACTTTCTGATACTACTCACTGGCATTTAAATCACCATTGCCATTCACACAGATATTTTTAATTATCTTGAGAAAGTACATTTCACATGTTCACAAACATCACAGCATTCCTTCTCTTTCTCTACCATTATCACCATTTATATCACAAGTCCTTTGGCCAACATTCAAATTCCTCTTTTTTAATGCTTACCAAGTGAAATAGCACTAAACTGACAAGACATGGTAAGCTTTTGAATTAGTGCTATATCATTTGAAGTTTCTAGTACTAAACTTGGAGAATTTTTTTATAATTGAAAGTTTTTCAATTGCATTGCATCTATAATCTTTACCAGTATGAGTTGTGCATCATCAGCGATACCATCTGGACATACTCAACAATGACACTAAAATAACAATATAGGTGATCATGCAAGCCAAAAGCAAGATAGAATGATGTTAGCAGAAGCAATAAAACAAATACAGTTCCTGTCAGATGAACAAAATATACAACATATCTGTGCAAAAAAAAAAATGGACTTACTTGTAATTAGCACTAATACTGGTTACTCAGTGGAATAAATATTGAAAGGAAAATTGTGCAAACAGCAGAACAGATCCCTGTCTAGTTATTGCCTTAATCTTCCAAATATTTAGCAGAGATCTGTTACTGTTTGCAGTACTTTTACATACACCTACAAATATACACATATGCAATTATTCATACAATAAGCAGTATATGTACATGTAGCTGACATTTCCTTTATAGCATATATTAATTTTAACAGTTCCCAGAATGCCCTAGCCAGTACAGCCTAGTCACATTATTAGAAACTAACAATTAAAACTATTGGGCAGGTTCATATGTGCATTTCTTCCCTTTGCTCACCTTTGGTTTGCATCTTAATTTTCCCTATCACCACGTTTATCCACAGCTGTCCCAGTACCATATATGGGGAGGCAGCTGAGCAATTTGCTCTCCCTTCCCTTTTCTCTTGTACATTGACTGGAAGCCATCAACTGCCTCAGATGCTTCATAGCCCCAAGAATGATCTCTGTGGAAAGATAAACTTTTGTGCTGGTAGAAACTGAACTGAGATATGTTTGTACTCTCCTTAAGTCTGGAGATGAGCACTGTGCAGAGGAGACATGAAGAAAAGAGCAACTTTGAGCCACATAGCGCCCAAATAATTCATGACTGGTGTTGGAACGTTTGTCACAAACTAATATCTGCGTATAAAACAAAGCAGTTTGTGACACTTTTGAAGGCAACAGCGCAGGGGAGGAGTTGTATTTATTTATTTTTATTTATTGAGATATTTATATCCCGCCCTTCTGGCGCTGGCGCCACCCAGAGGGGCAAACAACATAAGAGGAGAAAGCTCTTTAAAACCAAAGAAAGCAATCTCAACACAACACAGTGCATAATTCAAAAGATAAAAAATACAATAAAATACATACACAATCTTAAAACATCTAAAACCCTCCAATCCCTCCCTAACCCCTTAAGAGAAAAATAATAAAAGATAAAAAGATAAAAGCCATACAAAATAGAGCATAAAAACAGAGAAAGTACAAAATTCTGACAGTCACAGTGGTAACCTAAGGCAGGTAAACCAGCCAGCGGACCTGGGCCATTCCACATGTTGGATCCCACACCCTCTGGCATAGCCAGGTCTTGAGTGCCTTTCTAAAGGGGAGCAGCTCTGTCTGGAGGCGCAGTTCAGGTGGTAAGAGGTTCCACAGGGCTGGGGAAGACACAGAGAATGCTCTTCTCTTCTCCTGGTCCCCATTGATGTATCTATTAATTTGGATAACATGATATCCTATCTAGGATACTAATAGTGAAGCTTTTTAGCACTGACAGTATTCCATGCCTGCCCTTGCTGTTAGTTAGGAACTCTGGCACTTTGCTACAATTCTATTGGACAGATATGTAGCAATCCTTCTAGAGCTAAAGACATATAGATGCACTCATAGGAATCTTACTTGGATCAGAGATCCTGTTGCTTTAACCCTTAGCCAACACGGATCCAAAGCTATTGCAGCCAAAACTGTGATGCGAAATGCATAATGATGGTTAAGCTTTTGGAAATATCCCACCCACCCCCCATTGCCAAGAGCTTTGGAAATGTAGTAATGAAACCTCTTGACTCAAAGTGAGCACTATTTAACAGAACAAGCATGAACTGCCTTTAGGAGGTTTTGCAGCTGGATTTGTTCCACTGTGTCAGAAGCTGAATTTCCAACCCTGATAGCAGCTTTACCAAGCCATGAGAGATACACACAATGCACACCGCATGTGCTGAGAGAGAGAAAGAGTGGTTGACATTAGCGTCCTGATTCATAGCTGAAGCACCAGACATGCTCAGGAAGAAGTTGTCTTGTCTGCTGTTCTCAGAATCATCAGTCGGGTGCTGGCACAAGAAGGTCCTACTACTATACTCCTTCACCTAGTTGTATGATCTGGATTGTCAGTTTGTCTTTTTGATAATTTCAAGACCCAAAGATTCTGGTTAAAGAAGCTCCTTTAAATTAGAGGCAGTGCAAGCATTTCTACACATCTAGATCCAAATACATGACATGCTATGAGTAGTTTTGGAACCAATTTATTCTTAGATTCATGTGGGCACTGGTACACTATTGGATCAGCATTAAGAAAAACAACTGCAAATTAAGAAATAAAAGGCTATTGCCTACATTGGATGGGAGGGTACTATAGAGCACCATCAGTTGAAGGACTATGGTGGACCTTAAATAGGGGGTTCAAGTGTACTTTCATTTCAGACAGTGATGTAATTTTTTCAACTGTGGGGAAATGTTCCATCCAATGTACCATTTTGTACCAGGAAAAGAATTATTTTATAAGTGGCAGGCATGCTTGCCAGAGACTCTGGTGATGGACATGCTGTACAAGTGGTTCTGCCAAACTATAGCTCAGTTTCCTATCCAATCAAAACACCCAAAGGATTTTGCTCACCAAGGATCTAAAACAAACATAAAAGCTGATTGGAATTAAAGAATACTAGGTAATTTTTGCTTCTGCCAAAAGACTACAAGAACAGTGGACCTTAGTGTTTCTTTGCAATGCACCACTAAGAGAAAAAGAAGAAATACAATTGAAATGGAAGGCATGGGACAGGTGGTTCCTCATATTTTCATGATCTGTCAAAGCCAATACATTCATCACAGTCCCATACACAGTCCTGATAGTGTAATGAAAATTGTAAGCTGATTAAAATAAGAAAAAAGGGAAATTCCAGATGAGAAAAAGCTAGCCTAAAGGTGATATAATATTTCTACACTGGTTAAATGTGAAATGTCTACCCAAGCAGACATGTGGATGTATGCAGATGTTGGTGAACCTACTCTGACCCCTCCCTAGGCCTCAGCAGTTGGACTGCTTTTGGGGCTTCACTGGAGATTCCACTGTCAATCTCCTCTTCCTATCATATTTTCTCTTTGTGCTACTTTTTTCATCCCAATATTGTCTGAGTAAACTTGTGCGATCTTTTGAGGTGGACATCCTATCTCAGAGTGACGGGGGATATAATACACCATCTCATTATTTTTAAAAAGTTGCAAATACGCCACCTTTTCCATAAAGAAACTGCATGTCTCTAGCTTAAATCAGAGTTTTTAGCTGAAATAAAATAAGACTTCATTAGAAATGAAAGGTTTGGCATTTGCACCCAGAAAGGACTGATCACTTACAAGATTGCCTGTGCTAGAACTTCTGGAAGGTAATGATTCTCATTGTAGTCTTATGATAGTGCAAGCTGGATTCCTTTGGCACCTGGCGAATCAGGATGAATGACTGCTAGATGTACACCTTAGTAGTTTCATTCAATCCACTTTTTAGTTGGCCACAGAAGTGTTACTTTGCATGTACCCCAATAATAATGAAAAGGAGCCTCTGCAGCTCAAAGGTGTTTAGAAACAAAATCAAGTGGCAGACGTCAAAGTGCCCAAGAACTGTCCACTGAGTTTTATTCTGCACATGTTCCTAAAAATAAATTTAAATAAGTACTTTGTGTGATAATTTACAAGCAAATCAGTATCAATAAATCAGAATCATGTAAGCAGTCATGTTTATTATATTCTTGTTACTTAATATTCATGATAGTAATTTACTTTTATAGTACAGTTTCACTGTTATCTCCTCCATGCCATAACTTTGAGGCAGGCAAGCTGCTAAAGTACAAAGTCCGGTAACCCTTTCAGGACTGCAAAAGTTCATTCACTCATCAGAAGGAGTTTGCAGTGACAAACTGATGAAAAGTACAACCCACAAACCCAGAAGCACTGAGGCAACACCCTTCAAAGGGCTCAGGACCTTTGGGCAACACTTCACAGATCTCTGTACTAAAACCGATCAGCTCACTTTCTCTACTGGAGGTGCATGTGGTTCGTTAATAATTCTGGCAGTAACGTGAGGGTTGTGTTTCCTGAGGAGAAACTCTTGCAATGTCTTTATCTCATTATCAGCTTCTGCTATGGTGACAGATAGTAGATCTTAGCATTGTCTTCAGTTCATGATAAAACAGCAGATAAAACAGTTAAATTCTAGAGGGCAAGGATTTCCAGTCTGTGGCAATCTGTGAAATTGGTGCCATATGTATTTAAACCAGTACTAAAAGCCATAGGGAGGCAAGGCCACAACTGTATTGGCAAGCTGTAGATGAGGGCGTTCTTCCTACCCCTTTATTTTAATTGAAAGGTGCCATTGATCTTTGCAAGTACCAAAATAATCAAGATAGCAATGCCAAACAATTGAAAATATACTTATATTGCAGGCAGTTTTATATACTGTACTTGCAATTAAGTACATCATGTTATCCTGATTTCAAAGATTTTTTTCCCCCAGCAGCTTTCAGGTGGCTTAGATAAATGAATAGAACATGTGTTTTAGTAACACATGGAGAAAATATTTTCCCCTACACTAAAACCCTTAAATATACGGGAAATTTGCTTCCTTTTTTCTTACTGCTCTGAAAAATCCCTTCTCTGTATTGACAATGTTGTCAGAGAAGCATCATTTCCATCATTACATCTCTTAATTTATCAGATTATCCAATACTTAGATTTTGATCTTTTACCTTGTTTGAGACTAGAGTCCTATTCAGGCATTATCATTCTTTCATTGTAGATAGAGGGGAACGCTCTGACTCTGTCCTTTCCTTTTCTGGTATCGCTACTGTCCCACATATGAGAATTGGCAAATCTGAAAAAAGGAGAGCTCTACTTTCTGTAATGACTCTCCGAGCTGAGTTTGGAGATTTTCCATGTATAGGCATGTGATTATAGTGAAAACAGTGGGGGTGGGACTAGAACATTCCTCTCTATCTGTGCTAACCATAGATAATACCTGAAGAGGGCTGAAGAAATAAAAAACTTCAGACCAGAGACCTGGTTAAGTAGGTATAACCCTGGATAACCTGCATCCAGTCTAACATTCTGTCCACTTGGCACCATTCTGACAAAACAAAAAATATGTATCTGTGTATGTACTGATTGATTGATTGATTGATTGATTGATTGATTGATTGATTGATTGATACATCCATATATGTATGTGTGTATGTGTACACACACACACACATATATACATATATGCATGTATCAATCAATCAATCAATCAGTACATATGTAGATACATACTTTGTGTGTGTGTGTGTGTGTGTGTGCGCGCGCGCACGTGCACACGCACACACGAGTCCTTAAAAAACAAATAACCTGTACACCATAATCTGGGTGTAAATCTGGAAAAGACAAGAGAAGAAACAACTAGGTTAACCATTCTTTCCATCCTGTTTCAGATCACTTCCTAGAGATATTGATGCTCTAGTGTGCAGTTGATATTGGTTTCATTGATAGGAATGAGTAAATGTTATGCAAGATTTGTAGTGAAAGATGTTTTGATTAACATGTATCTCTGGAATGTCCTCCCCCAATTTTGTGCCTCTCAAATGTTATGGGCATCACTTATAATGATCTTTCACCATTGGCCATATTAAATGGGCTGATGATAGCCATATTCCAAATGCCAGGAGTTCAGCAGTATTTGGGAGGCTCTCTACATGAAGTCTTTATGAAGTGTGTGAAGTTTTTCTGGAACAAAAAAGTATGTTTTACAAATATTGACTCTAATTTCATTCTTACCACCTAGCTTCTTCTTCTTCCATGCAATGCAAGATTGCCATTACCAGGGTATGCTCAATTGTGGTTCAAAAGTACCACAAACTTTGAGGAGGCTCTTTGCAGGCGCACCCACCCAAATAAAGACTCAGACACCGGTATTGGATTAAAGGCATTGGGCCACTTTTATTGAATAATGCCCTAGTCCGATTTATCACTTTCAATTGGTGTATCATCCAATTGTAATTCTTTAAGGCAAGCAGGCCGCAGTAGCACTGTTAAGGGTGTACCCTAAATGCCAATGGAAATTGGCTACATGTATCAATTTGTTTGTTGACACAAACAAATTGTTGACCGGAGTCAATATACTATCTACTGACCCCACCCTATGACATGTATCCGCCCAAATATATGGGCGAAAAAGCAAGAACCAAAGGGGCCAATGTAGGTTCAAGCAAAAAATTCCCACCAGGCCCCGAAGCAACCAGGAAATCACACTGTCCACTAGGGAGGGGGTGGAGGGGAAAAACTTCTCCGCTCCGTCGCTTCGCAAAATGGCAGTCAGGCTGCCTTGCGGCCACCCCTTTTATGGAGGGGTGGCCACGCCCCCTAACTAACCCGGATGTCTGAGTCCGGGTGGGTGGGGGGCCCACAAAGAGCGCGGCAGCCATTTTGGCGCCACGCTTGCATTGCAGGTGCACCCACCCAAATAAAGACTCAAACACCAGTATTGGATTAAAGGCATCGGGCCACTTTTATTGAATAATGCCCTAGTCTGAATTATCACTTTCAATTGGTGTATCATCCAATTGTAATTCTTTAAGGCAAGCAGGCCGCAGTAGCACTGGTAAGGTTCCACCCTAAATGCCAATGGAAATTGGCTACATGTATCAATTTGTATCAATGTGTTTGTTGACACAAACAAATTGTTGACCGGAGTCAATATACTATCTACTGACCCCACCCTATGACGTGTATCCGTTCAAATATCAAGGTGATGCAGGCTGTGAAGCTCCTGACATCACCCCTTTCATAGTTCTCCCTTGACCGGCCAAACCTGTTTCCCCTGTACCTATCTACGTGTTGGCCAGTCAATTGCGAACCTGCCGGATACCTATGTGTCATAAACCTTTACCTTACCCAGTGCTACCCGCCACACGGGGAGGCGTCCATGATGACTCACCGCGCCCCCCCCCCAGACTGTCAGCTCGGTCACCAGGCCTGCTTGCACATCCTCCAGAAAGAGGTTCATACCTCTGGCCGACAGGTGGACCCCATTTCCTGCCTATAGGTCAAACTTTTTGCAAGCCTATCCCTGGATGTCTACTGGCTGTGCCCAAGCCATTCTCAGCAAGGAACTGGGCAACAGCCCTGTCCACTGACCGCCGGGGACGGTCCAAACCACGGAGATCCATGTCTCCTCTAAAATGGTGTCTCGGCACGATGTTAGACCATAACAACCCTGTGTACGGCCATAAATGATGTAAAAACGCCAGGTCACTGCACCTCGACATCTTAAGGAAAGGTCAGTGATCCATGTGAGATCATCGCCGCTGAGGTGCAGAATAAGAACATCAGGTGGTCCAGCATCCCTGATGGATACAGGAATGGCAACAGTTCCTGCCCTCTCATGCCGCGCATACCATAACACCGCATACGTGCGGATGCACGCAGCCCGAGCTGGGGTCCACACTCTGTCACCACAGCATATTCTGCCGCCCAGTGTACATAGCTGCGGCCCACCAGCCCCACTGCCACCGGTGTGCAGAGACACACAGGGTCTGTAAAAGAGGGAAAGGAATTAAGGACATAACTAGGTATTCATACAGTGAGAGGACGTACATAAAAGGAAAATACGCGCAAACCCCCACGTGCCCACACATATCCGCCTCCGAGTACCCAAACGCAGCCGCGGTCAATACGACGCCTATCCTGAATGAATGGATGCCATTACGGGCCCCACACTGTGAAGCGCGGTACCGGTCACCCTACAGAACTTAAATTTGGTAAGGGGAGACCCATCCTGGTGGCAGAAAAACAGGCCAGGGTGCGCAGCAGGCACTGCCAAAACTGCATGTAGGTCACCAACCGGACAGATGTCAGCAAATGTACATCATAGCAGTCTACACCACTGCCTACTCCATGCTGATCGGCCTGTGAGGAACAAATCCTCAACTGAGCCCACTCCTGGTTGATAGAGACATCTTCGAGTTCCAGTGCCCTACAAAAACCGTCCCCCTTTGATCATGGGACCAGCTCGCTGACTCGCAGAGCTCCAGAGAAAGCTACGGTGGTAGCTGCATAAAAAGATACTCCTCCCATCTACTGTAACACAGTCTATGCCAACCTCGTGCAAGGTGGGTCAAGGTCAGAATACCTGTGAAATCAGGGCGACGTGTGTCCAGGCGGCGGCCACGTATACGTGTCCACCCTTCCAAAACATGGCGTACGCGGAAAACACTCGCACAGTCAGTAAAGCCCCGTGCCTTGGCCATGAATGTCAAGGCGTAAAGCCTGGTGGCTACGGTGCTTGGGGCCAACCCCAGATCATGAGGCACACCATATATTGTAAATCCTAGGTGACCGGCATTGGGCACATTTCAGGCAACTGCCTTTGCCCACAAAAGGCTCTAAAGCGAAGGAGTGGACGCTGACACGCCGTACGCGTGCGACGTGCCAAGACAAGCAACTCGTCTGGTTCACATCTCCTCGCCAAATTTCCATATCTCAGCCAGGAGTGGAGAGGGTAGTTCCCAAGCGTATGGAGCCCATTCATGGAACCGGGAGATCTGCAGGCGGGATAAAGCATCAGCAATATCGTTATAATGCCTGGCACATGTTTAGCCCTAAGGAGCGCCTTAAAGCGCACGGACCCAAGAACAACAGGCGAGCCGAGGCCATGACTCCGGGGGATTTAGACGTTTGGGCATTGACAAATGTGCACCACCGCAGCATTGCCACACCAAAAGCGAAGCACAGAATTAGGCCACCTGTCCCCCCAGAGCATAAAGGGTACCCAGGATTGAGAAATTTTTTCAGAAACGTAAGATCGCGTAAGCGATCCGTGCCCTGCCATCCCTGGGGCCAATGACCATAGGCACACTGACCTTAAATAAATCCCCCCACCCCAGGGAGCCAGAGGCATCCGACCGTACTTGAAACGGGGCTGACCAGAAGCTCATACTTCCAAAAGGAGACAGCATGAAAGTCCTGTGGGAATGTGAGCCAGACAAACAGGTCCGCTCGTAAACCCTTAATCAGCTGTACCCTGCGGTGTCGTTTATCAAGACCCGCCATAGTGTGTCCCAGACACCAGGCGAAGGCACTGCCTGGTGTTACCACTCTGCAGGCGAAGTTGATGCGGCCATGCATGACCTGCGACTCTCAGAGAGGCACCTTCCACTTGGCAACATTGCCACATTGCAGCAGGGGCTGCTCCCCTTGACCGACAATTCGGTCACCTGGCCCTCTTGCACGTTATTCAAAAGAGAGGTGCATCCACTTGTTGACAGGTGAACCCCATCTCAAGAATACAGGCCACATTCCTGTAACCCTACCCCCAGACGACAAATGGCTGTCCCTAAGCCATTCTAGATAAGGAACCAGGCAACAGCCCTGTTCACTGACCATCGGGCATGGTCCGACTGCTGGGTCAAAGTCTCTCCGATGATATTGCCTCGGCATTATGTATGACCATAGCAATCGTGTAAATGGCCATAAATGGCAAAGAGACGCCAAGTCACTGCACTCGGAAGTCTTTAGGTCCGGGCCAGCAATCCGTGCAAGTTCACCGCCTCCGAGGTGCAGAATTAAAACATGTGGCGGCCCAGCATCCCCAATGGACATTAGGAATGTTGACAGTTCCCGCCACCTATATGCTGTGCACACCATACCACTGCATACGCACGGTTACGCGTAGCCCGAGATGGAGTCCCCATTCTAACGAAGCAGCATACTGTGCCGCCCCAGTGCACATAATTGTGGCTCACAAGCCACACTACTACCAGTGTGCAGAAACACACAGGGTCTGTAAAATAAGGAGGGAGG
The DNA here is from genome assembly GCA_035047345.1 of Bradypodion ventrale. NCBI lineage: Eukaryota > Metazoa > Chordata > Lepidosauria > Squamata > Chamaeleonidae > Bradypodion > Bradypodion ventrale. Next base: position 318,541,157 of record JAWDJE010000001.1, on the reverse strand, counting down.
ATAGAGATCAGAACAAGGCACTCATTCAGTGAAGGGATGAACAGACAGCGAAAATTGGGCAAATCCCCACCTGCCCATGCATCATACTTCAGGCTCCAGGCATCCAAATGCAGCCGCAGTTGATGCGGCACCTAACAGGAAGTAATGGGTACCAATTCTAGTTCAATAAGGGTAGACCCGGCTTGGTAGCAGACGACAGGCCAGGGCGTGAACCACGCGCTGCCACAAACACCTGTGGGAAAGCAACCGGACATATGGCAGCGCCAGGCTAGTACCCTCTTCCGGCTGACCGGCCCTTGAGGAGCGAAGCCTCCCCAGAGCCCACTCCTGATCGAACAACACATAGTCTAGTTCCAGTGCCCTGCAAAACATGTCCCCTGTTGCAAATGGTAGCAGCTAACTTAATCTGAGAGCTCCAGATCAAGGCACAAATGTGGTTGCCCAAAAGTAGACTCTCCACACGGAGCATAAGCGCTGCCACGTAGGAGTCATATATATTAACTACAAGTGCTAGCAGGGCTCATTGCTGGCATCCCAGGGTGAAGGGCCGCCCTCATTCCAAGGTCTTGACATAGGCTAACCATGACGGGCCAGGGAAAACAACCACGGCCCGGTAATTATTGTCCAAGCACTGGACTGTTGGGAGGGCCAAATCAGGATGGGCCCTCATATATCCTGCCATGGATGCCCAATAGGCCGGTAACCAATTGGCCCCATAGGGAGACAGCTTGCGGCGACGGGGCAACTCCTCGTCCCTGTCGTCCTGCCCCTCAATGCCCTCATCAGTGTGTTCACGTTGCAGGAGGGGTAAAATGTGAATATATTCCCCAAGCCACATAGTCTTGCTAATAGCCCGGGACAAATGGTCACCCAGGGGTATGGAGTAACCGGCCATTGGCAGAACCACCGTTGGCACGGATTGGAGTGAGTAAACACATAATCGGCCCTTCGGGCCCCTGAGAAATTAACGAAAAGCATAGGGGCGGTCAGCCCAGTAAGAACCAGGGTGTAATAGGCCTGTTGCGACCATGGCCACTATACCCCCCCCCCCAGCGTTATGAGCTAGTGTCACAGGTGTGCTGATTTGACCAGGATACTCACTCAGTGCACCCCCACAAGCTGCCCCCACTGGGGGTTCCAGCCCATGGTGGGCGTCAGCGTTCGCGATGGCCATCTAGCTCCGTGTTCCCGTGCGTCCAGGCCGGATGGGGAGCTGTGTGGCACCGGCCTGCGCTGGCCAGACCGCCTCCAGCAGCTCAACCCTGTTGGCGGCCCGCTGCACAGCGGTGGCCAGCGTGTGGGCCGGAACCCCCAAGTTGGCACACCCACCATCCGAAGGTGGTGGAGCAATATCCATTGAGGCCTCCAGTGCCGAATTGTGGGCAGGAGAGCATCCACAGCATCCGACCCACCAGGATAAGGTGTGCCGGATGGGCCGGATGGCCCACCGAGTAATTAATGAGGGATAAACTGATGTGGTAATCCCTGGCCAGAATAGGGCCATGCCCATTAATCCGGCCCATGAGGGGCCGGAATCACGGTGGGGTGGAAACCCGCACCATGAGCAAAGAAGCAGTGGGGCCAGAACCCCAGTGGAGCAGGCCTGTGCCGGCCCCCGCCCGAGCCCTCAGCCTGGGCTCCTTGGTGGCAGTGTGTCCGACAATCCTGCCACCCACCTGCGGGGGTGCCGTCCAAGCCCTCCGACCGAAAAAATGATAGCTAAAAAATAGTGTGTGTGTGCTGAGCAAACCCCCCCTCCCAGGCGCGACCAAGGGGGCCGCCTGAGCCCAGGGGTATTCCGTCCTGCAGTACTCAGGAATCAAATTGCTGACCTTCCTCTTTCCAGTCAGCCTCTTAGCCACCTGAGCCACTGCAAAGGTTCCCCTTGCTTGAAAGAGTACAGTGCTGGTCGGAGGAAGGGAAAACCTCCGACGAGAGCAAAGCAAGCCTCCTGAAAGAGGTGAGCAAGGGCAGAAGCGACGGAGCGAACTTCTCCGCTCCATCGCTTCGCAAAATGGCAGCCAGGCTGCCTCGTGGCCACCCCTTTTATGGAGGGGTGGCCACGCCCCCTAACTAACCCGGATGTCTGAGTCCGTGTGGGTGGGGGCCCCGCAAAGAGCGCGGCAGCCATTTTGGCGCCACGCTTGCATTTTGTGTAACCACCCCACCCCACCCCACCCAGGTGATAGATTGTAAGCCCACCAACTAAAGGACATGGTGAAGTAACACATTTCTAAGTACCACTGATTTTAGTGGGAAAGAATCAAACATTTGGGTGACTCTCCCATTGAAATCAATGGAACTTAGAGTGCTTGACTTTGGCTAGACTGTGTCTTAATATTGTTGATGGAGTGAATTAAATGTATCATAATCCCAATCACTTTGGAGAAAACTTCAAGATTACTTATGACAAAGGAATAAATTATGCTCAGGGCTCGGTATATGGAGAACAGATAAGCAGTTGGGAATGAGAAGTGGAGAATATCATTACATGTTTTCTATTTATAACCTACAATTATTAAGATTGCAGCAATTAATCAATCATCTGATTAGCATGCAAGGTCAGCAGGATCTCCAGATCTTATCTTCAAGCTTGAATTAATTAATTAGCCATTAACAACCTTATTGTTTCCTGGTTCTGTATCCAGTTTGCATGAAGGGGATCTATTGACAAAGCATACCCTTCTCTCTATATTTATTACAGCAGACATATAAAGTTATTGACATGCACTTAATAATTTACAATCAGAATTATGAATGAGTTAAAAGACTTTAAGCATTGCATAATTTCAAACTACTTGTTATTTTCTAATTAGTTAGGTTCAATAGATTTGTTTTCATTATAGCTATCAGCTGTTCAAGTGGAGTCAAATTCAACTGGTTGTATTGTTGCAATGACATAATTGTGTTAATTATGCTACAGGTCCATGTGATCTTTCTACACAGTCTTGGTTCTTTGTAATGTTAAAGGTGCATGTGGTATGTGTCATGGGGTTTGGTGAGCCCTCCAAATTTTTCTAATTGTTCTTGGTGTCATGATTCTTTCCCTTATGTTCATCTTAAATTTTCTCAATTCTTTATCTTATATCACTAGTCCTTATAGTTAATACCTTCTTTATTGTGCTAAATAATTATTCCTTCTCCTTCATCTTGGGGCTACCGTATACCCTCTAGTTCTTGTGATCCCTTTGGCCATCATTTCTACACTCTGCTTATTCAGTACATCTTCGTAGGCATTTTGTTTTCTTTTTAAGCTACTCCTGAGTTTTTTGCAATTAGAAACCTTAAAATAGAACACCATAATGCAATTGCAGAATGAAGCTATGAACCTCTAAAGAATCTTTTTCTGCTCCTTCCTTTAATGAATAGCTTGTCAGCCTCATACTAACAAGCCTATATTGCTTATGTTCTGTTAAAAGTTTAGCAGAACACACTGTATTAGAATGCCGGTATAGGAAACAAATCTAAAGGACCACATTGAGAGTTAAACTATTCATTACAGGGAACAGCTCATTGGTAGAGAGAATTTCTGAGGTCCTGAAAGCTTCTGATCATCACAATAGGAACCTTCCATACCTCCTATAGTTTGCAAATTAGTTTGCTCTCTTTTGTGATTAATCTTTGGGATGTACAGGCATTTCAGAGTCTAATTCTTCAGAGATGGAAGGCAGTTGGAATCACATCTCTGGAACAGTAATGTGATTTCAGTTTCTAATGACTGAATATATAGTTTGGCCCCCAAGTAAATACATCCAAAGAACAATTACCTGTACTCAAAATAGATGGCTAACATTAAAATGTCAATGTGATTAGACTGTTGTTTTTTTTTAACCAGAAGTGGGCTACTTCAATATCATTGTCTTGGTAATTTATTAGATCTTCTTCTGTACAATGGTGGGGCATAAATTGCATGCGTACCAATACTTGATTATTTGAATTTCTCAACATTCACAGAAAAGTGGTCCTCTACCCTAGTAGCCCAAATTAATTTGATTGTTCCTTGATCTCCCTACTTTGCTTGATCTCCCTACTTTGCCTATTTTAAGTGACTTCCAGATGGTACAGCCAGTCTCATGACCTGATGTTAGACCCCATTCAGCATCCATCCATTTGGCAAGGTGTGTTGTTTTTGCTCTCCATAGGTTTAGCCTGGCCTCTTCTGCTTTAATATTTAGAGTTTGGGAGGTGTGCAGAATTTTCCCCCCCAGAATTTTAGCTATCATTTAGCGCACGCACGCACGCACGCACGCACACACACACACACACACACACACACACACACACCTATTTGCCTTTATGTCATCTTCACAGTTTTGGATGAAACATCTGAACAGAGCTACATTCTCTGATATGCTCACCACTCTTTGCCTCCTTGCATTCTTTCCTTTCTCTACCTTTCTATTTCTACAGTGTGTTTTGTCTTTTATTCATCAAGGAAGAATCCATATATTTATCCTCAGCTGTGAGGAAAGAGATAGTGGATGCTAATGAGGGAACAAGGTAGCTATGGATTTTCCTTAGCCCCCTCCTGTTTTGTTTTCCCCTTCCAAATGTAAACAGGTGCAGGACAGCAGGAGGATTCCCTACTATCTTGTGACCTCTGGGATGCAGAGACAGTCTACTAGGTATGCTCAGTTTTGCTAACATCTTTCTCAACTCCATAATTGAATGCCTGTTCCTTTGTGACTGAAATAGCCATGTCCACTCTTCCTACTATGTAAACCCATCTGCCAGAAAGATGGCATTTTCTTTTCCATTTTCAAGTGAAGATATGGGGTAGAAGCAGAAAGGCGGATGCGTGTGGATGATTCTTCTGCCAAAATGTGTAACTGTTAGGTAGAATTTGCTGCTGTAGCAGGAAGCAAACTTCTGGTGTTGGTTTTTTTCTCTTTTTTCTTTTCAACTTGTATATTTAACCAAATTGTGTATGGAAGCCACTGATGGGCTCTACATATGGAACTAGGGAATGGTACTTTTTCTCCATTTGCTTTTCTGACCGTAACTATGTTTTCTCACTGTCAGCACTTTCATTATAAACTCTTTTTTTGTCAGAGGTTTATAACACAAATGTAAAGATTTGCTATGGGCTAAATCTCAATCCAAGAGCAAATGTTTATACCAATTCTGAAAACAATCAGCTTGCCTTTTTGTAGTTATGCATGTGTTCATCATCTGTTATTGCTTCTCCAATGCTCTGTAACTTCTGGAAGGAAAAAAGAGACATCTGGAGGAAAGGGAAGAATGGTTTTGCTACCCTGCCGATATAAAGCATGTTCTGCTGAGTTGCTCAGTGAGGTATGGCCAAAAAAAGTGCCTGTTTTTTCCCATTTATAGAGAAAATTTTCCAAAGAAGCTGGTCAGATGATCCACTGAGGACAATTCCTCGCCTTTACTGCTAGTGGATTTTCTGGGCTGGCTGAATCTAGTGATGGATGAATTCGTCAATGTGAATAATTTAGCTCTTCAGTTTAGCCTTTTATGTACTGGGCTTATCAGCAAGCAGGTGATGATTCTTATGAGGATATACATTTCTTTCCATTTTCCTTCAAGTAGTTCTGCAAACAAGCCTTCGCCTCCAAGAGCTTCTTCCTGACTGGATTTCAGTGCAGGAAATAATTAATCACTTGAATCACACAGTTGTCTTCTTATTGCCTGAGTGACTGACCAGCAAAAAAATTATTTGTGTATATTTAAATAATTTACCTCACCCATGGGAAAGTATTCACAATATTTTGATAAGCAAAATTCTACCTCTCTCACAAATTGTATAAATCAGGTCCATATGGGTGCATTTTACTTCTGCTTCTGGGACCAGCAGGGGTGGTGCAGGCTGGAGGAATCGGCATCCAGGGCTGGACCTGGCCCATGGGCCATACTTTGGGCACTCCTAGTTTAAGCAGAGAAAATGGCAGCTTAAAATCTATTCTCATCCTGTTGCAAAACAGATTGAAACGAGCATTTTGCTGCTGCTTCTGGTGGGAGGAACCATGGGATCAGCCCGCTGAACCACGTGACTGGCCCACGGCAAGCCTTCATACAAAAACCCGCCACTTTGCGCATGATAGCAATACTACTGTCCTCGAGTAGAAAGGAGCCTTGTTGGGTAAACAACATTCCTGTGCATTGGCACAGCAGAGGGATTATTAATTCTGCATGGGTATCCCTATAAAATGAACAATAAAGGAGAACATGCTCAATTGATTCAACATCCCCACCACCACATGGACATAATCGTTCCGAGTAGGGTATCTGACTACAGTATATCTGCCCTCAAGGACAGCTGAAGGCATACATCCACATGGGCCTGAGTGAATGCCAGCCTTTAATTAAGAAGATCTAATTGCTGCCAATAGGCTGCAGGAACAACCTGGTGCCAGGTGGAATTATTGCAATAAAAGCCAGGAGACTTGGCCATGTCTTCTTGTCATTCCATGTCCATTATTCTTTGTTTCACCAACTCCTTCGCTTGTTGTACTTCCATTGCAAGCAAGGTAGGTGGCAACAAGCCAAGTGTAGCCAATTTGTTGAGTATGTTACATTTCCAGGAAGAGTGGAATGAGTCTTGAAGTGTATTAAACACCAAGGTGCCCAGGGAATTATGTATTTTAAGCCAGTATAAAATTATCAGCATCCAACACCTAGCCTCTACCTTCACTAAGCCATCTCTAGCCTCAATCTGGTATTGGAAAAACAGCAGGGGGTCAAAAGAGCAGCTCTAAGAAACTTTGACTGAACTCTCTCCACCTGTTGATAGCTAGCTAAAGACCCTAACTGTGCACCATATGTAAGCTGGGCAAGTGATTTGGCTAGAAACAATTTAATGGCTGCCGGCACATAACACACACACCCGCCTTGCTCTAGTAGAACCTAAGAATTGCCGATGCACTCCTCTGTGCATTCTGAACCACATGATCAATATGTAACTTCCTAGAGACTGAGGCATGGAAGAGGACCCCCAAGTAGTTAAAACTTGAGACCTGCTGAATAGGATGGCCCTCAATATTCCAAATGTGAAATTTGGGTTTCCTGCCAAAGACCATGATCTTTGTTTTGGCATAATTAATATTAAGTTGATTTTCCTTACAGTAGGCGATCAGGACTCCGAGTGCATGTCTAAGGCCCACCAGTGATCTTGCCAAAATGAGGGTATCATCAGCATAGAAGAATGAATTAATATGCCTCTCAGCTAACTTTTGAGGATGGAAGTTTGGATCTGCCAAATAATTGACCAGGTCAATGATATAGATAATGAACAGAAGTGGGGCCAATATACATCCCTGTCGTACACCTTTCTGGGTGGAAACTGCAGAGGACAAATGAACCCAGGGGGGGCAACACATCTTCAAAGCTGAGTTCTCATGCACTGCAGAGATCAAGGCCAAGAGGCGGCGATTGATAGAAGTGGCTTTTAGGTTCTGCTAAGGTATGATTTGGCCTACAGGAATAACACAGGAGCTCTGCTCCTGCTGAGTGTTAGAATTTGCTTCATCGATGACTGGCAACATGCAGTGCTATAGTGAATGCCAGAGAAGGGAAGCAAGATGTCCCTCTCATAGAGCACGGCAATACCACCTTCTTAACTCTCCAGATTGTAACCAGTACCTTAGGTGGGTCTGATCCTGATTCTGCTGAATTAAGTACTTTTATTTCTATTAAAATCCTGAATAGACCTATAGATTCCAAATTCTGTAGAATGCACTTGACAAGGCACTGATCCTATATCTTAAAACAGCTTTCCTTCAAGTGTGAAAGATATCTGATTGTGAGCACTTTAAGAGATGTCTGATAGTAAAAGGATTTCAACAGTATGTATATTAATTGAAATGTAAATACTTTACCTGCTTCTTTTAATAGTCCCTTTGCTGAGATAAATATTTATTGCTGAAAGAAAAAAATGGTGTAAGAGTGGAAAATATTTTCATTAACATTTATTTTAGCTCTCAGTGGCTGAAAGACAAGATAGAAATGTCACTGCAGATGTTATTTAAGAAGAACAAATGTAACAACACACCTATAAGTGAGCTATGGTAGAATTATGGTGTGGATATCAAATATCCCACCACTGCTCAAATCTGGCTGAATATATCATTCTAACTATTCTTCTTAAAAGTAACTTTTCAAGTAATACCTGTCACTGACAGTGGCCAAATTCCTGATGGTGATCTGTGCATGCATGTATTAAACTATGTTACTCACCATGTCAAACTGCTGCTAGCTAATAAAGTGCCAGTTGTGTTTGAGGTCAAGTGAGAACAGGCAAACACCTAGTTATGAAACAAGATTCTGGTCAGCAATAGACTCTTGTTCATTAGCATTGTTGGGCTCTGATAATGTTCAATCTGACCAGGCTACCCTGATAATACAGTAAGACGCTGATTGGGAGGCAGAAGGTCAGCAGTTCGATTCCCGAGTACTGTAGGATGGAATGAGCTCCCGTCTTTGTCCTAACTCCTGCCAACCTAGCAGTTCGAAAGCAAGAAATTACAAGTAAATAAATAGGGAACACTTTGGTGGGAAGGTGTCTAGTGACCACGGAAACATCTGCAGAAACAGACAGCACTGGCTCTTTGGCTTTGAAACAGAGATGAGCACTGTACCCTAGAGTCAGATATGACTGGCTTTCGGGCAAGGGAAACCTTTACCTTTATCAATATAACATCTATTTTGAAAGGGTATTTTTACTATAAATGTTGAGTGAATTGAGAGCAAATATTTTCAATTTAAGCCGTGTTTTATAGGTGTAAGCCACTGGTTATGCCTTTGTAGCACAGAGGCATGGAGTAATTAAGGTGATCTGTTCTGTTGCTCCATCTTCGCCTGATAAGAGTTAGCAAGCTCTGGAGGCTTGCAAAGCTCTCCTTCAGGCAGAAGGGAAAGCAGATTGAGAATAAAAGCCTTCCGAGGCTTTACTCTGTGTGATTGAAGTTTGTCCAATAAAAGCTTTCCCTGTACCTTCTTTCACTTTACCTCTCCCATTCTCTGGAATCAACACAGCAAAAACATCTGTATCCTATTATACAGTAGAAGAAGACTAGAGTTGTGCCACATGGCAGAACTCCTGGGAGTTGTCCAAAATGACAGCATACATCATGTATGAAGAGCTTTTGCTTAGACACACAAGATAATATCTCACAAAAAGGTTTGCATCCCACCTATTCCCCAGGCATAGGAAGAGCTGTGCTAGAGCAGATCTTGGGACTCCCCAGTTCAATATTCTGTTGCCCACAGATGCCAATTACATGCTGATGGGAAAGCAATACAGAGAACATAAATGCAACAGCACCTCTCATCTTAACATGTCCCCAGCATTTGGAATTAATAGGCATATTAATAATAAGGTAATAATAAGGTCACCATAAAGAATAGAGGAATCTATCAGTTTACTTCAGGCAGAGTGGGAAAACTAAAAAGATAAGTTCAGAAATTCATGGCATGTTTCAGCCAGGTATTGTATCTTTGAAGGCCATGTGAAGGGGGAGGAAGCAATTTTCAAAACAGGAAGCCAGATATTGCAAGCGCGGCACCAAAATGGCCGCCACGCTCTTTGCGGGGCCCCCCCACCGGACGAAGGCATCCGGGTAGTTAGGGGGCGTGGCCAGCACCCTTATAAAAGGGGCGGACACGAGGCAGCCGAGCTGCCATTTTGCGAAGCGAACGGAGACGAGAAGTTTTTTCCCTTAGCTCCGTCGCTCTTACCTATCGCCGGGAAGCCTCTTTGGTGCAGCGGTTTTTCTCCCTTCTTCTTCGGCTTCCCAACAAATTGAAGCAATGCCCTCTAAGAAGAAGGCAACGGCGAACGCAGTTCGCGCTGCTCGGAGGCGGCAGCCGGGTCGGAGGGCCACGACTGCGCCTCCCCAGCAGCCTCCCTTGCCGGGAGAGCCCACCGGGACCGGTGGGATGGGGTCGATTGCCCCTTGGCCCGAGCCGGGGTGGCCGCGTACTGGCCCGGCAGGGGCCACGGCCCCCGGCCCGCAATCAATGGCCGCTGCCCCTGGCCTGGTTCATACTACGGGGCCTTTGCCCCTTGGTCCGCAGCTTCCTGCGGTGGGCTTCAGCCATGGGGGGTGGTTGGGTCCTCTTCCCTGGCAGGGCATGCCTCCGGCCCCCCAGGGGCCGGGACTGGGCTCGTGGCCGTATTCGGGCCCCGCGGCCCAGAGACCTGGACTGGCGCCTGCCACCAGTGGGCCGGCTGGCCCTTTGCCCCCCTTAAGCGTTGGGGGCTATGTGAATGTGGATGCCCTTCTGGCCCGCGTAGCGGCCCTCGAGGCATCGCTCGGGATGGTCAACCCCTCAGGGGCGCCTTTTGGATCCCAGGCCGACGCATCGTCTGCCGGGCAGCGGCAGGCGGCAGGACGGGTTGAGCTGCCCGAGGCGTGTGGGCCGGCGTCGTCCACTGCCTCGCAGCTCCCCATACAACAGGCGCCGCAGCCGGGTGCTGACCAGGCCCCATCGATGAGCTCAGTTCTGATCGTGAGCTCCGACGCCCACAGTGGGCCGGAACCCCCGGTGGGGGCGGCCCATGGGGGTGCAGCGCGTGAGTATATGGTTCAATCTAGTGCACCCACACCATTAACTACATTGGGGGGAGCATTCCAGTGGCCGTGGCCTCGCACGGGTGGCGTGGCGTTTCAGACGCCGCCGGCCCACCCGGCGACTGCACCTCTAACCCAGGGCCCTACTTGGGGTGGGGCCTCCTCTTCTGTTGGGAACTTGCTAGGGGTTACGGGGTTGGTTCAGGCTCCTTTTACTATGCCCACCGTTCCCACCGTGCCGTGTCGGCATTCCCGACAGCAGGGTATTCTTTGCCCCTTGGGGATCATTTGGCCCAGTCTACCAAAGAGAAGATCTGGCGGGGGGAGTATGTGGACATCTTCTCCCTTCTGAACAGAGAGCCCACCAAGGAGGAGAGGGAGGGGCAGGACGAGAAGGATAAGGAACAGGCACGTCGTCGTAAGCCGCCATGCACGTGGGCCAACTGGTTGCCAGCGTACCTCATATACATGGCGGTTTACCTCAGGGCCCGGCCGGATCTGGCCATCCCGATGGTCCAGTATTTGGACAACATCTACCGGGCGATGGTTGACTTCCCGGGCCCGTCGTGGTTGGCTTACGACAAAGAATTCCGTATGCGAGTGCCCCTGCACCCAGAGATGAGGTGGGATGAGCCCTGCCAGAAGCTGTGGCTTCTGTACATGACCCCCACGCGCCCGCACCTGGGGAGAGATACCATTGTGGACATGCAGTCCAGCGAGCGGCTCCAGCACAGGCACCCCGCCAGGTGGCGGGGCAGGGGGTTCCAGCCCGCCTGCTGTGCTGGACCTTCTCGTCCAATGGTTCCTGCAGTAGGAAGAATTGCCGGTACAAGCACGAGTGTCCCTCTTGCGCTGGCCCCCATGCGGCCTCCGCCTGTCCCAGGCCGGGGGGAATGCGGGGCCGAGGTAGGGGTGGACAAGGGGCCGTCAAGACTGCCGCAGAGGGAGCTGGTCCAGCGAAAGGCCCCCTCCCCAATTAATGTGGACATGTTGGAGCGTTGGCTCACATTGTACCCGAGGAGGGCAGACGCAGCTTACCTGCTTCAAGGTTTTCAAATGGGTTTTCCCATTCCTTTCACGGGGGACAGGTCTCCCCAAGATGCACCCAACCTTTTGTCACTCAGGGGACGGGAGGAGGTGGCTGCCGTGAGCATTACTAAGGAGGTTGATGCGGGCAGGGTCGCCGGCCCTTTCCTTGCACCCCCGTTCCCCAATCTTAAAGTTTCCCCCTTGGGCTTAGTGCCCAAGAAGTCACCGGGCGAGTTTCGCCTAATACATCACTTGTCCTACCCAGCCGGCCGATCGGTCAATGATGCTATCCCTGATGACCCTTGCTCGGTCAGGTATGCGTCTTTCGACCAGGCGCTGCGCATGGTGCACTCATGTGGCCCGGGTGCGCTGTTAGCTAAGTGCGACATTAAGTCCGCCTTCCGTCTCCTGCCGGTGCACCCGGGCGACTTTGAGTTGCTGGGTTTCAAGTTCCGGGGTGCATATTATTTCGATAAAGCCATGCCTTTTGGTTGTTCCATCTCATGCTCGGCCTTCAAGCGTTTCAGTACCTTACTGCAGTGGGCTTTTGTTCGCAGGTCAGGCTCTAGGTCTGTAGCCCATTACCTGGATGATTTCTTATTCGGGGTGAACGGGGCTGGGACACGTGCACATGTCTCCTCCGCATATTTCAGACGCTAATGGAGGAACTTGGTGTCCCTTTAGCGCCCGAAAAGACCGAGGGCCCATCTACTAAGCTCACATTCTTGGGGGTGGAGATTGACACAGTAGCCCAAGCATCTAGGTTGCCGGGGGATAAGGTGTCACGGATCGTGGCCCTCATATCAGACTTGCTTGCTAAACGCAAGGCGTCCCTTCGTGAGCTGCAGGTGCTGCATGGTCACCTCAATTTCGCTTGCAGGGTGGTCGCACCTGGCAGGGCATTTGCTCGGCGCTTGTGCGACGCCATGATGGGCTTGTCCAGACCCCACCATAAGGTAAGACTCACCGGGGGCATTAGGGCAGATATGCTTATCTGGCTCCAGTTCCTGAGAGAGTTCAATGGGGTATCATTTTGGAGGTCTGACCTTCTGGCTTCCCCACGTTTCCAGATACAGTCTGATGCATCTGGGTCCCTGGGTTATGGGATGTACTTCAATGGGAAGTGGGCCTACGGTGGGTGGCCGCCAGCCTGGTCGGGCACAGGTCGCCTGCGCGATCTCACGTATCTGGAATTTTTTCCCATTCTGGGGGCTTTGATGCTATGGGGTGAGGAGTGGGCCAATTCGGTGGTACATTTCTGGTGTGACAATGCGGCTGTTGTCCACATTGTCAACTCACAGACATCCAAATCTCCCAGGGTCATGGACCTGGTGCGCCAGTTCGTTTTGCGCAGCCTGCGACTCAATGTGCTATTCAGGGCCAGGCATGTTCCAGGTATCAATAATGATATTGCTGACACTTTGTCCCGCCTGCAGATCTCCTGTTTCCGTGCCTTGGCCCCGGATGCGGAGGAATTTCCCTCGCCACTCTCGGATGAGATATGGACGCTTGGCAAGGAGAGGTGAACCGGGCGATCGGCATGTCGCTGGCGCCGCGCACTCGTAAGGCGTATCACCACGCATTCATTTCCTTCTAGGCCTTCTGTGCCCAATTTCGGCTACCCGAGACTTGGCCTATCCCGGTTGCCCACGTCCTCCGATTCATGGTTTACCTGCATGCACAGGGCCTTGCACCTTGCACCATAGCATCCAGGCTGTCAGCGCTGGCATTTATGGCCAAAGTGGGCGGTTATGCGGACAGTACTACTGATTTCCGTGTGAGACATGTTTTGGAAGGGTGGGCGCGGGAGCGCAGGCGTAGCCCGGACGACCGCCACCCAATTTCCCCAGGGGTACTCACCCAACTGGCACGGGGCTGGCATGACCTCTGTTTTGACAGGTATGAGGCAGCCCTGTTTCATGCGGCTACCATGGTGGCCTTTTTTGGAGCGCTCCGCATCAGCGAGCTTGTGATGCTGTCTAAGGCGGATGCAAGTCGTAGGGCACTGGAACTCGATGATGTCTATGTCTGCAATGATTGGGCTCGGTTGAGGATTCGCTCCTCTAAAACGAATCAGCATGGCGTAGGCAGTGGAGTAAGACTGCTACGATGTTCCTTAGCAGACATATGTCCGGTTGGTGCCCTACAGGAATTCCTTGCACTGTGTGGCACGCACCATGGCCCGTTTTTCTGCCACCAAGATGGGTCTCCCCTTACTAAGTTTCAGTTTTGGAAGGGGACCGGTAAGGCATTGGCCAGTGTTGGCCTCCCTGGGGCCCGTTACGGCACCCATTCCTTCAGGATAGGGGCGGCTTCTACTGCGGCTGCCTTTGGGTACTCCAGGGCTGAAATATGTCGTATGGGGAGGTGGGGATCACAATGTTTTCAGTTTTATGTTCGCCCTCTTCCGCCATGAGTACCAGTTTAGTCACCGCACCTTTTCTCCCCCTTTTTCCTTGACAGACCCTGGGTGTCGTTTCACACCGGTGGCAGTATGGCTGGTGGGCCATAGCTACGTGCACAGGGCAGCGCGTTACGCTGCGGCGACAGAGTGGGGACCCCGACTGGGACTGGGTGCATACGCAAGTCTCACATGGTATGGTAAGCCCGGTATGTTATGGCGGGAACCGTTGCCGTTCCTTTTCTCAGGCAGGAATGCCGACCCGCCTGATATTCTGATCATACACCTTGGGGGCAATGATGTAGGACAGGTCACTGGCCTTTCGCTGAAGCACGCGATTTGCGGTGACCTCGCCTACTTACATTATGTGTGGCCTGCCACGACCCTCGTTTGGTCAGACATGGTACCGCGGCACGCTTACAGGGGAGGGTTCGACCTCCAGGCCCTTGACCGTGAACAGGGCTGTTGCCCGGTTCCTTATCGACAAGGGTTGGGGGCACGTCATACGACACCCCGCTATCAGTCTACAAAATTAGGATCTTTACTCAGGGGATGGGGCCCATCTGTCGCGGGGAGGTATGGACCTCCTGTTGTGAGATTGGCGAGCAGGCCTGTTGACCGAGCTGACGGTCTGGGGGGGGCGGTGAGCCTTTTGTTGAAGCCTCCCCGTGTGGCGGGTAGCACTGGTAAGGTAAACATTTATGACCCACAGGTATCCGGCAGGTTCGCAATTGACTGGACAACACTAGACAGGCATAAGTTGGTTAAACGTTGTCCGGTCAACGACGAACCAGGCGACGGGGTGATGGCAAGAGCTAGACAGCATGCATCACCCCGTGATTTTACGGATACGCGTCAGAGGGTGGGGTCATTAGTTAGATATTGACTAGGTCAACAATTTGTTTGTTGTCAGCAAACAAATTGATACAAATAGATACATTGTAACAATTGCCGTTGGCAATTTTGGGTGGTACCTTACCAGTGTTACTTCGGCCTGCTTGCCTTAAGAATTATAATTGGTCAAATACCAATAGAAATTTATAATTTGGACTAGGGCATGAATCAATAAATGTGGCCCAATGCCGTTATCCACTTTTACCAGCGTCTGAGTCCTTTATTGGGGGTGCGCCTGCAATGCAAGCGCGGCACCAAAATGGCCACCGCGCTCTTTGCGGGCCCCCCCCACCGGACGAAGGCATCCGGGTAGTTAGGGGGCGTGGCCAGCACCCTTATAAAAGGGGCGGCCATGAGGCAGCCGAGCTGCCATTTTGCGAAGCGAACGGAGACGAGAAGTTTTTTCCCCTCCACCCCCTCCCTAGTTAACAGTGTGATATTTGGTCGCTTCGGGGCCTGGTGGGAATTTTTGGTTGGGACTCACAATTGGCTCTTGGGTCCTGGCTTTTTTGCCCATCCCACACTGTTGCTATGGTTTGATATAGGGGTTCTTTCTGCTGATGTTGACTTTG
This sequence comes from Bradypodion ventrale, assembly GCA_035047345.1. Lineage (NCBI taxonomy): Eukaryota > Metazoa > Chordata > Lepidosauria > Squamata > Chamaeleonidae > Bradypodion > Bradypodion ventrale. The sequence continues at coordinate 318,525,729 of JAWDJE010000001.1, read as the reverse complement.
GTCACATGGGCGGGTAGCACTGGTAAGGTAAACATTTATGACCCACAGGTATCCGGCAGGTTCGCAATTGACTGGACAACACTAGACAGGCATAAGTTGGTTAAACGTTGTTCGGTCAACGACGAACCAGGCGACGGGGTGATGGCAAGAGCTAGACAGCATGCATCACCCCGTGATTTTACGGATACGTGTCAGAGGGTGGGGTCATTAGTTAGATATTGACTACGGTCAACAATTTGTTTGTTGTCAACAAACAAATTGATACAAATTGATACATTGTAACAATTGCCGTTGGCAATTTTGGGTGGTACCTTACCAGTGTTACTTCGGCCTGCTTGCCTTAAGAATTATAATTGGTCAAATACCAATAGAAATTTATAATTCGGACTAGGGCATGAATCAATAAATGTGGCCCAATGCCGTAATCCACTTTTACCAGTGTCTGAGTCCTTTATTGGGGGTGCGCCTGCAATGCATATCACCTTCCCATGTTGCCAGTTATCTTTGAAGCTAAAGAACTTTCTTTGTGGCCATGGGGAGGAGCAATACAAACCCAGTTGTTGTTCAGTCACACAGTCAATTCCAACCCTTTGCGACCCTATGGACCATTGCCCTCCAGGCACCTCTGTCCTCCACCATCTTCAGCCCGCCCTGCTCTGTGCCCACTGCATCTACCATACCATCCATCCATCTACCACACCATCCATCCATCTCATCTTTGTACGTCCCTTCTTCTTTTGCCCTCACCTTTCCCAGCATCAAGGTCTTCTCAAGTAAATCATCCCTGCTCATTTGATGCCCAAAGTATTTAAGCTTCATCTTCACTATTTGACCCTCCAATGAGCAGTCAGGGTTGATTTCTTCTAAGACTGACCTATTTGTTCTCTTTGCTTTCCAGGGGACTCTCAAAACTCTCCTCCAACACCACATCTCAAAGGCATCTATTCTTCTATGCTCAGCTTTCCTAATGGTCCAGCTCTCACACCCATACATTACCACCGGGAATACCATTGCTTTGACTATACGGATTTTTGTTTTAAAGGTGATTTCTCTACTATTCACTATGTTCCCCAGGTTTCTCATAGCTTGTCTCCCCAGAGTTAATCGTCTTTTTATTTCATGGCTGCAGCCACCATCTGCAGTGATCTTAGCTCCTAAGAAGGTAAAATTTGTCACTGCTTCTACTTCTTCCCCATCTATTTTCCAGGTACTGATAGGACCTGTTGCCATTATTTTGGTTTTCTTGATATTGAGTCTCAAATCAGCTTTTGCACTCTCTTCTTTCAGCCCAATTAATAGATTCTTTAGGTCTTCCTCACTTTCTGCCATTAGGGTGGTATCGTTTGCATATCTCAAATTGTTGATCTTCCTCCCAGCAATTTTGATACTATGTTGAGATTCCTCCATCCCTGCATTGCACATTATGTGTTCTGTGTATAGATTGATTAAGCAGGGTGACAAAATGCATCCTTGTCTTACTCCTTTTCCTATTCCAAACCACTCTGTCATTCTGTGTTCTGCCCTGTTGCTTCTTGATTCATGTACAGATTTCTCATGAGGCATATGAGGTGTTCTGGTATTCCCATCTCTTTAAGTACTTGACACATTTTGTAGTGGTCCATAGAGTCAAATGCCTTGGTGTAGTCAATAAAACAGAAGTAGACTTGTTTCTGATAAACCCAGAATTGGGTATTATTATTTTTTACTTTACCTACTAGGTATGCCAATTGTAGCCAAATTAAAGTCAATTAGGAATATTACCTAGTGGAAATCCACCAAATCTGTGGTGCTATTGTGCTGATGTTCAAAGTCCATGCAGAATTCTTGATGCAGCTTTTTTGGGGTATCCTGAATAGTTCAATAAACAAAGATCACATGGCTTGTCTTTGCTTATCAATTTACTTTCTCTCTCATTTGATTCATTAGATTCTCATTCTTTCTGTCCTGTTTATGAGTTAATCTGCAATTTGGGTGATAAAAATAAACTGAACCAATTTCTTGTCGACAAAACAAACTGAATCAATCAAATCCAGTAGGTACAGGTAGTCTGAGCATGGAGGAGACCATATTGTATATGCCTGTCGTTCATCTGTTACACATGAAAACCTTCTTTAGAAAGAGATGACAATCCTACTTCAATGCCACAAACTGTGCTTTCAGTGACATTGGATCACATCCTGGGAGAAAGGCTGGAAATAATTCAAATAAAATAATGCATTAATAAGTATTGGATAGTTTCTTGTCATGCAACATACCTTTGTCTTGTGAGGGCTATTGTTAAAGTCAGCCAAGACATACAGTATTTTAAACAACAAACTGAATAATGCCACAATTTGTCCAGTGGAATATTTACATAGAAATTATATTATTCCTACTGATAAAGGCATTTAATACAAAGATAGGACTTTTCCTGAAGAGCTGAAGTGATCCACATAAATACTGTATGTATCTCATTTCTTCAGAGATTCTCATCTATTTGTTCTATTGTCTGCAGTTGTATCAGAAACCTAAGGAAAACAATATTTTTTTTTGTTATTGTGCCAATAGCTATCACCTAAGTGAAACTTTGTCACCAAGGTAAATTGCTCGTTCTGTCATTCTGTGTGCTAGAGAAAGAACATGTCTCATATTGTAGCCATGTTTTTGTAAAGAACACTCTCCATAGACTGCAAATGTTCTAACATGGATGGGCATTAGCTAATGGAATTCCTTAATTCATTTGTTAGACTAGATGTTTTTCAGAGAGACAAATATACCATATTTGCTGGTGAATAAGATGCATCGGAGTATAAAACACACCCCATTATTACCAAAAATAGCCCACTATAGGCTACTATATACAGTATAAGACGCACTCCATTTCCCAGTGTATTTTAGGGGGGGGAGTGGGTTGTCAGAAAACAAGTTTATTCACGAGTAGGACATCTGCCCACAAGTGGTTGGTATCTGCTTCTGATCTGCTGATCTGCTTTCATTTTACACTGGTCAGAACCCAACTTAGTGATTATGGACAGTAGAACTGCAACATAAAACTAGAATATTGGGTATGTAAAATATATCTACATGAACCGTTCACGTGGTGCAGACATGGGTGAAGGCTGATTAATCACCATAATTTGTTCACCATTCCTACCAGGATGTGCATCCAGACATTTCTGTGGAAGTTTTAAAAATCTAAGTAGAAAACATTTACATGATCACTTGGAACTATATTTAACAAGTAAAACTGGCCAGAGTTTTCCATATATGTAAATCTATTGCACATACTGTTGCAAATCTTTTCCAAGACCTCATCTGCTAAAAAGCTTAGTCTCAAAAACATCATAGTCTGCAGTCCATGGGTAGCCACTTTTGTCCCTCTAGTAGTACATAGCTGGTTAACTTGTGACCTTTTCTACACTACTGTATGCATAACCAATCTTCCCATTCTTCCAGTGGCCTAGAACAGTAGTTGGGAATAAAATCACACCCAAGAATAGGTAAACATGAATGACAGGATTTAATAATCTGAATGGACTTGGTTTATCATATGTTTGACAAAAAGATTAATTGCCAATATAACATGGCAATCAGGAATACAATAATGTGGATGATCTTGGTCTCCAGTGACACATCCATACACTTGATGATCTTTTCTGATTTCTTCATTGCTGCCCTCCTGAGACTCAGTCTTTTTCATATATTTTTGTCTGCATTTGGATTGATGATTGAACGAAGGTATATAAAATATTTCACTATTTCAATTTTTTCATTGATAACACTAAAGTTGCATAGTTCTTGCTTTATGGATACCCTGGACAACAAGTGTGTCGTACTGTCTGTAGAGGCACAAATGATGGCATTGAGGCTGTCCTAATTCAGGCACATCTGGAAAAGACAATGCTGGGGAAGGCAGCAGGGGAAAAACAAAGACCAAATATGAGCTGGATTGATACTTTAAGGGAAACAACAGGCTTGAGTTCATAAGAGCTGAACAGGTCTGTTGAGGACAGGACATTCTGGAGATCTTTCATTCATAGAGTAGCCATAAGTCAGAAATGACTTAATGGCACATAATAACAAATTGTTATTTAAAAGCCTACCCTTCTGGGTCTGTGTATACATATATATATATAAGTATAAATAGGCAATTATCCAATGTTCTAGGGTTCCTGCTCACACAGGGATCCTACAAACAAACAGGAAGCTCTCCTTTTCATGCTTGTTGGCTACTGGATGAAGAAAACAACTTTAGAGGGTTAGGCATTTCCACAATGTTGTATTTTTTGAGAGGTGAACAGAGCCTACATCTGAATTTGTTTGAAGGGATGAAGGTGTATAAGCACAAACATACATACAAGCATGCATCCTAACTCTCATATTTGATGGGAGAAATGTAGTATTGGTATTGGTATTACCTTTTTTTCCAACTAAGCCTGCATTGGGTAGGATGAAATTGAATGCTAAGGGTTCAATCCTTTCGCAAACAAGGCAGTTTTTTTAAAAAAGCTTTTTATTGTAACTTATTCAATATTGGGTTTTCTGAGGATGGTTTTTTAAATTATTTGTTCTGCTCCCTTTCTTTTATTCCATTTTCTATAAACCATTCACAATTGGGGTAAGAAATCAAAGCACTAACACACACACACACCCAAAAAATACAAATTGTTCATTACTGTATATTCATTTTGTAAGGGTTGTTTTCTTTGTGAGAATGAGCAAGAATGTGTGTTTGTGTGTACATGCACACACATATGTGCATTTGTGCATGCACAAGCTTAGTCCTCAGGTGGAACTGTGGCTCCTGTGCTTTTCATTCTCGAAGCTGTTATTCTGGAAGGGAATGGAGGCAGCTGTGTTTACAGCTCAAGTCTTGGCATACATTTACCAGAATCTATTATTCATATCATTCAGTATCAGGGAGAGATCTCAGGCCACCTGTCTATCTGACAAATTCACCCTTTTGTGAGCTTTCTGTTCATAGCAAATTATGTTCACATTGATGAATTGAGTTTTTATGAGCATTGCTAACTAACATTCTCACAGAAGGCCAGGGGCAATAGACTGCAAGTGTTTCTGGTCCACAAGTAAATGTTAAAACAGAAAAAAAATATCCTGCCAGTATTTAAAGACGATTTGCCATGAAGGAATAGTTAAAATATTTGGCAGTTCCTTCATATTTATAAATTCAAAGCTGTCCATAAATTATTGCAAATACTCTGCTTATAACAAACAAAAGCAGGCTAAAATGCTCTCCGCTATACCTTCCGTAGTATTAAATATGTGTTGTCAAAGATAACTAGTGACCAGCAAAAAGTTTTCTTGCAGTTATAAAATTCACATAAGGATGAGACATCTGGCACAGTCTGTTAGAGATTATGCTTTATATTAACCGTGTCTCTGTACAAATAAAAATGTGTATCAAGATATGATGTATTGAATGAAAAATAAAACAAGGCATTGTCCTCTTCAGGAGGGCAAAAACAAAAGGGGGGGATAGGGAAAAGAAAATGCTCACTGCCTTAAGTACAATAGAAATGGTATGCAGCAGCCAAAGTCAAGTTCCATTTAGACCTATTGGCTTCAAAGGGAATACAAAATACATTACATAATTTCTGGTCCCAGTATATGTAGATCTCTATGTGATGCTTTAGAAATACAGCTTTTGCTCCTAACCTCTATATATCAAGGTAGGCCAACTATCTATATACATTAGGGTTTGGAAGCCTTGCTGTCAGAATTCTGGGGCTTTCAGGAAGTCTAGAACCATTGTCCTTGAAGTAGAAATTCTCAAAGTAATTAAAGTTAAATTTATACACTATATGCAAATATATGTGTGTGTCACCAGACAACGTGCTTAGATGAAGGACAAGCAGATTTGATGAAGGCTTTTAGGAGTAGGCAAGTAGGAAGGGAGAGGGGGGGGGCATTGAACACACTACAAGATGGTCTCCCATTGGGATAGCAACCTCCTCATAAGACTTTAAGTTCAGGATTCTCCCCCTTCTGAACACAACAACTAGAATAACTGCTCAGGGGGGAATGTCAGTAAGGGAAGGGCAAGGCAGACACAGGAACAGGAAGAAATAGCCTGATTTATATGGCAGCCCAACTACTGTTGCACACATTTGTATATCATGTCTTTGGGGCCTCAGCTTTGCCATGATTTGCAGGGACCAAAATGCTGAGACTGTTTAAGTCTTGGGGATGATGGCATCATCTGCTAGCTACCTGCCTGCCTCAAGCTTCTCCTTTTTCTGTGACATTCTGGCAACATTATATTGTGAGTTATCCAGTTTGCAGTTTGAAGCATTTGAGAAGAATTGTGAGGAGGATTCATGGTGGTTTTTGAAATCTCACCATGCTGAAGTTCCCAGGCAGGACTTCCCCCAACAACAGCAAGATTTCCTAACTTTCTGGGGGGAAATAAGTCCCCAGTCTTTTCTCTCCAAATTTTATTTCATTTTTCACCCATTCATTGTTCTGTACAGTAGACCCTTGCATAATGACATTACTTGGTTCCCCAAGTAGCGTTGCTAAGCTATTTTTGTTGTTATGTGGGTTTCTATGGAGTTTCCCGCATAATGACATTTTAAGCAGATAATGATGGTTATTTTAGTGTTGTTGTCCGGACAATGAGACTAAAAACATTGTTATGCAGGGGAACACGTGGTGCATAATGACGCGTTGTTAAGTGGAAATGATTTATTTTATTGTTTATTTATTGGGACATTTGTAATCCGCCCTATTGGCACAAGCGCCACCCAGGGCAGCTAACAGCAGAAAGGAGAGGGCTCCTTTACAGTAAAGAATCCCCTCTCCATATAATACATAAAAATGCATAAGAAAACAATAATAAAACATCTAAAAATACCCCAACAATGAAAGCGCGGTGCCAAAATGGCCGCCGCGCTCTTTGCGGGCCCCCCCCACCCAGACTCAGACATCCGGGTGAGTTAGGGGGCGTGGCCACCCCTTTATAAAAGGGGTGGCCATGAGGCAGCCGAGCTGCCATTTTAGAAACAGCGACAGAGAGGAGAAGTTTTTCCCTCCACCCCCTCCCTAGTGAACAGTGTGATATTTTGGTCGCTTCGGGGCCGGGTGGGAATTTTTGGCCCGAACCTACAATTGGCCTCTGGGTTCTGGCTTTTTTGCCCATCCCACACTGTTGCTATGGTTTGATATAGGGGTTTTTGCTATTGACTTTGGTCACATGGGCGGGTAGCACTGGTAAGGTAAATATTTATGACCCATAGGTATCCGGCAGGTTCGCAATTGACTGGCCAACACTTAGACAGGTACAGGTGTAATAACGTTGACCGGTCAACGACGAACCAGGCAAAGGGGTGATGGCAGGAGCTCTTCAGCATGCATCACCCCGTGATTTGACGGATACACGTCAGAGGGTGGGGTCAGTAGATAGTTTATTGACTACGGTCAACAATTTGTTTGTGTCAACAAACAAATTGATACAAATTGATACATTGTAGCCAATTGCCGTTGGCAATTTTGGGAGGAACCTTACCAGTGTTACTGCGGCCTGCTTGCCTTAAGAATTATAATTGGCTGAGTACCAATTGAAAGTTATAATTCGGACTAGGGCATTATTCAATAAATGTGGCCCAATGCCTTTATCCATATACCGGTGTCTGAGTCTTTCTTTGGGGGGTGCGCCTGCAATGCCCTCCCTAACCCCTTAAGAAGTAAAAGATAAAAGATAAAAGGAAAACATAAAGGCATAAAAACAGCATAGACTAAAACACTATACTATGCTATTCGAACGTGTTGTTATGTGAGGGTTGACTGTACTGCCAAATTCTGTGCCACTTACTGTCTTTTCTGGTGTATTCTGCACACACACACACACACACACACAGCCATTTTGAGCAGGAATTATAGCAATGCTCCACAGTATAGCATTCCTTTCCGAGGAACAAATGACCACAAAACATTGGAGGAATCTTTTGAGGTTTCCCACAAGATAGCTCAGGGGCAGGAGGAAGTCTTATATGGTAAAATCTTACTACTATGAGGAAAGAAAAAATATTATTATTACATTTCATGTCTACTTTGACAGAAAAATGCTGGGAAATTCACATCCCTCATTTTGAGGGTGGTTTGATTTTAAATGGGCAATTAAGACCTATTATCTGTGCAGAAGACCTACAAATGGCTACTTGAGCTAGTTTCTTGATATTGAGAGAAGCTATAACTCCTTACTGGGAAAAGACACCCCCCTCCCCCAATTTGTTGAACAAATGGTCTTTTATTTTGGGGGAGGGTTACCTATTGTGCCTATGTCCTAAGATTGCTTTATGTATCTTCTCTCTCCAACCAAAACCCAATATACAGCTTAGCCAGTACATTATCCTCTGACAGCTCACTACTCTGTAACTATTGAGACCAACAAATTGGATATTTTGCTATGTGTGCTGCTTGTGTGTGTGTGTCTTTTATAGCTACACTACTGATTTAACTACTGTCTGGCCGGACATCCCACTAAGGTAATGGAGTGGACCATACAGCCAGTGACTCAACGCCAAGTGTTGGGTGGTGGTAAATAACATGACTCCCTAAAGGAGCCAACTGCTATTGGCAGATGAGCCCCTTTTAGGTGGGGTGATGCTCCCCTCAGTGGAGGAAATGCCACTGGAAACCATCATATTGTGCCCAACAGCAAAATCAGCAGAGGAAGAACTCTGATCCCCAATGGTCATGGAGGCAGAAGAGGCCATGCCAGATGGACTAGCTGTGAAGGCATACCTTCTTAATATCCTCAAGGCTGTGGCAGTCCATTGCAGTCATGGTGCTAAATTCTGCATGTCTCATTTCATATGTGCTGCAGGAGATGGATCCGAGAACACAATGTGTGGGTCACTTCATGGCAAGCTGGGATCCACCTTAAACAAATTCACGCCAATGGGATTTTTCCTGCTTCAGGGGGAAAATGTATTCTCGGATACGAGTTGTAGCTGACAATGAGAGATTTACCATTAATGCTGCTGCTTATTCCTGAGCAATTCTGAAATTAGGCATAAGTGGAGTTGGGGGGGGGGCATTTTTCCCCAAGTAAATTTGCCCTAGCTTTTACCCTTCTCAAAATAACCTTCACAAGATATCTTCACTATCTGAACTAAGGGTACTGGTTTATCCCATCCTAGATGTCTTTCAACCCCAAACTGATCTTTTAAAAGAAGTAACGCAACAGCTTGGGGAAAACATATCCTGTTTCAAATATATAATAGTTTTAAGAAGTTTGTGGCAATTTTAATTTAATTATTTAAAAGCTTCCTTGTGAAATTTTTGAGGAGAAGATGATACATCTTTTAGAATATGTAGGGGATGCCCGAATGATGCTCCTGTTATGTCCCCAAGTGCATCTCTTGGGTATTGAAACCCAACCTTCCAATCTCTAGCTCAGCACCATAACCACTAAGTCACTGGAGGAGCTGCACAAAATAGGAAAGGCTAAGCCTAGGTGTCTACAAAGGCAATCATCTAGGCTTAGCCTTTCCTATTTCACAAGGTTCCCAGTGAACAGTGATATAAACCATCTTGATACATTCCCAACTTCTCTCTCAGGAGTAGCTTGACTATTAAGAACTGGGAACAGATTTGCACTCGTGGTATGAAGGTTTCTCACTCTTTCTCTCTCCTACAGCATCATTCATCCTCTCCACATAAAAAAAAAAATCCCATGAGGAGAGGGAATTCTTTGGTATTGTTTCCTACAGTACAGTGGGTTGGGCTACATCACAAGACACACATTTCTCTTGTGTGAGCAGAGGAACATTCTAGCTGGAGGAAAATCTTTAAGTACAAAACACTTGGTTTTATTTATAAGGAATGCAGAAAACTAGCTGTACTTATTTTCTGTCTGATCTTTTAAAAAGAAAAAGAAAGAAAATGGGCATTTGTAGTGGGTCATAACCTTATTCACGCTCGTCATGTAAGCTGGCAGCAAAGCACCCAAAGTATTTATGCTTCAGACCTTGAACGTCAGCAAATGGAAGTAACAGGAATACTTTGAGGAGCAAATGCCTTGAGAGCTAGCCTACCTCAACACCGCAATGGCAAAAGCAATTGAAAGCTGGTGCTTTCTTTTCTCCCCTTCATCCATGTGCTAGGTATCTTCAGCGGTGTCAAACAAATTTGTAGAACTGGTGATTAGCTGCCCAAAGTGCATAATGTATGCATTATTAATTAAAGAAGGTAAGTTTGGCTAATTGTCATTTCTATACAGTAGCTCCACACTAAGATACGTTTTAACAATCTATAAATAATTAATACTTTTTTTTCTTTCATCTTCTTTCCTAGTTTGCATAAAACTAATGACTTGGTAAATGTTACTCACTTCAAAATATTCCACTGCTCCCATGAAAATTAAACTAGCAGTATAACCTTAGCAAATAAGGAGGGGTTCCCTCCCTTTTCCTTTTTGTTGTAAATGAAGAAAGGAATTGTAACAAAATTCTGGTTCTCTGAAATCCAAATGGGAGCCATAAAGGGGTATCGTAAATTCAGCTCGTTAATAGGTTTGACATACCAATTTTTAAAATTCCGAAGAGCAGAAATTTTATTCTGCTCATCAAACTCTTCAAAATGGTCAGTGATGTTATTTGTTCCACATTAAACAGGATAAGGCTGTGACACAGACGAGCCCACATGCACTCACACAGTGGTAGATCAAGAAAGCCTTCTCAGAGAAACAGAAGTATTTTTTTCAATACTTATCAAATGACTGCATGCATAATCCCATAAATCAAGTTAGCTGAGACTCAAATTCTTCATAACCAGAGTGTTTTGGTATAGTTTCTAGCTGCTTGCTTAATATGATTATGATACCTTGCTGGTTTCTTGAAATGAAGGATTTATCCCAGGAAAAGTAGTCATTTGCTGAGGACTCTGTTATTTTTACAAATCCACAACCTGTCAGTCTACAGCATTATTGCAACAGGGCTTACCCTCAAATTTCTAGAGCAACTAAATACATTCCCAGATTTATTGATGGGACTATGGTTTTCCCCTATTCATTTAGTTTGCACTGCTATATTTTTAAAATATACAAACAATGCCTTATCTATAATAATAATGCTTACATGTTCTTCACTGTTTAGAAGGGAAAAGTTGTAAAGACTGTTTTTGTGACCTTTTTCTCTCATTTTAACCCTACTGATATGTCACCCGTGGCAACCTTAAACCGATTTTAATAGAGTCTATCCTATTATTCATTTAAATTGAGGTGCAAGAGCACTTAGACCAGAAAAATTTGCATTCTGCAAATGGGGATTTGATGAGCAAAAATGATAAGATATATGTTGTATAACATGCCCTATTTTGCTAGCAAATAAACAGCTCTTGAAATTGATAAACTTCAGAATATTTTATCCTCAAATGTTTGTACATAAATGATTAAGATGCATTAGCAATTCTGCTTTTGAAAAAAAAATGAGGAAAACAACGCAGTAGTGTTGCTTAAATTTGTAATTAACAAATTTATTACTAATTCTGCTCAGTTCTTTAATATGCTGCATTCCTGAAGAAGAACATTAATACACAATGGCAGAAAGAAGCTAATTTTAAGACTTTGGAGAAATGAATGTCTTTTAATGCTGTGTGTTTCTCTTATCTACATGCCACATTATTGTAATAAGTACATTCAGGAATAATTTCTTTTCAAATATTTTTACAAATCTTGCTCTTATTTGCATGCAAGTAAGTTGTCAGCTTAAATCTTTGAAATGCAAAATATATCTCATTTCTATATTTCATCAAGGAGCCTTTCATGTTTAATAAATTACAACTTAGATCCTCCAAGACTTTGTTTTTCATTAACTAAAAGCAAAAGGATACATTTAAAATCTTAATCACAACCTGCAAGGGTATTTGCATGTTGCTGATATTTGTCTTGATGGAACTTTTAATATTTGCAAACTAATCAGGAGAGCAAGGTTATACCAATAATTTCTGCAGGCAGTAAATGTTTCTACATTTTAGTCTTTTCATTGTGTCAGGTTATTCCAGCTGGGTTAAGCTTAACCCTGATGGAATGAAATAATTCACATTTCACATGGATTCCTTTGCATGAGAGAACACCCAGCAAAAGAACAATGGTAAAGGAGGCCTTTAAGAGATTTCAGGTTTTCTTTTCTTCTTCTTTTTTAGTAGAAATGACTACTGTGTGATCACATGTTAGATTGAGTCATTAAAATACCAAGCAACTAAGGAGAAAAATCCACCCCTGTCCCGTCCCTCATATTAAATAATAGTAGAAAATGGTGAGCATCTGTCTCATGTATAGTTTGACCCTCAGTTTAACTAAACATTCTAGCTCATCTTTCAGAGGACCTACTTCTGGTCCCTTTGTAATAAGGCAGGTCATCTTATCTTTTCAGAGACAGAAAGCCTGACAGCTGGCACCATTTCCTGATCCTGGTGGTCTCTGGGGGCAACAGCAGTATGACGTTACAAAAAAGGCAAACTTTTGCTGAACTCATTTCGCCAAGATCCCTTCTTAATTTATCTCCTGCCTCCCAATTCCATCAAGTCAACAATAAATATATATATTGATATACATATGTATATACGGTATATATAATTTGTATTTTATTTTTACCAAACCGGTTCAAGAAAAGGCAACAAATAGGAGGGGGTACTTAAACTGATGTAGCAAGCATGTTGTTTTGTAAGCTAACAGGTTAAATACGGCTTTGCTTTAAAGTTCCCTATCAAATTTGTTTTTTATAGAGAAATCTCTGAAAGCAGAAGGGTTGAGGGAGGGTGAGGTAAAAAGAAATAAATCATTGTAGTCTCAGGAACAGTAATCCTTGTTGAGGATTTTGGCTGATTGATATAAATAACATCGTCCCCGCCATCTGTCCGAAGAGGGACCTTTCCAGTTAGTGTTAAGCTGCAACGGCAGAATAATTAATGAATGGTGTCCTTTGTGCTGGTAATAAAGACAAGACAAATTATGTTATAATCCAACTGCTGCTCATTTGTCACAGCCAAATAAAATGTCAAATAAAAGTGAGGGGGGCCCAGTGTTTGTTTAATGGACTGCAAGCTACCTGTTCGTATCATTGACAGTCAACTATACTATAAGTTTTGTATACAGGGAACAGTGAGAAACTGAGAGAGATATTGGGACTTCTGGGTGCAGGAGAAATATTCCATTTTTATTTATATATTTCTTTTCTTTTCTGAAAGGGATGGCAGCAGAGCACAAAAATATCGACAGCCTTAAATAACACGAGTCTTAAATGCATAGTTATAATGCCCCCTTTTCCTTTTCTTTGGGAGGTAGCTTTAATTTACATAATGTGAGAGAAACACTAGAAGAGGGATGGAGAATCTGCAACTTCACAACAGCCCTGATGCTGCAGATTTGCACAAATTTGGTCGTGTTCTCGTCTTTCTTTTCTCAGGACAGACATGTTCATCCCGTTGCTAGGAAAACCAAATAATGAAAACATAGCTGGGATTTAGCAGAGTCCCATCGGGCATTACCTATGATAGAGGGCAGGGCTGTGCTTCCTCAGAACATGCTCCTGCTGTAAAAAATTCACAAACCTGGCATTCATACAGGCATCTGTCGCTTGCTCTAATGCCAGTTCATAGTATACATACAAACATCTGCTTCCATGCACAAAGGGATACAGAACGCTTGACAGGTCTGTGTTAGCAGGGTTCGCAATGCCAGTTCTTTATGCAAAAACCCTAATGCTTCCCGTCAAGCCATTAGAAGTGATACAATCAGCCCAGGCCCCATTAAGCCATCAGTGTCCACCTGTGATAAAGATGGCCATTTGTTTTCTTAAAGCCCACTTAATGTCTGCTTAACTCAATTTGTCAGGAAATGTAGAACAATTTCCTCACAGCCTGAAATTTGGTAGTGGTTCAAAGTCAAAAGGCCAGGTCTAGACTTATTCAAATGATATAATAAACAGTCTTCAAATCTAAATCTGCCCTGGGGAAATGCTGTTTATTTTGTTTGTTTTGCCTTTAAAAATAGAGGGGAGGACAAAAGAATAAAGTCAGTATGCCTTTTACTACTGATTCCAAATATTACTGAGCCCTTCCAGTGTCTTCTTTTTTCTTTAAAACGTTTTTAGAAGATGCAGCATTTTTACATGATAATTGTCACAGAGAAGTATAAAAATTAGTTACCGCTTCTATTAAAACACTATATAGAACCATCATCACTATTGCTGACCTTGAGTCAGCTTCGGCTGAGAAAGTGCAGGATATAAATTAAAATTTATTATTATTATTATTATTATTATTATTATTATTATTATTATTATTATTATTATTATTATTATTATTATTATTATTATTATTATGTTATTTTTACATATTTTACTTTCTAGGGGGCTTATCCATTACTTATCAGTTTAAAAAAAAAATTTCATGTCTATCTTTCTAAGAACAACTTAGATGCCAAAATCGTGAGGACTGATCCCTCTATTAAACAAGGGTCTGAATTTTGAATTGGTAATCTGGGGAAATATAGAGTTTCATTTTAAAAGAAGTCTGAAATCCAATTCTGTATTTTACACATAATTTTCTGAAAGAAGGAAATATGTTTTCTTCAAAAAAAATAAGAGCTTCTCAAGATTTAACTGTTTCTTTTTTCCTCCTTCAACCTTCTTCCATGGGATTAATAATATTTATTGTTAGTATATGCTAGACTCAATCCTGTGAAAAGTAGTCAGAAGTATACTCATTTTGGATTAGGAATGGGAGGAGGCTCAGAGACCCATCAAGCATGTATTTTCATTGGGGCATACTTGTGCCTTTCCTTCTCATGTGCCCACCTCTTTATACAAAGCAAATGAAAAAAGTATTTATTCTTTCAAAAGGCACAATTCAGTATTTGTAAGGTGTGAAGTCATGGAAACACTTAAACCAATCAGTAGAGTCATACATTGTCTTCAGAAAAATGTGGAAACATTGGCTATATGTGGGATTTTTGCATATTTTTAAGGTGATCATGGGGACATGTCAGTGTTACGCTGCCACAGGTGCCCACAGGTGCCCGGGCACTGGTAGTGGAAATCCCCCCAGGCCACGCCTACATGGCCAACCACACCCACCTCCCTCCCCCAGGCCATGGTGTAGGGAGGCCAAGTGGGTGTGGCCCACAGAATTAGCCACACCCACAGAGTTAGCCACGCCCATGGTGGGGTAGTAAAATTTTTTAGCATCACTGGGCCATGTACATAGCTGATGGCAGGACGGAACAGCACTGCACATGGAGCCCTCATGTTCAGTCTGTCAAGGAAAAAAAGAGAAAGACAATGAGAATGAGAAATAATAGCAAATGTAGAGATAAGGCTGGAATATTATCCCCATCTTTTTTCTCAATAGTTTTATTTTGAATAAACTTATTTGTTGTGTTGGTGGATGGGAAAAGGTGACAAAGGAAAGAGAACAAAGTGAAATTCCAGGTGTTGTGAAGACAGAGCAGGCTGTGTCGCCATGTTAAGAAGGAATCAAAGAGAATAGGGTCAATTGTCCTTTTAAAGTTCTTCATTCTCTCCCTTCTTTGTGGCTGCCTCATAAATCCATTCTTCTTCCTTGTGTGATCAGTCATTCTCTCTGGATATGGGGGAGAGAGAGAGAGAGAGAACAGGAAAGAGGAAACAAGAATGTCCAGCTTTGCAGATTTCAAATGCCCTGACCAACATTTTTTTGTCCTACCTGTAGTTCAAAGATGTCCAAGGTTTGGTGCTCTTCCACAATTGCCATATCTGTTTTCATATTGATAGAGACGGGTTTCTTCCCAGAGATTTGAAAATTATTGTTCATACTTTTCTGCTTTTGAATGTAATTTGAAGGAAACTATAAGCTTTTTTTTTTTTTGCTTCTCTAGTTAAAAAAAAAAGACAGGCTAAAGCTTTCTAACACAGTTGTCTCTCTTGGTTTTAACTGCTTGTTAGGGAAGTGTGTGGTAGACTCAAATCATGCATTTGAAAGAGAAAATATCACACTATCCAGATGTTCCAGCCTGCTCTTTCTGTGCACATGGAGAACTATTCACAGAACGGATGCTTTACTAAAACAGCTACCTAAAAAAAGGAGATGAAGAGATTTGTTCCCTTGTTAAAGAAATGAAAGTCAGTCACAAAGCTTGGTCATTTCTCATAGAATCAGGCTATTCGTCACTGAAGTTTTCACATTTGGGTGGCTAATTAACCCTAACCATAACTTTCTATGTTCAGAATGAATGTATGCTTTTGTGTTGGGGAAGGCAGTGTCAATTTTTTCGGTGTTCTAAACACAGAGGTGCAAATTGTGTGGGATCCTGATTCAGTTATAATTAGGGTCCAGCAAATCCCTGTTTTTCTTTCATGTGCTGTTTCCTGGTATTCCTTCGTATTTGCCCGTAATGTATGGCACTGTTAAGGGTGGGGGAGAGAATTGGAGTCAAAGTGATGGGAAAGTTAGGTCTGCTCTATAGCACTGTGAGATGGTTGACATCTGCCGAGGTTGGAGAGCTCAGTAAGCAGGAAATGGAGTGTCACTCTGAGTGGTAGTTTACCATTATCCTGGCATCCTAATAAAGTGTCTGCAGTGCACAGAGCCTCTGGATGGCATCTTAACGCACGGCTAAGCAAAAGCACTTCTCTTCTTGTCACTGTCATCCATCTGCCTGCACCCCTACTGTAGCCAATGGGATGGAACCATGCTACAATGTGTGATAAGCCATTTAGAGCTGCACATTGCATAATCACTCCTATCAAATATGCTAAAATGACAATTATTGGTTATTTCTCTCGAACAATGGCACCTGGAGGTTGAAATATTCAATGTTTAACTTTTCCAAAGTTCTACAAAATGTATGTGTTTTTACTCCATTAATTGCCCGTACTTAATGGCAAAAGTCTTAGTAACTCATTATCTTAAGCCTTGCTAATGGATTGAAAATTATGTATGAATATGCATTGGAAAACTCTTTTTTACAGACCACATTTGGTGAAATGATCAATTGATAGTGATGAGACATAATATTTGTTTCTTTTAGCATTTTTATTTTCTCCCTGCCTTTGGGAGGGGAGGTTACATGAATAAATTGCAAAATAATCCACATTTTGAAAAGTGACCATAAATTCATTAAGAGAGATTATATAATTTTAACACAATAATGTCTATTCACGTTATAAAATCAATATTGCCTGTGATTGATTGGGAATTGTGGCGTTTATTCAAAATAAATGATAAACAGAAATAGAGCTGTATCTATATTTCTAGTTTTAGAATCTATTAATTACTTTTTCTATGTATTATATTTCTACAACCACTTACAGTTTGCTCCTGCCTAAAGTTCAGCTGGCTTAATCAAATATGTATTCTGTTTTAGCGATGCTTCACACATAAGGTACAAGATTTGGGAGGATGAGAGAGGAATAAATATATTTTAGAAAGCCAGGCTGGCATAGAGCTGCTGAAACTGAACGAGGACAATAGAGATTGTCTAAGTCGGATGTTTTATTTACATCCAGGAGGGCAAAGCATAATTTAGTTGCCTCCAAATTTTTCACAGACGTTGAAACTATAGCAAACATACCAGCAGGGAAGCTTACATAGTGGCTCAGTGGGGGAGCTTGCTGAGCGTCTGCCCAACACGATGGCTGGTTATAGCCAGAATCCGATGTCTCACATTTTCTCTAGCAGTTAGAATCTCAAACTAGGCCCCTTGGTTTTTGTTTTCCAGTAGAGGCAAATGAAACAGGCTGATAGATGAAAACGAGAGGTGAAACGATCTTGCTAACAGAAACTTTCTCTGTGAATACAAGGCAGACATAATGGAAAGCTAACTCTGAGGAGCTGAGGAGAGTAAAGGCAGGGGAGGGAAGAGAATGGCTATAGCAATAGTAGTCATAGAAAAGCACACAAACATGTCTATGAAGACTGATTGTCTGCTATTTGAAAAGTGAGATCACATGGAGGTACACAATGGCACACAGATTGACAGTTCAAAATCAGATTAAGCACTGCCTTGAGCTATAATTGTGACTTTAACATTATATATGCACTGTATTTTTTTTTCTGAAGTGCCTGGTAAAGGAAGCCAATAGTGGGGTAAAATGGCACCAGGGCTGTCAGCCATGAATAATGCAGCAGGACTGAGAACGGGGCAGAGGTCAAACTCGACTACCTTACAACATAATGAATTTATGGCTTAAACCATAGGTCTAGTCCGACCAAATGAGAACTAAGGGAGAGAAATTCTGGACTTCCTGTTAGGTTACAAAGTGGTTAGCAATAAACATCCACATCCATTTAAAATTAATGATTGGAAGCATTGGTGTGTGTGTTTTATTTTTTGAAGAAAACATCATGCAAAGTGATCAGTATCAACCTTTATAATGAAAAGATATCCAATATTTTCATGGAACTGTAAAAGAAAGAATGAGTGTTATGGCAAAAAGCCTAGCCTCAGCAGCTTTGAGTGGGAAATGGTGAAATGTGACTGTGATTTATAATGAGAAAAGGTATCTACAAGATACAATTTTCTACCTAGCTGCAAATAATAATTCATAGTGATGTCCCTTCCAGATAAAATACCTTTGCTATGGAGGACCCATGTTGGTAAGATGATCATGATAAATGTCAGACCAGTGCAGGTAACAGCTTTACAAACCATTAAGATTAGCTTCTTTTTTTATTTCTCATGATAACGGTAACCATGCTGTGAGCCTATGTGGTAATAATATCACTGTACTGATAAATGCCAGAGACAAGCAGAGGTGTTTATCATTCCCAGTTCAGAAACGCTGACTAAAGCTACCACATGTTGCCTATTTTTCAATCAGATAACAATTAGCAAATTTGTTGATTCATAAAATAGTGATGTGCAACATTATGTCTATGCTTTAGCATTGAATTGCCTGTTTTTCACCATCTTTCTTAGTGGTTGCGCTCTCTGAAACAGTCAGATAAATTTGGGGTTGTACTGTAGATTATGAAGTTTGCACCGTATGCTCACCTCCTTTTTCGTGATCTCACTCACCCCCATTCATTTTAGCTGATCTGCTTCAGTTCACATTAAGTAAGATTTTGGATTGAAAACATATGGCAGTGTATATAAACCAAAATAATTTATTTCTATAACTATAAAAATTACTTTTAAGAAGAACAAAGCTAATGACATGCTAAAGCAGTTCATAACTGACCCAGTGCATCACCTTACCTATGCTCAGTTATGGTTGGCTTCAACATATTGTTTTATTCTCCTTCTTAAAAATAACTTTCCTGTTTGTTTATTTGAACATTTAAAGGTAAAGGTCTTCCTTGCTCAAAAGCCAGTCATGTCCAACTCTAGGAGGTGGTGGCCCATCTCTATTTACAACCTGGGAGCTAGTGATGTCTGTGTCTGCAGATATTTCATGTGGCAGGCATGACTAGATACTGGAGCACACGGAATGCTGATAACTTTCCGACTGAAGTGGTACCTAGGCCTCAACTGACCAGTTACCATCCAGAGGCCTTGGGGGGAGGTGAGTGAAGAATCGGCCCCTTCCCCCACCCCATCCTAAAACCTGGGTGCAGGGAAGGAAAAGGCAGAGAAAGACCTAGGCCTCAACTGCCCAGCTACCATCCAGAGGCCTTGGGGGGAGGTGAGTGAAGAATAGGCCCCTCCCCCCACCCCATCTTAAAACCTGGGTGCAGGGAAGGAAAAGGCAGAGAAAGACCTAGGCCTCAACTGACCAGTTACCATCCAGAGGCCTTGGGGGGAGGTGAGTGAAGAATAGGCCCCTCCCCCCCACCCCATCTTAAAACCTGGGTGCAGGGAAGGAAAAGGCAGAGAGAGACCTAGGCCTCAACTGACCAGTTACCATCCAGAGGCCTTGGGGGGAGGTGAGTGAAGAATAGGCCCCTCCCCCCACCCCATCTTAAAACCTGGGTGCAGGGAAGGAAAAGGCAGCGAAAGACCTAGGCCTCAACTGCCCAGTTACCATCCAGAGGCTCAGGGGAGTCCTCCTAGAGTATCAACGCCCCAGAGGGCAAAGAGGAAGGGCCGCGCTGACACTGCAGACACAGACACTGCAGACACAGGAGACCCTCGACCACCCCCAGGAGACACCATCCACAGCCACCATCACAGCGAGGCCCAAGTCGGCACCTTTGACCAACTCCTCGCAGCCAAAGGGAAGCGAGAGCTGCTGCATGCATGCAAGGGATCAGTAATCAAACTGAAATAATATAGTTGACTTAACATAGATGACTTATAGCAACTGACATAGTGACTGTGTCACTGTGTCAGTTTAGAACTGACTGACATCAGTTCTAAACTGATACTGTGTTCTAAACTGTGATAATATGCATGATGTTACCTTGTTTTTAACTGTGATAATATGTATGATGGGGGGGGAAATGGTGTAGAAACTGGCAAAGCACGCCAGGGAGTTTGCCAAGAGAAACCTATTGACCAAAGCAAAGGCAAAACAAAGGGACAAATCAGAGGAAATAGGAAGGATGCTCAGCACATTAGATGGACAGAAAGGGATGGGCAGGAAAAGGGGAGGAGAAATACAGTGTTGTAAGGAACAATATTGCATAGGGACATGGAATGTAAGATCTATGAACCAAGGAAAGCTGGAAGTGGTAAAAAAGGAAATGGAAAGAATAAGTATTGACATCTTGGGAATCAGTGAACTAAAATGGACAGGTATGGGCGAATTCAGCTCTGGAAACCATCATATCTACTACTGTGGACAAGAAAACCTCAGAAGAAATGGAGTGGCCATAATTATAAATAAAAGAGTGAGAAAAGCAGTAATGGGATACAATCTCAAAAATGATACAATGATGTCAGTCAGACTACAATGCAAACTATTTAATATAACTGTAATCCAAATATATGCACCAACTACTAGTGCAGATCAAGCCACAGTAGACCAGTTCTATGAGGACCTACAACATCTTATAGAACAGACACCAAGAAACGATGTCCACATTATCTTAGGAGACTGGAATGCAAAAGTAGGAAATCAAAAAGTGGACGGAATAGCAGGCAAGTTTGGTCTGGGAACACAAAACGAAGCAGGGCAAAGACTGATAGAGTTCTGCCAAGATAACACACTAGTCATAGCAAACACCCTTTTCCAGCAACACAAGAGGAGACTCTACACATGGACATCACCAGATGGCCAACATCGAAACCAAATTGACTACATACTCTGCAGCCAAAGATGGAGAACCTCCATACAGTCAGCAAAAACAAGACCTGGAGCGGACTGTGGCTCAGATCACAATCTACTGATTGCAAAATTCAGACTCAGACTGAAGAAAATAGGGAAAACTAATAGGCCGGATAGATATGATCTAGACAACATACCCAAGGAATACACGGTGGAGGTGAGGAACAGATTCAGTGGTCTGGACCAGATAGACAGAGTACCAGAAGAATTATGGACAGAGATGAGAGACATTATGCAGGAGGCAGCAAGGAAAACTATACCAAAAGAAAAGAAGCACAAGAAAGCAAAGTGGTTGTCGGATGAGGCTCTTAAAATAGCAGAGGAAAGAAGGAACGCAAAAGGCAAAGGAGAAAGGAAAAAATACAATCACTTAAATAAAGAATTTCAAAGAAAAGCAAGGAGAGATAAGGAAAGCTACCTAAATGAACAGTGCAAAGAAATAGAGGAAAACAACACAAGAGGCAGGACTAGAGATCTCTTTAAAAAAATTGGGGAAGTCAAGGGAATGTTCAAAGCAAAAATGACCACGACAAAGATGGCAAAGAGTTAGTGGATGCAGAAGAGATAAAGAAAAGATGGAAAGAGTACACAGAGGAACTTTACAAAAAAAGACCTCAACACCCCGGATAATAACAATGAGGGGGAAATTGAACTTGAACCAGACATCCTAGAGAGTGAAGTCAGAAAGGCCCTAAAAAGCACGGCAAATAACAAAGCCAGTGGAGATGATGGTATCCCAGTTGAATTCTTCAAAGCCCTAAAAGATGATGGAATCAAGCTACTACATGCTATATGCAAGCAGATTTGGAAAACGAAACAGTGGCCACAGGATTGGAAAAGATCAGTATACGTCCCAATCCCAAAAAAAGGGCAATGCCAAAGAATGTTCAAATTATCGAACAATTGCGCTCATCCTACAAGCTAGCAAAGTGATGCTCAAGATAATACAGGATAGACTATTGCAGCAGCATGTAGAAAGAGAACTACCAGAGGTGCAGGCTGGATTCAGAAGAGGCAGGGGGACCAGAGATCACATTGCCAACATACGTTGGATCATGGAGAAAACAAAGGAATACCGGAAACAAGCTTACTTCTGTTTCATTGACTACACCAAGGCCTTTGATTGTGTGGACCACAACAAAATGTGGCAAGTAATTAAAGAGGTGGGAATACCAGAACACCTCATATGTCTCATGAGAAATCTGTACATGAGTCAAGAAGCAACAGTTAGAACAGAGTATGGAATGACGGAGTGGTTTGGAATAGGAAAAGAAGTAAGACTAGGCTGCATTCTGTCACCCTGCTTATTCAACTTATACACAGAGCACATAATGCGCAATGCAGGGATGGCGGAATCACAATATGGGATCAAAATTGCTGGGAGAAACATCAGCAATTTGAGATATGCAGATGATACCACCCTAATGGCAGAAAGTGAAGAAGACCTAAAGAAGCTCCTGATTAGGTTGAAAGAAGAGAGTGCAAAAGCTGGCCTGAGACTCAATATCAAGAAAACCAAGATAATGACAACAGGCCATATCAGCACCTGGAAAATAGATGGGGAAGAAGTAGAAGCAGTAACAGATTTTACTTTCTTAGGATCCAAGATCTCTGCAGATGGAGATTGCAGCCATGAAATAAAAAGGCGACTGATTCTTGGGAGACAAGCTATGAAAAACTTGGGGAATCTAGTGAAAAGTAGAGATATCTCACTGCAAACAAAGGTCAGCATAGTCAAAGCAATGGTATTTCCGGTGGTAATGTATGGCTGTGAGAGCTGGACCATTAGAAAGGCTGAGCGAAGAAAAATAGATGCCTTTGAGATGTGGTGCTGGAGGAGAGTTTTGAGAGTCCCCTGGACAGCAAGGAGAACAAATAGGTCAATATTTGAAGAGATTAGCCCTGAGTGCTCCTTAGAAGGACAAATAACAAAGATGAAGTTGAAGTATTTTGGACATCAAATGAGAAGGGAGGATTCACTTGAGAAGGCCTTGATGCTGGGGAAGGTGGAGGGCAAAAGAAGAAGGGGATGGCCAAAGATGAGATGGCTAGATGGTATTGTAGACACAATGGGCACAGGGCTGTGTGGACTAAGGAGGATGGTGGAGGACAGAGGTTCCTGGAGAGCGATGGTCCATAGGGTCGCAAAGAGTCGGAATCGACTGTGCGACTGAACAACAACAACAACGGCTAGGTTGGCAGGAGCTGGGATAGACAACCGGAGCTCACTCTGTCATGCTCACTCTGTCCCTTCTGATCTGCCAACCTTCTGGTCGTCAGACTCAGTATCTTAACCACTAGCCACCATGGCCCTCATTTGAACATTTACTGGGTCACAATTTTGGCTTTGTATGTTTAAACAATGCAATGTGATTGTGATTTACAGTCACAGACTCTATTTTCAAATGTGTGACTGGTTTCATCTTTACTCATCTATATAATAGCAGCTCCTCTGTTGGCTTAGTGGTTAAGATGCTGAGCTTGGAGACTGGAAGGTCAGGTTTCAATATCCGAGGGCTGCACTTGGGGACATGAAAGGAGCCTCATTCAGTTGTCCTGTGGGCAGAGTTTCTCCAGCAAAAATCCTTTCAAGCCAGAGTAATCTCTGACACTAAATTGTTATTATCTATATAATGTCTGATCTACTTGTTATATTTTGCATTGTAAATGACATAGAAGGTGGGACCATCCTGTACTTTGGCTCTTAAGTTGCTCTGCTGTTTGTATTAGGGGAAAGGATGGTTTTCACCAATTTCCTCCTTCTTCTGCACTATCACTACCCCAAAGCAGTGGAGGCTCATGACTTCAAATTCATAGGGAGTGTGACTCTTACACCATCTCCCCTTGCTTCTCCTGACCTATCTTAGAACAGAAATGGATGTCATCCAGCCTATGGCAGTGATAGCGAACCATGGCACTCCAGCTGTTCTTGGACTTCAATTCCCAGAAGCCCTGATCAGCAGACTTCTGGTTATTGAATTCCAAGAACAGCTGGAGTGCCAAGGTTTGCCACCTGGGGCCTATGGGCTGTTGGTGCGCACTCTGAGGCATTTTTGTATCCATCAGGCTGCCTTATTGACCTTCCACTAAAGAAAAAAAAGATTTTATTTTATCTAGCTTTTTAAAAAAAATTGTTTCTGCTCCTAGAAGTCTACAGGAATAGTCATTTTTTCCACCAAAGAATCAAGAGGGTGCTTCCCTTAAGTCCCCCTCCATCCCTCACCACAAATAGAAATAAATGAACCTTATATTCTCATTCCAAATTATACTTTTGGGTTTTAGTTTTGGTTTTTTAAATAATTTTTTATTGTAAATACAAATCTAAATACAAACAAAACAGAATCAAACTCAAAACATATTACATACAATACATATTATACAATCACTGACAAAAATACATACAATACTCACCCTCATGATGGCTGCATTATCATTATGACCAAGTCTCAATGCCCCCTAATTATTAATCCAAAACAGCAGGTTTTCAGACACTGGGATGTCACCCCTTCCATTAATCAATGTATGATCTAAGAAGGGTTTCCAGATATCATAAAATTTGTTCTCTTTACTGATGCCTTTTTTAAAAATTTTACTCTGAAGTCATTGAGCGCTACCATCCACATTTGCTTTACCATTCCTCCATTTTTAATGGTGCTTCGCTTTTCCAGTTCTTAGCTATGATTATTCTGGCCATTGTCACTAAATCTACCTTAGCACCTAAATTCCAACTGTCTAACTCAAATAATAACACAGTCCCTGCATCCAATTTGATATTTACACCAATTATACTCACAATTTCTTTTTCAATTTCAATCCAAAATTGTTTCACTTTTTTACATTCCCACCACATATGGATGTAGGTTCCTATCTCTCCAACATAAGTTGGATTTAATAAGTTCCATTTGGTGCATACATACCAGTGTTAAATAACACTTCCAAATTACTTTATAATTATGTTCCTTAAGTCTAATGGATAACACTCTCATGACCCTCATTTTCCACTTCTTCTTCCAACCTGTTTCACTAATATTTATATTTAAATCATTTTCCCATGCTGTTTTCAAAGGCTCACCTGCGTAGTCTTCCTTGCTTCAACATTTTATATAGTTTACCTGATAGACCCTTTATGCCAATGACTCCTAATCTCAATTTATGCACTATTTCCTCAAAATCCATCCTCCTTCTATCAAACAACTCCCAATTATGTACCTGGAGTGACCTGCAGAAGGAGCTAAGTTAAAAACCTGTAGTCGCAGGTATACTGAGGTTGCCTATCCCTGATTTAGCAGAAGACAGTCAGAAATGTTTGCATCTGTTTTTAGCTAAGTGAAAGCTTTTAGCAGACATTTAGTTGTCCTCAATGTGGATGAACTGGTAAATCCTAACAATGGGTTATTTGAAACAAGTTTGGAGATTTGGAGTTGTGATTTCAAATAACAGTTATAATTGCAACAGATTATTTGGAGAGGAGGAGGTATCAAAGGTATGGAAGAGTTACACTTCAAAAGCAGCATAATGTGATGTAATGTATTCTAGTTACTTTAAAACATTACATTTAGGAGCATTTTAGAGGTATTTTGACAGGAACTTTTTTCAATTATTATGCCATGCTCTCTTACATAATCCATCTGTTTGAAGAGTGAGTGAACATACATGATACTAGGGATGGGTGGAGTGGGAAGAAGAGTTGAGATACAGTATAATAATTTCGTGTCAGAAATTATTCTGGGTTAAAACGAATTTTGGGGAAGAAACTCCACTCAGAGAACATCCAAATGAGGTTCCTGTCATGTCCCCAAGAGCTGGGACAGAGACAGGTGCTCAGTCCATCATGCAGTACCTGGGTCGTGAACTGCCGACTTGCCAGCCTTCCAATTAACAAGGTGAGCTTCTTAACCACTAAGCCACCATAACTCCTGAGATACAGTACATCAGAAAGAAACTTAATTGCACAGGTTGTTAGTTTAGCATGTTTTCAAGATTTTATTCCCTAACCCAGCACTTTCCAGATGTGTTGGACTACAAATCCCACCTTACTACCAATCACTGAAGAATTTGTATGCAACTGGGAATTGCCAGTTT
The DNA here is from genome assembly GCA_035047345.1 of Bradypodion ventrale. Taxonomy (NCBI): domain Eukaryota; kingdom Metazoa; phylum Chordata; class Lepidosauria; order Squamata; family Chamaeleonidae; genus Bradypodion; species Bradypodion ventrale. Next base: position 318,499,459 of record JAWDJE010000001.1, on the reverse strand, counting down.
GGTAAAGGCATTTAAATTCTCCAGAATGCTCTCCTGAAGGAGAAAAAAAAAACAAACTATGCCTGTTGCAGACAATAGCTTTATACAGCATTTTATATAGTTAGGTGGTATTTGACAATCTATTTTTCCTGGAGTTTTCTCCCCAATACTCTCTGATTTTGCCCAAGCTCGGTTTTCAGGGGTGGGGGGGAGCTAAGATAGTCAAGAGTTGCTGCCAATTTCATAACATCTTCTTTCTTTTTTCAGAAATCCAAGACTATAACACCAGAGTGAGATCTGTCAGGGACCTTGTACAGAAGCTCCCCAGACCAAACTATGACACTATGAAAATATTATTTGAACATCTGCAAAAGTAAGTTAAACCATTTCTATAAAGCAAGGGTTCCCAACCTAAGGCCTGTGGGCTGGATCTAGCCTGCAGTGCCATTTCATGTGCCCCCCCAACCCCTTCAAGGGCATTTGAGAAACAAAATGGCCACCCCTTTGAAGCTGTTGAGACAACCCCCATATTGTGCAGGCAGGGCAAAATGGCCATCTGGCCCTTGAAGCTGACTGAGAGAGCGTGACCCGGGCCCTGGCTTGAAAAGGTTGGGAACCCCTGCTATAAAGTCTAAAGTTTAGCTACAGTATCCCTTACCAGGATAGAATGTGACTGAAAGAATATGTTTACAATGTCTACATTGAACCTTAGATTTAACAACTAATAGAAGAATATTCAATTCCCTTCACCTTGTTTACTTCAGAGAATAGTAATGGGAATGAAAACAGAAACAATGTAGTAAGTGGGTAACATGACTTTCTCTTATTCATGAACACAAAGAATCACTGTGCATTCTACATAATGTAGAAAGTGACATAGGAAGGCTCATGCAGATGCTGCACAGTGATAAATTTCATTTTAGATGGTAGGGGAACATCTTGTCCAAGAGACTTAAATCTGATTTTAACGGCTATGGCCTGGATAAGGAGTTTTGGCTGCAACTTCAGCTCTCTGAATGCATAATGCATAAAGCCTTGGTGTGAGTATCATGATACCAAATGCAGAATTAAAAAGAAAATACACATAGTCATGTGAAGTTACCATTCGATGGAACATACACAAAGACTGAAAAGAGAATCTGATATTTTGGAAATGCTATGTCTCTACATCGTTTACTAGACAATGCCCAAGACTTTCCCCAGCTTAATATTTGGCATGCAAATCATGATTTTTAAGTGGTAACTTGCTGTAGGGAATGGTTGTAATGTTGACTTTTTCAGGGATGGGTTTGCTGCTCTTGAAATGGATTTGTTTACAATATACCAATATCACATTAACACCAGCATAAGGACTGGACAATGATAGTAAAGGCACTTCGTTCATGTAAAAGAGGGACAAGGCACCCACACAGATCCAAGATCATACCTGTCAACCTTCCCAGATTGGCCAGGATTTCCCGATTTTTGGCGCTGATTTGCGCCATTTCCCACCCGCAGCTGCCAAAACCCCAGAATTGGCAACGGGGGGGAAAGAGGTACTGCGCATCCCTTCTGCGCAAGTCGCGTTCTACGCAAGCATAAAAGGATTCTACGCAAGCATAAAAGCCTTCTACGCATGCGTAGAACACGACTTGCACAGAACCGTTGTGCACAGGTCCTGGATTGTCCGGAGCCGCGGTTGACAGGTATGTCCAAGATAACTGATTTATCTTACAGTAGCATACTTCTTTTATCCAATGCTATAGTCATACAACCTCTTCAACATCAGTGCCAGAACAGCCCTCCAAAAGGAATACCATATGAGTGTTGATTGCTACAACTCATGCCATACCATTTGTATAGGTTGTGTCACATGCCATAAATATTTCACAAAATACTTCAGGGAGGGAAAATATGACTGCATAAGGATAACACAGTCCTGAACCCATCCTGGCAAAGTAAAGCGTAAACTTGGAAGACCTTTATTGGCTTTCTTTACACAAGGTATATGTGAAGTGAAACATATGCCTTATACAACTGAGTCATGCTTTAATGTTTCTTTATACCACAGACCTTTAAGACGGTGAATGCATGGCCTTTATCCTGTGACTAACTTTTGCATTTGTCAGACAGTCTGAAGCGTTGATCAGAGGGATTTATGAGCATGTGCATTGGCTTTGGACAAATGTGTAAAAATGAACCAAATTAAGCATATTTTTAAAACTGCCATTGGGAAGAGCAAAGAAGCCAGAGGCCTTTAATGGGATGGAACAGCATGCCCATAGATCCTTCATGTAAAGTCTGGCATCACATGTAATTAGAAATGGGGAAAGAAAAAGAAAAAAACTCAGGATGGCAAAGAGAGTATGTTGTTTGACTTAGAAATGAACTTTCCTTGCTACAAAATCATTTATTAAATCATCAAGTTCCGGCCTTTTAAAAGTCTTTCACTCACTCCCACCCTGGTGACCTTCTTAGGAAGCCACTGAGAGAACTGCCTGTTGCTTAGTGCACTGCTGTATGCCAATTGAATCAATTCCTCCATATGTTTCATTGATTCAAATCGGTCTATTCTAACCGTGACTTACTTTAGCATAGTAAACTGTGACTAAAAGAGGCCCTTTTATTCTGCTAAGGAACAGGAGCCATTGTGTCATTGCTCATCCTTTTGCAGCTAACTTAGGTAGTTTTCCCCCTTTCTAATGGAAAATAAAAGAAGAAAAAAGAAAAATATTTAGACCCACTGGTTAATCTAGTAGTGGTCCTCCAGATTAATGCTTTACACTACAGTAATGTTCAGTGCCCCTCAGTTCCACAAGTAGTAAATGTTCCAGTGGCAAAACTACAGATTTTTGTTTCATCTAAATATAAGAGAATTGGTGACTTCGGGTTCCTTTTCAGTGAATATATATATATATATATATATATACATACATACACACACAGAGACACACACATAAAGAGATTAAGCACAGTGGAAGCAAAAATATTTTTCAGCAGGTAGTGTAAATGCTAATCTGGCATTAGATTCTCAAAGAGCATTTCAGGATTCATCATCAGTGGAAAACCACTATCCAGTTTTCTCTCCATGCCCAGCTCCTGCTTTCTTAGGTTCTTAACAAAAGCTTTGTATTGTGTCCATCCAGTGAGCCACAGTTTTACAAGAAGGCAGCTAGTTACCTGCGATTTCATCCTTTCCCAGTGCCATTCCTAATTGTACTTCTTTCCATCCCGGCTCAATTGCCAGTTCCATCTTGAAACTTTAATGCTCGTGTCTGATCCTCTTCATGCCCAGTATGGTAACAGCAAGAGAAAGGAGCAGACTCTTCCTGTAGTTGAAATTCACTTATCCATCTCTTGTCTGCATATCAGGTACTTATCCTTTGCCTGGGACTCTGAGTCTCTCCCCTTGCTTTTCCTCCTCTGCCCTCTTCCCGTCTTTCAGTTGACATAGAGACTTTCTACTAACTAAATACAGAAATTGACATAGAGACTGTGTATAAAGTGTGATAATATGCATGATAATATGTTGTCTAAAATGTTTTAAACTTTTAAAAACTGTGATAAAATGTATGAGGAGGGAAAAATGGCGTAGACACCGGCAAACCACGCCACAAAGCTTGCCAAGAGAACCCTATTGACCAAAACAAAAGGCAAAACAAAGGGGCAGGCTAGGTGATACAGGATGCTTAACACCACAGAGGGGAGGAAGGGGAGGGACAGGAAAGGGGGAGGGGAAATGCAATGTTGTAAGGAGCAATACTGCATAGGGACATGGAATGTGAGATCAATGAACCAAGGTAAACTGGAAGTGGTAAAAAAATGAGATGGAAAGAATAAGCATTGACATCTTAGGCATCAGTGAGCTCAAATGGACAGGGATGGGGAATTCAGCTCTGGAAACCATCATATCTACTACTGTGGGCAAGAAAACCTTAGAAGAAATGGAGTAGCCATAATTGTCAATAAAAGAGTGAGAAAAGCAGTAATGGGATACAATCTCAAAAATGACAGAATGATGTCAGTCAGAATTCAAGGCAAACCTTTCAATGTCACTGTGATCCAAATATACGCACCAACCACTGGTGCAGATGAAGCCACAATGGACCAGTTCTATGAGGACTTACAACACCTCATAGAAATGATGTCCAAATTATATTAGGAGACTGGAATGCCAAAGTAGGAAATCAAAAAGTGGAGGGAATAACAGGCAAATTTGGTCTTGGAGTACAGAATGAAGCAGGGCAAAGATTGATAGAGTTCTGCCAAGAGAACGCACTGGTCATAGCAAAAACTCTCTTCCAGCAACACAAGAGGCGACTTTACACATGGACATCACCAGATGGCCAACACCGAAACCAGATTGACTACATACTCTGCAGCCAAAGATGGAGAACCTCCATACAGTCAGCAAAAACAAGACCTGGAGCAGACTGTGGCTCAGATCACAACCTACTGATCGCAAAATTCAGGTTTAGACTAAAGAAAATAGGGAAAACACGGAGACCAGAAAGATATCACCTAGACAGCATCCCTAAAGAATACGCGGTGGAGGTGATGAACAGATTTAATGGCTTAGACTCGGTAGACAGAGTACCAGAAGAATTATGGACGGAGATGAGGGACATCATGCAGGAAGCAGCAAAGAAAACCATACCAAAAGAAAAGAAGAGTAAGAAAGCAAAGTGGTTGTCTGATGAGGCTCTTAAAATAGCAGAGGAAAGAAGGAACACCAAAGTCAAAGGAGAAAGGAAAAACTACAATCATTTGAACACAGAATTTCAAAGAAAAGCAAGGAGAAATAAGGAAAACTACCTAAAAGAACAGTGCAGAGAAATGGAGGAAAACAACAAAAGAGGCAGAACCAGAGATCTTTTCCAAAAAATCGGTGAAATCAAGGGAACATTTAAAGCAAAAATGACCATGATAAGGGACAAAGAAGGAAAGGAGCTAGCTGATGCAGAAGAAATTAAGAAAAGATGGAAAGAGTACACAGAGGAACTTTACAAAAAGGACCTCAACACTCCTGTTAATCACAATGATGAAGAGATTGAACTTGAGCCAGACATCCTGGAGAGCGAAGTCATAAAGGCCCTAAAGAGCACTGCAAACAACAAAGCTAGTGGAGATGATGGTATCCCAGTTGAATTTTTCAAAGCGCTAAAAGATGACGGCGTCAAATTACTGCATTCAATATGCCAGCAGATTTGGAAAACAAAACAGTGGCCACAGGATTGGAAAAGATCAGTATACGTCCCAATCCCAAAAAAGGGCAATGCCAAAGAATGTTCAAATTATCGAACAATCGCGCTCATCCCACATGCCAGCAAGGTGATGCTCAAGATAATACAGGATAGACTTCAGCAACATGTGGAGAGAGAATTACCAGAGGTGCAGGCTGGTTTCAGAAGAGGCAGGGGGACTAGAGACCACATTGCCAACATACGCTGGATCATGGAGAAAACAAAGGAATACCAGAAACAAGTTTACTTTTGTTTTATTGACTACACCAAGGCATTTGACTGTGTGGACCACAACAAGATGTGGCAAGTAATTAAAGAGATGGGAATTCCAGAGCACCTCATATGCCTCCCGAGAAATCTGTACATGAACCAAGAAGCAACAGTTAGGACAGAACACGGAATGACAGAGTGGTTTGGAATAGGAAAAGGAGTAACACAAGGCTGCATTTTGTCACCATGCTTATTCAACCTATACACAGAGCACATAATGCGCAGTGCAGGGATGGAGGAATCACAATATGGGATTAAAATCGCTGGGAGAAACATCAACAATCTGAGATATGCAGACGATACCACCCTAATGGCAGAAAGTGAGGAAGACCTAAAGAATCTCTTGATTGGGCTGAAGGAGGAAAGTGCAAAAGCTGGCTTGAGACTCAATATCAAGAAAACCAAGATAATGGCAACAGGCCCCATCAGTTCCTGGAAAATAGATGGGGAAGAAGTAGAAGCAGTGACAGATTTTACTTTCTTAGGATCAAAGATCACTGCAGATGGGGATTGTAGCCATGAAATAAAAAGGCGACTGATTCTTGGGAGACAAGCGATGAGAAACCTGGGGAACATAGTGAAAAGCAGAGACATCACATTGCAAACAAAAATTAGAATAGTCAAAGCAATGGTTTTCCCAGTAGTAATGTATGGATGTGAGAGCTGGACAATTAGGAAGGCTGAACGCAGAAGAATAGATGCCTTTGAAATGTGGTGTTGGAGGAGGGTTTTGAGAGTCCCCTGGACAGCGAGGAGAACAAATAGGTCAATCTTAGAAGAAATTAACCCTGACTGCTCATTGGAAGGTCAAATAGTAAAGATGAAGCTAAAGTACTTTGGACATCAAATGAGAAGGGAGGATTCACTTGAGAAGGCATTGATGTTGGGAAAGGTGGAGGGCAAAAGAAGAAGGGGGAGGCCAAGGATGAGATGGCTAGATGGCATTGTAGACACAATGGGCACAGAGCTGGGAGGGCTGAGGGGGATGGTGGAGGACAGAGGCGCCTGAAGGAAAATGGTCCATGGGGTCGCAAAGGGTCGGAGTCGACTGTGCGACTGAACAACAACATCTCTTGTCTTCCTCTGTCATGGGTTAAGTAGCAATGGGTGATGAGGAAGAGAAAAAGTTGTGACCAAAATGATGCTACTGTTCTTGCTGCCACCCTGTTTGTCCAGAGAGGAGATCAAGGGAAGTAACAGGGAAGGAAAGAAATGGCTGTGGGTCCTGCTGCAGCTCTCGATCATTAACTCTACTAGCTTGGACTAGGGAGAAGAACTGAGAAGAAAGGAGGAGGGTAGCAGAGGTGCAAATAGGAAATAAAAGCACCTGCTATTCATTAGTGATTCAAGAGATCCAATAAAGAAAGTGAATGCATAATAGCCTACCAAAACCATCCCATCGTACTGGGGCATGGCTGTCCCCATTTGAATAGAAACAACATCCCAAATGCTGGAAAGAAAATTCAGAACATTAATTATATCAGATTCCATGTTCATAGTAATGTTGGATCCGAATTGACATTCCAATTATATTTCTTCTCCAAACCAAGATATTAGTTCCCCAAATTCAGTACCTGTGAGATCTACTGGTCCATCACTGACTGCAGAAATTATGTTAGAGACAAGTTGATTGGTCATTTTTTTAGTTACATTAGCTGGGTGGGTGGGTGAACATTACATATAATTTCCCTTTAAAACAAGGCAAGCAGGACATGTGCTCCAAGAAGCATGAATCCACCCAAAACATAGCATGCACTACCTATGTGTCGGGTTTTAAGATATAAATGCAGGGGCAAGGAGAAGTTTCAGCAGCAAATTCCATGGTGTTGTTGTGGAGTAGAGTGTGGTTCTCAGTGGTTAAAAGTGGATAGCTGAATACCCATATAAGTTGTCCCTCTTTTATTTAAATGACAGGATACCTCCAGGGCAAAGAATACCTTCAGGGTAAAGAATATCTTTAGGGTGCTGATAGTAAGCATGCAGAAATTACCTAGATTGTCTTCTTGAAGAGTGTTGTACTTCCTATTATAATTTTGCTTGTAGATGTTGAGAAATACTTAGTTCTGTGACTAATGTCACCCTTGCTTGAAAGCCAGTCATGTCCAACTCTCGTCTCTGTTTACTGCTAAAGTGTCAGTGCTATCTGCATCTGCAGACATTTCCAGGTTAACATTGCAGGCATGACTAGACACCAAAGCATTTGGAACACTGTTACCTTTCCCATCAAATCAGTGCCAATTTATCTACTTGCAATTTCTTGCTTTCGAACTGCTAGGTTGGCAGGAGCTGGGACAGAGATGGGAGCTCACTCCATTGTACACCACTTGGGTCTCGAACTGCTGACCTGCTGACCTTCCAGTCATCACATTCAGTGTCATATCTATGCTACCATAGTCCCTGTTCTGTGACTAGCCCTATTTAATTTCTTGTGACTTCCTTAATAGCCAATCCATGTGAAGCATTAATGAGATTTCTGAAGCTTCCGCATGGTTCCATGGCAACTGAAGTGCACTCTGGAACACATGTAAATTTCCCTTAATTCCTTTGAAGGAGAATAACTGGAGTTCTACCATGCCATTATTGTTATTATTAACTACCTTATGAAAAGCTTTCAAGGAACTCCATTGTTTCCTGACACAAACTCATGATATTTGGTTTCCTCATTTCTTCCCTTTCTCCTGCTCTGAAATTTATTTTACCTTTTTAAATAAACCTGGCTGGCTGTTAGAGATGTCCAATCCATGCCATTAACAGGCTTTGCTTTTAAATCTTCCCCTCTCTCCACTTTTAGAATGTCCTTGCTACTAGGAGCATAACTGTCGAGTATCCCGTTTTTCCTGGGAAACCCCTTATTTTTACCCCTCTTCCCACCCCCTCCCATTTTATTAATTTCCACGTAATATCCCTTTTTTTAAAAAAAAAAATCCTGACTGGAGCCCTCACAGGCGAAGCTGCATTATGTTTTCCCTGTCACCAGAGGCTGCTGGGGCTTTTTGCTTATGGAAGAGGAGAGAGAAGGTGGTGGGGGCCTTCTCTTTCATTTCCCTGCCACATGGTCATGGAGGCTTCGTTTTTGTTGCTGCTGGTCGGAGCCACCATGGGGCAGGAGTCTACTCTAGGTGAGCGATATTTCATATATGCAGGGGCAAATCAGCTCTTGGTCTGAGGCAGAGACTTCTCTCTCACTCTCATAGTTTATTGAGCTGTTTCTGCCCTGCCTCCTGGAGGCTTTCGTTTCTGTTCTAGAGTTAACTTGGGAGGGGGGGATGTTGCTTGATCATTATATGAGAGAGAGAGAGAGAGCTGAGGTTTATTTTGCTTGCAGTTGCCTGGCTGGGTTTCTTTTACAGTAGGAAAAGCTGCTGCTGAAGGTTTCCCCACCCTGCTCAACAGGCATACCACCTTCTAAGAAACCATCTGGAGGGAGATTAACTCCTCAGCTGCTGGGAGGCTTGAAAACTAGAGGTTGCTTTTTACTTTACTAATTCCCTTCCTTAAGCTGGATCCGACATTCTTAGGTGTTGGTGCTTCAATTGGTTGCAGTGAGGAACAAATAGATTGGTTAATTTGGGGGAATTAATTCCTTGCTCCTCCACCTAATTGGGGGGTGGGTGTGTCTAGCCATTTGCAGGGCTAGTTCATTAAAGCCAAGCTGCAGTTGGTAACCCTAGGGGGCTGGTTTACTATTCTGCACTTTCTTTGCTTCCCAGGAAAAAATTTAATTAAAAATGAGTAAACAAGAAAGAAAACAAAACAAAAGTACCCCAAGAAGATGGGGAAAGGGTTCTTTGGCTCACACAGCTTTGTGCCCATTGCATCTACAATACCATCTAGCCATCTTCTTTTGTCCTCCACCTTTCCCAGCATCAAGGCTTTCTCAAGTGAATCCTCTCTTCTCATTTGATGTCCAAAGTACTTTAGCATCCTCTTTACTATTTGACCTTGAATGAGCAGTTATGGTTGATTTCTTCTAGGATCGACCTATTTCTAACACCACATTTCAAAGGCATCTATTCTTCTGCGCTCAGCTTTCCTAATGGTCCAGCTCTCACACCCATACATTGCCACTGGGAATACCATTGCTTTGACTATGCGAATTTTTGTTTGCAAGGTGATGCCTCCACTTTTAACTATGTTCCCCAGGTTTCTCATAGCTTGTTTCCCAGGCATCAGTTGCCTTTTTATTTCATGGCTGCAATCACCATCTGTAGCGATCTTTGATCCTAAGAAAGTAAAATCTGCCTGTCGTATCCAACTCTAGGGTGCAGTGCTCATCTCCATTTACAGCCAAAGAGCCAGTGTTGTCTGTATTTGCAGACATTTTCATGGCCATGTGGCAGACATGACTAGAGCCCAGCAAGTCACATGGCTATATTTGGCCACGCCCACAGATTTGGCCACACCCACAGATGGGTGTGATCAAAATTTCCCTTATTTTCAAATCCAAAACTTGACAGGTATGACTAGGAGGAAAGTTAAAACACCGGAGTAACAGACTTCTCTAACTTCCTTGGTAGTGCCAAAACATTTGAGAAAGAGAGCTTGGTATCATTAATAAATATTGTGGCAATAATAGATAGAGAGACCAGGGCCATAGCCAGGATTCTAGATGTGGGTGGGTGAATATTTTTATATAAGCAGCCAGGAGTTTGAAGGTGGTTAAACTGCTAACTCAGGGTGTGCAAAGCTCACTCTGGCCTCCCCCTGGCTATGGCCCTGAGAGTAACTACCAAACTCATAATGCATTAGGGGCTGTGGTGGCTCAATGGTTAAGAAGCTCACCTTGGTAGCTGGAAGGCCAGCAAGCCAGCAGTTTGAGACCTGGGAACTGCATGACAGTTTGAGTGCCCGTCTCTGTCCCAGCTCCTGCCAACCTAGCAGTTCAAAAGCAAGAAATTGCAAGTAGATAAATAGGGACCACTTCTGTGGGAAAAGATCTTGGGGACATGAAAGGATCCCTGAGTGGAGTTTCTCCAGCAAAAATCCTTTCAACCCAGAAATTATTATTACCTGTACTTTGATCTGCCTGTGCTTCAGAAAAGCACCTTGATCCCTTTTTTATTTTGCTTGTGGCCCACCATAAAGAGGATATTAATTAATCAGATGCTCGTATTTTCTTTTGCACATAGCGGGTCTCAGTTACTACAAGCTTGCACATAGGTCTTTTCCAGTCCATAGGTTTCTTGGCTTTGTGATCCTTTGGTTCTAGAGACGTGAGCGCAGTTTTGAAGAGTGAGCATTCCTATTCAGCTCCTAATATAGGTCAAGCATAGTCCCTTGTATTCTCTCTAATTATGGAAGCTGCTGGCAGAACTACTGCATTAAAAGCCCCCTCAGCACTGCTGACACTCATTAAACTTTTATTTCATACATGCAAAGGAAGAAGGTTAAGTCTTATAAAACTCACCTCTGATTTTAAGGTGAATTTTCTGGGGGCCTGAAGATTTGTACTGATTTTTGCTAGGGAGAATGATGTATGGAAGGGATAACATAGGTACAGAAATATCAAAAGAGCATGCCACAGTTCACTAGGAAGAGAAAGCCAAAACTAAGGATGGGAAATTGACTAAAATGAGGTTTTGAAATATTACTCAACAGGAAGAGAAGAGGGACATGCTTTGTGTATAAGCAATGTCTGCATTCATAAACACAATATTAGTCTCTACCTATTTTGAGATTTCCACTAGGGTTACAATTCTGATCGGTAGTCTGTTGCAAGGGAACCAGCAGTTTCTTGTGGCAACTTATATCCCAAAAGGTTTTGCAGTGTCTGGAGAAATAGGCTATATTCCATGAAAAGCTTTTTTGAAAAACACCTTCATGTTTACTGTGCCACAACAAAGGCTCCTTGCTGTGATTACTCTTCTTCTTCTTCTTCAAAAGGAGAAGAAGCTGGCAACATTTTGCATTTGCCAAACCTCAAACCAGCATTCAGATCCTGAGATGTCTATCTGAGGCTTATCATGGGCAATAATTAAAGGGGAGGAAGGAAAGCGCAATCTAGATCTCCTCCTCCTCGTCCTCCCTCTCTCCCTGTTCTTTAAGTGGAAAGCACTGAACCCAGATGCCCAACTAGAGCAGAGAGTCTTCCAACACGAGCATCTGGCTTCTTGGCAGTCAGTTTCAGGCAAGTTGTCTGGGGAGTTTTGCAGTTGCCTCTTGGTTTATCACGTGGCTCAGTTACTGTGGTCTATCTGGCTGCTTTGCCCAAGCAGAAGCCAATTTCTTTTGATTCACCTTTGATTTTCAGAAACTTGTTTGTGGCATATTTTTTTAATGTTTTGAAGTCACTTGTGTTTTGCTGTAGGGCAGCAGTCAGTTGCATATCCAAGCATCTTTTAGCTTTCTGCCAGATACAAAACCATCAGCCTTTCTGTCTAGTCATCAATGCTGTTAGTTCTTTTAATAAATGTCTTCAATCAATTTCACTGGCCCTTATTACACAACAGAGAAAACTGATCACACAAAAAAGGGGAAATAATAAAAATCCCTCAAATATGTTCTTCAGTGCCATCCTCTTTCTGCTTTTCTCCCCTTCTTCCCTTTTTTTGTACAATACATGAACATAGCTTTTTTTCTGCACAAACATTTGGCTTCATGCTCACATTTTCAAATTGCCATGAAGTAAAAACACATCCAGCATGACTGAAATTAGAGTAACAGAACAGTATATTGTATGCTGGCTTCATTGCATGGCAAAGATCTCTCACTTCTGGAAGCTATATTTAACAAAGGAGATTTATTTTTACCTATTATAAAAAAAAAATTCATCCTAGCCAACAACCCACATCGAAGAAGAATGCAACAGTAGCTCGTGCAAAAGGAAGCAATGACAATGTGATGACAAGTTCAGCAGCGATATGCAGAATGCTGTGGATAAATCAAAAATTAAAGCTATTGTATGACAGCTAGGAACACTTAGCAAGCAAAGTCTGAAAAATTTCCATTATTATTATATTCTGGGTGGGAGAAAAATGAAGATTATACATGTGAATTCCATTTGCTCAGGTCTATTTTTGCCGATTCAGTCCAGCATATATATATTAATCTGCTTCTCAGTTATTTTTACTTTCATATAGGAATTAATGAAAAGGCTACATTCTAAAAGATTTTGCAAACCTTAAGAGAACAAAACAAAATAGGGTGTTTCCATATATGATAGTAGTAGAGCAGCAACCCCATATTCATTAATGTGGATGCACCTTCCATTTCAGTTAATGACCCTAGGTCTGAGAAGAGAAGCACAGGAAAGTGATTCAAGACAGAGATCCTCAATCGCAGAATGTAATGGGACTTACTTCTCAATAGATAAGGTCTTCCTTGCTCAAAAGCCAGTCGTGTCTGAGTCTAGGGAGCGATGATCATCTCTGTTTACAGTTAAAGAGTGAGCACTGTCTGCAGTCAATGTCTGCAGATGTTTCCATGGTCATGTGGCAGGCTGAAGTGTAAGGAAAGCTGTTACCTTTCCTGTCAAAGCAGTACCTATTTATCTACTTGCAATTTCTTATTTTTGAACCTCTGGGTTGGCAATAGCTGGGACCAAGACGAGAGCTCACTCCAGCATGTAGCACTTGGGTCTCAAACTTCAGATCTGCCAACCTTCCAGCCATCAAGCTCAGCATCTTGACCGCTAGGCCAGCATGATTCTTTCTTCTCAATAGACACAATTCTGTTGCTGAAAAGCCTTTAGCCCTTTGTAGCTACATTTTCTTTGCACCCTGAACTTTGTTAGTGGGGTCAGTTTAAAAAAATGAAACTATATTCTAGTCCCTGTAGTTCTTACACTTTGGAAACTGAAAGTACACCACTATTTTCACACAATAGTCACTCGCAGAATGTTACATTAGGAATGGGATTGCACCCACTGATACTCCTATGCAAACATAGTTAGGGTCAGACATAGTCCACACCCAAGCTTTATGAGAATTTGGGAATCATGTTTTAAAATGAACAGATTAATATCAAGTTCATATCGTGCCATTTAAAACAGGAGAAGAAACATTGCTTTTTCTTCCCCTTCAGTGTTAAAGTAATGATAATGCATTTGTATGTGTTAAATTGGTTCATTACGGTACATCTGTATGTACATAACCTTTCTCCCTTGAAAGGAAGGAACCACATGTCACCAGTTGAAAAATAATTCTACACAAGTAGTTACTAACATCGGATCTACATTTTATTTTATTTTTTGGACAAAGCTCAGAAACCCTACCGGGCATGGCCATCAAATAAAGTTTCTGAACATGATTGCCTAACAATGTCAGGAGGAGTCCCACAACTGGGAATAGGAGCTGGTTGCTGTCTCCTTTACAGATTGCAGGAGAGTAAGCCTAGATGTGGCTCAAGTGGCTAAGATGCTGACTGGGAGGCGGAAGGTCAGCAGTTACATTCTTGAGTACTGCAGGACAGAATAGGCTCCCATCTTTGTCCCAGCTCCTGTCAACCTAGCAGTTTGAAAGCAAGAAATTGCAAGTAGATAAATAGGGACCACTTCGGTGGGAAGGTAAACAGCATTCCGTGAACTCCACATGACTACGGAAATGTTTGCAGAAGCGGCTTTGAAACAGAGATGAGGACTGAACCCTAGAATCTGATGCGACTGGTTTTCGAGCAAGGGAAACCTTAAACCTAGATGGAGTATTCACTCAAAGTTTCTATAAGGTTCTGCTGAAAAGAATTGTATGCTGTCAAGTATATCCCAGTTTATGTTGACCCTTTCCAGGGTCAGAAATGGTTTTATCTTAGGGTATTCTGGGACTGTATAGTTTGCCCAAGGCTACAGAGCCTGGTGCTTTTTCTACAAGGAACAGTGCAAAATAAAACTCTTGAACACTGGCTCTGCAGCCAGCTACTCTTACTCACTTAGCTCTATTCTGCTGAAGAAATGTGCCTGGAAGTGGTGAAAGAGATTGTTGGTTCGGTATAGACTTAGACCTATTGGATCAACATAGGTATCTATTTCTCACATCCTTCCTAACCCTAAGAATTTTCACATTGGCACCACCATCCTTAGTTCTAGGAGTCATAGTCCATCTCGGGGGAAATACCAGATTAGAGAGGGCATTTCCTAAGAGACAAAAAGGCCATTCTGAAAGAGCCAAACACAAATATGCTACTTAGCATCTGCAATGACAACTTACATGCAATTATTTACAAACACCACTTTTTCCTTTTAAAACTAATAGTTTAATGCAGGGGTACCCAACCTAAGGCCCATGGGTTGGAACCAATGGCTGCCCCTTTGACGCTGTTGGGACAAAATGGCCACCCCCATTGTGCAGAAAGGGTAAATGGCCAACTGGCCCTCAAAGCTGACTGAGAGAACATGACCCGGCCCCTGACTTGAAAAAGGTTGGGAACCCCTGGTTTAATGGAAGAACATATAATGCTAATTCAAATTAAACATTTTGTATAATAAATAATAAACCCTATTTTAAGGGCTAATACCTATGAATTAATTTTCAGACCAAACCTTTTAAGCTCTGAGTTGAACACATGGATATATTGGTGTCCTCAGTGTAAGACAGGACTGGACAATCTGTGGCTGTCCAGATGTTGTTTGACTACAGCTCCCATAATTCCTCACAATTGGCTCTGCTGTCTAGGGCTCAGAAAATTCAACAGTTAGAAAAACAAGTCTAGTGAGCAGCCATCATATTTGCCTTTTCTGCAATCAGTGAGAGATTTTTTAAAAGGCCAGAGAACATAGGGGACACTTTGGCTGCAAAAAAGGTACACATCTTCACATTAGTTGGAAAGTTAAGAGCAAATCTGCAAACGGGAATGCATTTGGTTTGCAATGGGAACAAAACACTGGCAATGAAATAGGAGAGAGACCTAAATCACAGTGAAAATGACCTCCCTCAAGGCATCTGCCAAAGAGATGGTGTTTTTAGGCAGCTTCTCTGAAACAGCGTCTTGATGTCTACGCCACGTACTGATTTATTATTGTGCCTGAGAAACTGGAGGGGGGAAGAATGTCAATAGAATGCCTAAGTAATGCTGAGCTTTGGTCATAGGAAAGACTCCAGAATTGTGGGCGCCACACCCACACCTACTGATGTGGTCCCACTTTTTTTTCCCTTTGGAGGCACCTAATTAAGAAAACCTTGACTCATTTACATGGATACGTTTGATCTAAATTATACTCCAAACCACACCAAATTAGGAGCATCTGTGAACGTGAAATGTTTGTTCCCTTAGAATGGTGGAATGGGGCCGGCTGGACTGCACATGTTTAAGTGACGAAAAATATTTCAGATGCAGCATACTTCTGAGACCTACATTTCCACTAATAATATGCAGTGAGCTAAACTAGTATCTCTCTCTCTCCCACCTCTCGCTCTCCCTTCTCAATCCACAATCATTACAAAAGGCCCAGAAAGTTTCACTTTTCATCTTTATTTCTTTTAAAAGAATAAATAAATAAATATAAATAAACCAAGATAAGGGTCTACCTAACTTTGTTGATGCTCATGAGGCTGTTGCCACAGGATTGTTACTGACATAGAGGCCTACTTCCCAAAAGAGAGCAGTAGTCTGTTCTCCGGTTAAAGAATCTTCTCTAGAAAATCCTTGTGCATTTTGCTCTCTCAGATGAACATTTTTTTCCATGGATATACCTCTAGAAAAGAAAGCAAATCAGAACAATTTACACAGAGAATTAGCTTAGTATCTTCTGGGAATTCATTCAGCGATCCGAAACAAAGACTTATTGCCTGTTCCTTGCACAGATTGGCTCTCATTCCTTGTATGCAATATGCAGAGGAACTTGCTCTGATGAAAAGTTGCAACAAAAATGTGAATGGCAAGCCAAGCCAATCAAACTGGAGATGAAATCAGAATCGCCTAATGTTAGTTAATAACTGATGGATTTCTCTCTTCTAAAATGTAATTTTATTTCCTCCATTTAAAAAGTAATCTATGCACTGTTCTTCGCCTAGTGCAAACTGTATTGCATTTTTACTTAGTAGACTTTTAATACTCCAGAGGAAGAGCAAAGATGCCCACACCTTAGAACAGTGGCGACAGAACTATGGCATGTGTGCCACAGGTGGTATGCAGAGGCCTTTCAGTTGGCACATGTGCCGTCGCAGGGCAAGCCCTTCCCTGCCCCACCTGACCAACCCCAATGGGGAGGTGAGAGGCGAATCTGAAATCCTGACTAGGCGGCGGCGAGGAAGTGGTGAGCCAACCAGACACCCTTCACCCATCCTTCCAAGGTGGAGGAGGCAGAGAACCTGTGGGGGGATGTGCGCACCCATGGGTTTGTGCACACCTGCAGGGGAGGTGAACCCATTGGGGACATGCACACCTGCTGGGGGTGGGGGAATCTGCAAGGGGTATGCACACCCATGTTGGGTTGGGTAAGCTGAAGGGGGCAGGAGAACCCACAGGGACATTAATGCGCACCCATGTGACATCACCGGCATGCTTCAAGCAGCATGCATGCACAAGCACCTATGTGACATCACCGGAGGTGCACCAGCAACATCACATGAGTGTGTGGACAGTGGGTCTGAAGGTATGCACTCATGGGATTTCATCCCAGTTGCCAGACTTTTTGGTGTACAATCTACCTTTTTGTTTTATCACCTGCTTAAGACTACAAGCAAGAAATATGAAATTTGGAATCTAGGAAACCACAACATATGTCTTATGGGCTCCATTTAGTTTTGTGGGTCACAATTTAAGGAGGCATATCCAAATGCATGCCAAAGGGGTAATATTTCTTAAAGCTATGACACACATTGGCTGAAATCCTGTTGCTTAGAATAGTATGTTGCGATTTGAGTAGACCCATTGAGTCAGTGGAAATTTGGTAAGTCACCATCTTCATAAATTCCATTTATTCAAATGAGCCTGTTCAAGTTGTGACTCACTTCAGTAAGCTTAATCACATACACATAAATCACATACACATAAATCACAGGTGGATTCAATGGATCATATATGGAAAACAGGTGTGGATCTGGTTAAATAATCTACAAAGGAAAAACAGAACAGAGTTGGGAGGCATTAATGTCAGTACTATTATGATAACTTTAAATAGATAAAAAAAAGTTTAAACTGTTAACGTTAAACAATTAAGAGAAATTTTATAATCTTAATTTGTTAAATAATTCATTAAGCTATTGAATTTAGGCAATAATTTAAAATTACTTAAAATGACCAGTAAAGAAGCAAAGTAATAAGAAACAAGGGTTGTATCATCTAAAAAAGTAAGTTGGCATTGACAACAATTGAAATTATGTATTTTAAATTGTTGTTGGAAATTCTAATGTGTGAGGTAATTAATTCAATTAACAAATTGTTTCCAAGATCTGAAGGAAAGGGACAAGTTGAAAGAAAAACAAAAATGGAGGGGAATGGGTGGAGGGGCAAATGCCTCTCCAAACATTCAGTTAAAAATACTGTATGGGGCAAAGAAAACAATGAAAGCTGGGTTGTCAAAAAACACTTGATGGCCTTTTGAAATTTACTGCTTTGACACTTTCTAGATGTTATACATGAAACACTTCAGATAAGGAGACTGGAGGGTAAGTGGCTCAGTGCAATATCATATTATATGCAGTTCATGTAATACTATTTTTGTATTGAACTGAAGATATGAGGGAAATAGTTAAGATTAATTATGATTATGGACATCAAATGAGAAGGGAGGATTCACTTGAGAAGGCCTTTATTCTGGGAAAGGTGGAGGGCAAAAGAAGAAAGGGATGGCCAAGGATGAAATGGCTAGATGGCATCATGGACACAGTAGGCACAGGGCTGGGTGGGATGAGGAGGAGGGTAGAGGTGCCTGGAGAACAATGGTCCATGGGGTCACAAAGTCAGAATCGACTGTGCAACTGAACAACAAAAAATATGATTAATACCACCACTCCTATTTTGTAGAATAAAAAAAATATTTAGCCAGTTGGAAACAATTAAAACTAACTTGGCTAGCTAAAATAGCAATTAAAATAACCATAATTACAAAATTAAATTATGTTTCATGTTTATATGAGAAAATAAACATCAAGGAATAATAATTTGCACTATGATGACCAAAGTACATATGGATTGCTTAGCACAATCTAACCTGGTGTTATTTTCAGAGCTTTCAGTTGTTTTGGGTGGTGATATGTTTTCCAAGTTATACCAATAGCATAGTTATATACTGAGGCTCTACTGCAAACTTTGGCCTTAATTACTGACATACATGGAATAGAAAATGAAATTAATCCTAAATCACATTTTAAGAACACAGGATAAATATTAATGGATGTTGCTCCCGGCAATAAAAGGTTTCCAAAGATTCCTGTAGAATAGCATGGCAATATTTTGCTTATTCACAGCACATCCAAGTTTCCATTGCAGTGATTTCTGATAGATAGTTCAGCCACTTGTTCTAGAAATTAGTAGGGTAAATCCAAGTCTAATTTCTCAACACAATGCTGATCATTTAAGTGCTTCAGCTGTTAAGACCATAACTTTGTTCCCTTCCCACATGGACTGCCCATTCATGACTTCAGTAAATCACACTAATTTCAAAGCAGAGCTCAGAATTACTTGGGAGTCTATTAATTAAAAAATTGAATGGTAGTGTTCTACATTTAACAAATAGATTGTTACTACATTGTTGTCACATGTTCTGTATTTCTGCCTATAATGTTTTCTTCCCATTTCTTTATTGCAAACACTCTCAGAGCTTGGATATGATTGATGATGATGAGGTGAGACAATAATGAGATATTTGCTTATTCACTATTGTTTTGAATGGTGTTTTCAGCTGAATAAATAATGTTCTATAAGTATAAAACTTACTAAAAATACAACAATGAGACCTTGTGGTGCAGTGATTAAACTGTCATACTGTAGCAAAAACATTGTGAGTTTGATTCTGATGGGGATCAAGGTTGACTCAGCCTTCCATCCTTCCAAGATCAGTAAAAATGAGTACCCATCATGTTGGGAGCAAAATGCTAATTAACTTGTGATCTGGCCAGAGAGTGCACTAAGTGCTATGGGGCAGTATATACATGTAATTGCTATTGCTATAATATTTGAAACAGGAAAAATAAATATTTTTTGTTACAACAAAAAATATACACCTGGATGTATATAGAATCATAGAATAATTGAGTTGGAAGAGACCTAAGAGGTTATTGAGCCCAACACCCTGCTCAATGCAGGAATCCAAGTCAAAGCAGATCTGACAGATGGTTGTCGAGTTTTCTCTTCAATGCCTCCTGCGTTGGAGCACTCACCTCTCCTGAGCTATTTGGTTCCATTGTTGTACTGTTCTAACAGTTCAGAAGTTGGTTTTTTTCCCCTTCAGATATTTAGCCTATATCTGACATTCTATAGTTTGAGCCCATTATTATGTGTCCTGCACTCTGGGATGATTGAGAACAGATCCTGCTCCTTGTCTTTATGACTAGCTTTCAAGAATTTGAAGACCGCTACAGTCCCTTTCAGTCTCCCCTTTTCAAGACTAAATCTCTTAACATAGTGAGTGGTGTTGAGTGTGTGAAAGAAGCCAAGACCGACACAGTCAGAAGCTAAACTCCATAATTAGTCGGGACTTCTAGCAGGATCACCTGAAGAGTCAGTGTTGAGACACCAGACTAAGATACAGGCACCTACTTTGAGTTCAACGGTCACATCAATAGAAGAGAATGGAGAATTCCAGTCCTGAAAGGGGTGGTGAAATTCCTGGAGGCTGTTACTGGGTGGCAGCAGTGTTTGAAGGGAACGCTGTCAGGGGATCTTTCAGAGATATATACTCAAACTAAGTTTTGTTAGTGCTGCACAGCAGAAGGCAATGGTAAACTACAGTACTTCTGAATGGTTTTTTTCCTTGAAATCCTTATGATGAAGCAATTCAAAATGAAAAAGAGATAGTACTGGGAAATGTGGCTTCCAGTTTGGAAGCACTTATTCAGCTTCTGGAGAAGTAGAAAAATGACACAATCTGAATACAGTACTATTATGAAGCAATTATTGTATGTTGAAGCTGAAAGAATGTCTAGTGGCTGTCATCCACAAAGGTAAAAGGAAAGTGCAGTGCTGCAGGACACATACCATTTAGACACTGAATTTAAGCAGTATGAATCAAGAGAAATTGGAAACTGTAAAACAAGAAATTGAATGTTTAAATATTGCAGTACAGTACTTAGGGTGAGTGAATTAAAGTGGACAGAAATAGAACATTTTAAGTCAGGTGATTAAAAAGTGGTAAATGATAAAATCAAAAGAAACGGTATGGCTCTAAATCTGGGGTGAGATATGATACAGGCAGTTATGCAAGGTCTGACCAAATAATACTGACCAGACATCTTGGAAAAACAATATAATCATTACTCAAATCTGTGCTCCTACTACAGATGATGATGAATAGTAAATTAAAAAGTAGAACAAAGAATGAAGAAAAATGGGAAACAAAGAAGAACCAAATACTGTTGTAGAATTTCAGAGGGTCGCCATAAGACACAGGTGACTTAAGAGCACACAGCAGAAGCAACAAGAAGCCAACATGAACAAAAAGCAAAAAAGATGAATGCTCATATCCATTTAAATTAGGACTGAGAATCACTTTTTGCAGACTGTTTTTTGCAGTCCCACCTCTTATTGGCCAAAACACAAACTGAATGAAAATATGGGATTGTTTTTCCTGGTAAACGTGGATCCTCCGTTCAGTGCAGGAATGATGCGAACAGACTTCAGTCACTTCCAGTTTTCATACTGCAAATATATATGGGAATGTTAGAGGAATGTAGCCAGCAATGGTTCCCCTGGGGGGCAAATACAATGGAAGGATGACTTCAGGCTTCCTTGCTTCTGACTTAAATCTTCAATTAATAGGCTTTCTCTCTGAAGTTACTGTTTTTCATTTTGGCACTAGAGACTTGCCCTCTGAAATGTTAAAAACTGGTGTTCTCAGCTAACTGTCTCTTGGGGATATTAATAGTGATACCATGTCATTACTCATTAGCCAGTAGCATTCACCCTAATGGGTTTACTTTACCTTAGCAACTGTATCATCATTGCATCTTTATATACATTATGTGCATGTTTATTCTTGACTATCATTAGGCCAAAGGTATTTATGTCCATTAGGATAGATAATGTAGATAACATAACAGGTAACATAACACTAAAATAACACTGCCTTAAAACTATTATACTGAGGGGAGTAAAACTATGTTTGCAACCCTTTTGATCTTCCGCCATATTCTAATTTGGGACGAAGTTCAAAGAAGGCAGGTTTGATTTTCAGCCAGCATAATCTTTTCCATTGCTTCTTGTTTTGCTCTGTAAACTGTTTGAATTACATAATTCCTATACCAGCATGTCTCCAAGTTTTAACTGTTGCCATGTTACCTTTTGTAATCAAATGGTGGCTAATATTCCAACCTGTAAGATCTTCTTGCACTTGTATATTATAAAAAAAAAGTTTCATGACTTTAAGGAAGGGGTGTAGCTTTTTTTAAAAGAAAGCAATATTTTTCTCTGAAGAGACCTTAAACTTTTGTCTGATCTGCTGTTATGTTTTGCTTTGCACTCTTCGCAGTAGCTGGAGTATAATCTGAATATATTAATATTTTCAGCAACTGTGCGGAGGGAACTTAGTTAACAATTTATGTGTGGCTGTATAGATATACTTCAGACTGAGGTAATGTTTTAGCCCTTATGTTTTGTAACTCTTAGAAACATGGAATGAAAGAGTATGATGTTTCCCTGTCCTTTGTTGTGGCCATGCATTGTGGTGTATTGGAGCCAGGGTTCTTTTTCTTGTGCCTGCACAGCCTGGATCCAATAAGCAGTCCTATCCTTATATTATAACAATGTGGTCAAGAAAAGCAGATTTTAAAAATAAAAATATAAATTCCCCCAGAAGAAAGGATTGCTAAACTACTTCTGAGTTTTCTTTACCTAGAAAACTCTGAAAAGGATCACCACAAGTTCTGAATTGACTTGACAGCCCACTATTATTATTATTACTTTTATTAAAGATAGGTACCATTGTGTGCCTCTATAGCATAGCAAAAAATAAAATAAAATAAATCTGGTACTGGTTTTAATTCTACTCATTCAATATGTTAACATATTCATAATTTGATACAGGTTACATTCATCATACAAGTAAAGTTAAGAGTGTCCAATGAAAAATAGGTTACTTATATGGAAAATATTGGTCCATTCATTGGAGTAGAAAACTGCAAATCTGATGAATAATTACTAATCTTTGGCTATATGTGTCTTCGATCTTTTATGATTCCTTCCTTAGGGTGAAAGTCCACCCAGCTCTCTACCCACCCCCATGAATAGGTAGCCAATTGTCCCAGATATGGGACAATTTCAATCATTGTGGTATCCTACCCTGTAGAAGGCATCAGTGCCGCAATCAGGGGTACAAGGGGGACTGCCGTCTGGGGCCCAGTGCTGGCAGGGGCCCAAGCAGCAGCATGTTATTTTTTTAAAAAACCTTTTCTTTTTTTAAACTTTTTTAAACTGGCGGCAGGCAGCGCCACTGTGCATGCCCCGCCAGAGGGCTCCACCTTGACCCCGATATCCAGGTTCAAGGCTTTATCCTTCAGCCCACGAGGCACACCAGTCTGGCAGAGACCCCGGGCCCGCGCCACGACTGGAGGCGGCGGTGGTGGTGGCTGCTGCTGTGGAGGAGGAAGAAGCAACTGCACCCCTGGAAGCCCCCAAGCAGCATGGGCAGCCACCGCTGCCATCACGAGGTGCACCCTTCCCCTCATCATGATAAGTAAGTGTCACCCATGGCAAGAGTAATGAGGAGACGGGGCACCTGCTTTTCCTCTGCTCACGCTGAGGTGATGCGGGGGAGGCAGCGGGAGGTGGAGGTGGCGCTGAGGGAGAATTGGAAGGCCCTGCACCTTTTTTACCTCAGGTTTCTTCTCCTGAGGTAAAAAAGGTGCGGGGCCCTCCGCTTCTCCCTCAGCGCCACCTCCCCCGATGGCATTGCCTTAGTGTGAGCAGAGGAAAAGCGGGTGCCCCATCTCCTTGTTACTCTCGCTGTGGGTGTCACTTACTCAGCACGGTGAGGAGGGAGGGCACACCTCATGGCGGCAGCAGTGACTGCCCGCACTGCTTGGGGGCTTCCGGGGGTGCAGTTGCTTCTTCCTCCTACGCACAGCAGCAGCAGCCTCCGGCCCCGGCGCAAGGTCTTCTACCAAGACTCTCCAGTCATTTGTCTACCAAAGTACCTGCCAAACAGCCTGTATGTAGGTTATATTAGATACTTGTCCTGTGACCTGACCAATTTATGGAGCCCAATAAAGATAGGGAGAGAACCCGATAAATAACAAAAATGGAGAGAATATACTTAAGCTTGTGACAGGTATGGAAGGCAGCTACAGCAAAGTGTTAAAGTTAAGTTCAGCATAACATACAAAATGTTTTTTAAAAAACTACTGTAGTTTGGACATTTATATATTCTTTTTTATATGTTCTTTTTTTCCCCTCACACTTCATAACCTGCACTTAGGAAACGTGAAACCCATTCCATATCAGCATAAATTCACTTTTTTTCAGCTTTGTTTTGGTGATGTATGGCAACCTTGTTCCTGAGCCGGACAGGGGGAGGGGGAGCCCTGGGGGCCTTCCTTTCTCTTCCTGCTTTCCTTCCCGGGCAGAGACTCTTTGATCACTAAGTTGGAAACAACTGAGAGGAGGAGTTGGGGGATGGGGGGGCAGCTGACAGACACCCTCGCTGCGCTCCAGGCTCCAGCTGCTGCGAGGTGAAAAAGAGGAAGCCAGAAGGTGAGCCTGGTAGCCCAATCCTCCATTTCCCTCCCTGGGGTGTGAACCTAGATCCCTTTCCTCCGAGACCTGCTCATGTTAAGACCGGAGTTCCTCCTAACTTTTTCCATCCAGCCCCCTGTTCTGTCCATCTGTTTCTCTCCAGGCTAGCAAGAGTGAGAGGTGTGGCTTTTGCATCCTCTGTTTTCCTGAGCACTGAACCCTAGAGTCGGATACGACTGGCTTTCGAGCAAGGGAAACCTTTACCTTTATGTGGCAGGCATGACACATGGCCAAATTTTGCCATGCCCACACCCACATATTTGGTCATGCCTACAGAGGGGCATGGCCAAAATGTGTGGGGGGGGGGGGCAATAGGATTGCTCAGTAAGGGGCCCAGAATTTTTTTGTTTGTTTTAAACTTTATTAGTAATTGTCACATATAAACATATTAACATCAAATTTTAGCCCAGTACAATAACATTTCATATCTCCTCCCCCCTCCCCATGACTTCCAACAGCTACTTCTCCTGCACTTATTTAATCATTATGGCGTTTACTGGTTATTCCACTGCCTTCATATCCTCAAAAGCCAATCGATTTTAAGTACTGCAGTACATTTCTTTTGATACTCCTCCGTGTAGTACTTGTTTACAAAGTCTACCAAATTCTGCCACACCTGAAAAAATGAATCATAACTTCATCGTCATTTTATCTATCTCAGCCAAGCCCCACAGTTTCAAAAGCCAATCATGCACATCTGGTATAATATCCATTTTCCAGTATTGTGGATAAATCAGATGAGCTGCTGTAACCATATGCCAAGTAAGTCTTTACTCAGTAATTAGTAATGTTTCTAAACCCAATCCTAAAAGAAAAAGCTCAGGGTACAGTTCAACTTTACAATTCAGAATCTTAGACATCATATTTGCAATCTCTCTCCAATATACTTTTGCTTTTTCACATGTCCACCACGCATGGAAAAAGGAGCCTTCTTTTTCTTTACATTTCCAGCAAAGAGAGGATGTCCCTCTACATCTTTGATAGCCTTTTGGGCGTTAAATAGTTTAGTGTCTTGCACGGAAGACAAAGAAGGAGTCGCAATGAGGACTAACACAGGTTTATTGGTTGATGATCAGAACGAACATGTGGTAATGGCGGAGGTACATCACATTATATACAGTAACGAAACACATTTGAATCTGGTTGCACGGTGGCTCATTGGCTGCCACCGTTGGGGGCGTCGACTAGAGGCACGCCCCCCTCTCTGTAGTTCTTCATGCGGAGAAGTTCCCGCGGCTGTCCGTGATTTGGGGATTGAGCCATGTGAGTATGAACGCTCGCATCCGCCCTCAATGGGCAGTCCGCTCGCGTTCTTTTAGCAGCTGTGATACATTGTGATATGGGGCTGGTTACATTTATTTAGTTAAAGCAACAGTGTCCTTGCATACACAACATCCCTCCCCCCTAGGATGGGACGAAGTCCCTTAACCATTGTGGCTTCCCGCACGTGCGCCTGGGGCGCGTGTCAGCTTGCCCTAACACAGGGGAGCCCGTGGCTCCTGGTCCCGCGCGGTCTTGTCCTGCAATGTAAGGTGGGGACTCGTTAGTGGTTCTGTAATGAGGTTGCGTTGACCTTGCCTGTGGGGACGGGAATGGAATGAACAGTTGGGAAGTGAACCCATGCCTACTGCCAGTAGAGCCCGGGGACCCACCTAGCACGAACTTCGGAACTGACGATGAGACTCTCGTGGACCCGCTATCTCCCGCTGCCTGATCGGGGGTTTGGGGATTTGGGGCTGGCGAGATTTCACTGGTCGCCTGTCTTTGTGGCGTTTGCCTTTTGGGTGCCGGGACTATGGTGTACTCTAGCATGCCCGAGCTTTGGGGGCGTGATGTACCAGGGGCTGAACTGAAACCCCTCTTCTCGCTAGGACGGGTGGGGGACCACTCCGCTAACTCCCCCTGGTACGGGAAATTATAATCATCTTCATATGCGGGGACAAACTCATTCCTCTCTTTCAAAGTGTTCTCGGACGCCTCCGTGTCTCCCCCTTGGGTAATGCGGGTGGGGGAGGACCCTAACGCTGATTCCCCCTCACTAGTGACTCGCCTTCGGAGCTGATCGGCGTGCCGTCTCCATGTTAGCCCTGAGTTCGTCTCGACCCTGTAAGAGACTGGCCCCGTTTGCTCGATGATTGTCCCCGGCACCCACGCTGGCCCCGAGGCCGCGTAGTTCCTGCAATGAACCGGGTCCCCTGTGGAAAAGTTCTTGGAGCTCCCCCCCCCCTAAATTTATATTTCTCCCCTCATCCTCCACCCTGGACGGATCCATCCGGTCAAACAGCGTTGCCGGGCGCCTCTTCATAAGCAGCTCGGCCGGGGAGAACCCTGAAGCTAGGGGGGGGTCCTGTAGGTGATTAGGAACTGGCACAGGTGTAGGTTCAGGTCGCCGGGACCCATGCGCCGCAGTGCGTCTTTCGTAGTGCGCACTTGGCGCTCTACCTGACCGTTTGTGGCGGGGTGGAATGGGGCAGCAGTGATGTGTCTGATTGCGTTCCTCTCCATGAAGGTTTGGAACTCGGTCGACGTGAAGCAACTTGCGTTGTCGCTCACGAGGACGTCTGGCAGGCCGAAGCAAGCAAAGAGTTTGCGCAACTGCTTTATGGTTGTCGCGGAGGAGGTGCTGCTCACGGGGATTACCTCCAACCACTTGGAGTAGGAGTCGACAACCAGTAGGAACGTGGCCCCGCGGAAAGGCCCCGCGAAGTCGACATGGATACGAGACCACGGCCCGCGGGCTGTGTCCCACTCTCTATGGGGTAATCGGGACTCCTCGGGCCGGGAGCTCTGGCAGCTCTCGCACGTGCCCACTAGACGCTCTATGTCAGCGTCTATCTGTGGCCACCAAAAGAAACTTCTGGCTAGGGCTTTGGACCGCACGATCCCCGGGTGACTGGTGTGTAGTAACTTCAGTACCCTTGCCCTTAATTTCTCTGGGATAATCACCCGCTGGCCCCAGAGTAGACAGCCCCTTTCCAGGGAAAGTTCCACCCTGCGCCTACAGAACGGTTTGAACGGTTCCTCTGGGGGAGTAGTGGGCCACCCCTTTTTCACCCATGAGCTAACCTGGGCTAGGATCTTGTCGGCCGCCGTGGCTTTGGCGAGGTCGGCCGGGACAATGGGGGGTGAGTCGAGGGACTCGATTAACATGACCTGGTGGTCCTGCTCTACCTCGCATGCGGAATCCCCCAAGTTAGGGAGGGGAGATCGGGACAGGGCGTCTGCATGGGAGATCTCCTTCCCTGGGCGGTAGACTAACTCGTATTGGTAGGCGTTGAGGAATATGGCCCAACGCAACATCCTGGGGGAGAGAATTTGGGGGGTAGGTTTGCCGGTAGTGAAGATCCCCAGAAGCGGCTTGTGATCAGTCACTACCGTAAACTCGCGGCCGTATAGAAAATCATGAAACTTTTTGGTCCCTGCAATTATGGCCAGTGCCTCCCTGTCTGTCTGCGCGTAATTGCGCTCAGCCTTCGAAAGGGACCTGGAGTAGTAAGCCACCGGGGCCTCCCGCCCGCTCTCTAACACGTGGCACAGGACCGCCCCCACCCCCACCGGGGACGCATCACATACCAGAACTACTGGCTTCCTAGGGTCAAAATGTGTCAGGACCGCGTCTGAGGAGAGGAGTGATTTTAGTTCTCGGAAGGCTCTCTCTTGTTTGTCCCCCCACCGCCAAACCGCGTCCTTTTTTAACAAGGCGTGCAGTGGCTCCGCAACCGATGCCTTCCTAGGCAGGAACGAGTGATAGAAGTTAAGGAGCCCCAGAAACGACTGCAGCTCCGGTTTTCCGGTGGGGCGAGGGGCATTCTGTACGGCTGCAACCTTGGACTCTGAGGGCCTGATCCCCTCTGGGGTTACTTTGAAACCTAGGAACTCAACCTCCCTCGCAAAAAATACACACTTGTCCTTCCTTAGTCGAAGCCCCGCTTTCTCGAAGACTGAGAGGACCCCATCTAGTCTTTTAGCTAGTTCTACCTCGCTTCCCGCTGTTATCAGCACATCGTCGAAGTATGGTAGAACTCCTGGAAGCCCCTTTAAAAGGCGTTCCACGAGGGATTGGAAGATTCCGGGGGCCGAGTTCACGCCGAACTGAAGGCGCGTTACCTTCAATGCCCCCTTATGCGTTACTATGGTCTGCGCAGCGGCAGCGGCTGGGGTCACTGAAAGTTGCTGATAGGCCTGGGCTAGGTCTAACTTGGCGAAACACCTCCCCCCATGGAGTGTGGCCAGCAGGTGGCTGACCACGGGCACTGGGTATGCATTTGGCCTAATGGCCTTGTTGATCGTACATTTATAGTCCGCACAAATCCTGACCTCCCCGTTTGATTTAAGGGCCGTAACAATCGGCGTCTCCCACTCTGCCGAATCAACTGGAACCAAAATCCCCTGCCCCACCAATTTGTCCAGTTCCGCCTCGATCTTGTCCTTGAGTGCGATGGGCACCCTCCTCGGCTTAAGGCGGATGGGCCGGATTTCTGGGTCCAACTCGAATGAAACTGGGGGCCCCCTGTAAGTCCCGAGCCCCTTTTTAAAAACGTCCGGGTGCGCATTGCAAACGTCCTGCATTGGGTCAGTCTCTATGGCATGGATGCCGGACAGTTCTATTCCCAGGGGAGCAAACCACTGCGTCCCTAGGAGGCAACACTTCCCCCCCTTGAGGACCACTAGGGGCAGCCTTTCGGAGAAATTCTTGAACTTCACCTTGAATTTCCCCACCCCCAACACTGGGATCCCGTTTCCCTGTACGTCCCGCAGATGGGACCGCATGGCCCGCAACTTGGGCCGCGCCTCTGGAGGGATGCGCAAGTACTCCCTCTGGGACAGTATGGAGTATGACGACCCTGAGTCTATCTCCATTTTCACGGGGCGCCCCTGCAACTGTACCTCCACGTAGAATCGCCGGTGCTCCAGGGCCACGCGGTGCACGCCGTCCTTGCCGCGAATGGTGGACACCTTCCGGGAACCGGCCGCCTTCCGCTGGTGGTGCTGGGGATGGCTGGAACTGCCTTTGCTCTCGGGTCGCCCGCGCCTTCAAACTCGGGCGATGTGCCCCTTTTGACCGCAATTGTGGCACTCGGCCTTGCGGAAGGGACACCTCGTGCGGTCGTGGGCCGCGCCACAGCCGTCGCAGCGGCGGTCCTGCCGCTCTCGGTCTTGCCGCCGCTCCCCGCGCTTCCTTACTCTCTGGACGCCGTCGTCCTCGCTGGTGTAGGAGTCCGCCGTTACGGACGAGTCGTCGGAGGTCTCTGGAGTGCCGGCGGGCGACCTAGGTGCCCGCCAGGCTGCCTTCGCTGGAGTCCGCCGTGCCGCTTGAACGGGGGACTTGGCCCGCTCGGACGCTGTGCTGCGGGCCTTGAACACCTTGACCCCGCTCTTGGCCGCCTCGGCCGCTTGCGCCTCTCGCAACACCTCATTGAACGAGAGGTGCTCGTCGCGGGTCATGAGCTTCCTTTGTAGCTCTTCGTCCCGCAGGCCGCACAGCAGACGGTCTCGCAGAGCCTGGTTCAGGTCGTCCCACTTGCAGTGCACGGCCGCCAGTCGGAGGGCCGCTGCGTAGTCGGACACGGACTCGCCTGAACGCTGGTCCCGCCGGTGGAACGCAACCCGGGCCGGAAAAATCGACACGGGCGGCTGGAAATGTGCCCTCAGCAGCTCCAGGAGTTGGTCGATAGGCACTGCTTCAACCTTCTTTGGCGCCACCAAGTTCATGAGAATGCGCAGCGTGGCCGGTCCCACCTGGGCCAGGAAATGGGAGCGTATCAACGCGTCGTCGTCGACGCCGGCTGCTTCCATCGCGTGCCGAAACTGGCACTCGTAGAGCTCCCACTGGTCAGGCTCGCTGACGTCGAAATGGTACGTCTTGACTCTGGGATTCGCCATAATCCCACCTTCGTCGCCAATTTAGTGTCTTGCACGGAAGACAAAGAAGGAGTCGCAATGAGGACTAACACAGGTTTATTGGTTGATGATCAGAACGAACATGTGGTAATGGCGGAGGTACATCACATTATATACAGTAACGAAACACATTTGAATCTGGTTGCACGGTGGCTCATTGGCTGCCACCGTTGGGGGCGTCGACTAGAGGCACGCCCCCCTCTCTGTAGTTCTTCATGCGGAGAAGTTCCCGCGGCTGTCCGTGATTTGGGGATTGAGCCATGTGAGTATGAACGCTCGCATCCGCCCTCAATGGGCGGTCCGCTCGCGTTCTTTTAGCAGCTGTGATACATTGTGATATGGGGCTGGTTACATTTATTTAGTTAAAGCAACAGTGTCCTTGCATACACAACAAATAGCATCTATAAAACATCTTATAGCTGTTTTCTCTAAGATAGGTACAGGTAGACATTGGGGCCCAGAAATTTCTGATGGTGGCCCTGGAAGGCATCACAGCCATTCTGCCAGTGGCTGCTTTTGCTTTTCTTTTTATGCTCCTCATTTTACTTTCCACCATTTTCTACTGCTGGCCTACTTCTCTGGAGGCCTTGCAGCCAATTTTATACAGCATTCGCTAAATTAAAATTAGGAGCAGGTTTGCCAGGGGGTGGTCTTTCCCCCATTGTACTTGTCATTGCTGCTGCTTCTTATCACTCCATCTTTCCCTAACTCCTCATGACTCCAGCAGCGTATGATATTTCTGCAGGAGAGAGATGCTTTCTCATGAGTTGCTTCCATGCCAACAACAAGAAGAAAGAGTTTACCTATTAGGGATTTGCCATTTAGAGTTTTTAAAAATCTACCAATCCCATAATTCTCTATTTTCCCATCTGGGGGTTCCATCTGACTGACAGATATCTAAATGTCACTCACCTGTGATAAAGCCAACCATATGCACAGCTCTATCTAGCTTCATATTCATGCTCAAAATGGTACCTCCCAGCAAACACCAGGAAAACCTACTTTTTGAACAGGAACGTAGATGTTCCTAGGCCTTCCAGCTTTGGCCTTTCTCCCAAGTGCATCACACTTGTCTGTATGTGCCTGTATGTCAGGTGGGACTCCTTGAGTGGAGCATTCTGGGATTTATAGTCTAAAACAACAACAAGGAATGAGACATCTCAAGTAGTTACCAGTTCTTTTCAACATATGCTATTGTAACAGTGATTGTGTCTAAGAAACAGAATACAGTGGTACCTCATACAACTATTTCAATCCATTCCATGAGGCTCATTGTTGTATGAAACAATTGCTATTCAATACATGCATCGTATAGCAATTTTCCCTATGAGATGCATTGTATAAAGATTTTTTTTTTTTGCTAAGTGGTTTTTCCCATTGGAAAATTGTTGTACGATTTTTTCCATAGGGAAAATAGTTATGCGGGACACCATTTCCCCCCAAAATCTAATTGTTATGCGATTTTGTTGCTATACGGGGTGATTGTTATATGAGGTTCCACTGTATCTGGAATCTATTGGGAGTTTCTGTTGACACAAATGCTTCCATCAGCAGAATGGGAAAAATCCTGCATCCCCAATTGCAGGCTTAATTCATCTCAAAACCCTGTTTGAGGGAACTAGGAAAACCTCTTAACAAAGTTTTCAACTATTGCCAACAGTTTGCTTGGTGGTGGGAAGGGGAGTTCTGTGTGATCTTAGGTGTAGCCTAATGTTTAGATCTTAGAGGTGTAATGCATAAAACCTCTGGTAGCCCAGAGTCTAAGCAGTAATCCTGAGTCCTGGTGTTCATTTTATCTGCTAGCCACCCACACTCTGACAGCACGGCATAGAAGTTCATATTTCACCTTATACAAATCATGTGTGTACACAGCATTCTTCACCAGTCACAGTTCTTTTCTTGTCAATGGTTGCCAGAGGCACTCATAAGAGTGAAAGATGTCTATTGTGAAAAGTCCAGTTTCAATATATTTCCCCAGTTTATTTACTGACCTTCAATGCAGCAGCCGCACTCCTGACCCTCATGAGATTGAGCCTAGGGGGAAATGGCACTGAGCACCAATTCCATATCCTGTTGTTCTGTAGTCTAAATTAAGTGCTAATTAATTACCCCTGGCATCTTTGCCATTGCCTGTCAAATTGGATTTAGGATATTCTTTCACTGATTAAACAAACAGTCTTCCTTCTCCAGCTACATTCCCAAGTGCTGATATTTCTTATTCTTAGAAATCAGTATTTAAAAAGGAAACATTACAGGTAGCATTGAAATTAAAAGAATAAGGATTGGTACTGTTGATTTTTATTAATAACCCTTCATTAATAAACATCCTGTTCTTTATTTTCCACCTGCAATTGCTGATGTTTCCTGGAATCAATTAACTCATATAATTTGATTTATTTTACAAAGTCATTTTTGGATGTGCTGCGCCGATGATAAAGCTTTCTGCATTTGCAGTGTTTGATTCAAAGTGAGATTATTACCTAAGTGCTTTTTATTTTTTACTGTGGCAAGAAAAAGTGGCTTCAGGCAGTCTGGAATTAAAAGAATGTACGTAGATTTAAAAACTTAGAATAGAATTGAGGGAGAAGTATTGGTCACCAGTGAGATAATATGGCTCTCAGCTCTGCCTAGGCTATGCTATTCATGAGGTTGAGCAGGACAGTTGAATTAAGAACAAATACATTTTACAACTCTATGGTCAAAGGTGAAAAAACCAGCCATGAATCTGCTAATTATCTAGCTCTCCCCCCCCCCCCCCCCCAGCAAATAGGGCCATGTTTTCCCCTGAATTACAGATCAGGCAGACGGAGTAACAAATAGGTTAAGACTCTGCACGAGTTGCAGGGAAAGTGGCATGCAGGCCCCTTGGGCTTTATAATCATTGTATTTGCATGCAGAGATGCAGTGAAGCTAAGGTTCTCAGAGCTAAAACTCAATCTGTTTTTTAAAAAGGGGGGGAGGAGGAGGACAACATCTTAATCTGCATCCAACCCCAATGAATCTCCCAATGCCATTCCTCATCTCCGAGTTGTGACTTAGTTTTCTCAGGCTTATTCTGTTTTCCCCATTGTAATGTGAAGTGGTTGGCTGTAGATTTTTCTTGAATGGCCAATTCAGACTGATCAGCTTTGCAGAAGTTCTGCTCCTAGCCAAAACATTGCTAGAAGTGGTTGGTTGACTTTTGAGATAAAGTGTTTCTCTTTTGGTGTTGAGAGGGGGGGGGGGAGCGTCACCAAAAGGGCCTATATTTCAAAATGTATGTGCATCACCATTCCTTGCTTTTGTAAGAACACACGTAGAATATCTCAGATTTTCTTTGTTGTCCAAGCATTGCAGGGCAATATTGACATGTCTTTTTTAAAAAGAGAGAGAAACAGGTCTCCAATTTTGGATCTTCTTGTGATAGGCTTTTGAAAAATGTCAGAATAGCTTGGGACTACTTTACATAGAATGCTCAAAATGTATGGTCTTGAGTTATGTGATCGGAGTTCAGCTCATGAACGGTATGATTTTGCATCTTGGCTCCTACAGCTATCTGTACACCCTCCTACTGCACTCTGACATAGGGGTTGGTATGCGGCTTGCATTGGGAAGGGCAGAACATTTTATCTTCCCCTACCCCCATTTGTAGAAATTCATTTGGACCCAAATCCTTTCTATTCGTAGGAGGGCCTTCTGTGAAAAGAACAGCATCTTTGGATCCAGTCCAAAGCCAGTGGTTTCCATGTTGTTGTTTTTGTCGTCGTCATCATGAAGCCAACTTTGAGAGAATAAAAATGAGAACTTCTTTGCTTAGTGGTCAGTTCAAAATGCAGGACTGACATTTCAACTTCTGGTCTAATTACTGATCTTCCCGGTCCTGTTATTCTGTTAATTAATTAATATAAAACCTATGTTTAACTTTGTTTATATTTCTACACATACATTCAGAAGAAGTGAAATTTTTATACTGTAAATAATACCTTAATGGAGGCCTGAGGTCAGATCTGATAAAATAAAATTTACCCCAGGCACCATCATGCTTCAATGTATCAACCAAGGAAATAACCGCCAAAGATTTCTATTCCATTTGATAATACTCTCCGTCCATTAGATAAAGCTTTCAGTTCTACAATTTTTAAAAAGCACTTTGTGGATATAGTTAGTCAATGCTCTGGCCTTCTCCCCTCCTTCTTACATGTACTTTTCTTTATTCCCTACAATTCTTGCACACAGCTCGGACATGTAAGCAGCATGTTTCTTCACAATATCTTTGGGCAATGACTTGTGGAGACTGATTCACTTGCCAGTGACAGCAGTGATTTGTTTAACAAAGGGCAACGTGTACATTTTTTATTGCCTCAAGATCCCAAGTGTGCAGATCTGTAACACACAATCAAAAAGATACACTGTTTATCGTGGCAATACAGAAGCAAAGAACTTTAAAATAACATTGTTCTGGAGTAGAACATTTCCCAGAATTTATATCTTTGGCTCAGAATCTAAACCACAATGACACTTTGGTGTATGAAAACCAAGACACAGGACACAGCCTCGGGCTGGGTTAACTCAGGTTTATTGCATCGTGGACAGAGGGAACATGAGGTAATGGCGGATCGATAGCTCTTTATATACAGTAGTAATACATTTGAACGTGGTTGCATGGTAGCCCATTGGCTACTGTCTGCGTGACGTCATTGCTGGTCACGCCCTTCTTGTCCAGGTGTAGGTGGTGGCGGGAGAACTTCCCGCGCTGTTGCCTTTGATGAGTTTGGACCAAGAGAGCTTGGACGCTCGCTGCTGCCAGCTGGTGGTCATTAGCTCGCGTCCTATTACAGGGTTCATATGATACAGCTGAAGGTTACATTGTTGCTATAGGCAAGGTTACATTGGTTCAGATACATTGTAATCCATGTGGAAGATAAAACCATTAGAACACAACACCCCTCCCCCCTAGGATGAGACAAAGTCTCGAGCCCCCACTTAAAACACACTCTCCCCCTAGGAGACAAAGTCCCTCAGCCAAGATGGCTTATTTCGAACACGCTGGGGTCTCGATGCGGGCTGCCTTTCCCCGGGTTTGCTACCTTCTCTTTGTCCCCTGGTTTCCTGTCCTGTAATTGGAGAGGGAGACTCGTTAGTGACTTGCCGCGGCTCCGCAGCGTTGTTTGGAGGTGTGCTCTTTCTTAGGGAAGAACCGGGGGCACTGGGGGCTAACGAAAAACCCCTCTTCTCGCTTGGATGGGTGGGGGAACACTCCTGAAAACCCCCCCGGCTCGCAAAATCAAAATCAAAATTACATTCGGGGGCAGCGGTCGCGAACTCCTCTCCCCCTTCCCCGGCCTCTGATAGAGCTGGCGTATCAAAAGGGTATGAGTCGGGGCCGCTGCTTCTGCCTTCCCCCCTTGCTTGGGACTGTTGTCCGCTGCTGTCTCCCCCTTGGGCTAAACGGGTGGGGGAGAACCCTAACGCTGAATCCTGTTGCTGAGCCCCACTGACTGGCCCACTCACTCGGTGCCTCAGTTGGTCTGTGTGCCTCCTCCAGAGGAGGCCGGTGTTAGTCTCGACCCGGTACGACACTGGCCCCGTCTGTTCTACAACCGTCCCTGGTACCCAGGCTGGCCCTGCGCTGGCATAGTTCCTGCAGTGAACAGGGTCGCCGGCGGCGAAATCTTTCGAGACTGCCACCCCTATGTTTTTCCCTTTATCCTCGACTCTCGTCGGGTCTAGCCTGGACAGGATCGTGGTCAGTTTTCGCCGCATCAAGAGCTCTGCCGGCGAGTAGCCTGACACTAAGGGGGTGACCCTATACGCTAATAGGAACTGACATACTTGATGATTTAGGTCCCCCGGGCCCATGCGCCGCAGCGCATCCTTTGTTGTACGCACCAGCCGTTCCACTTGGCCATTCGTGGCCGGGTGAAACGGCGCGGATGTGACATGCCGAATGGCGTTTGCCTCCATGAATGCCCCGAACTCCGCGGAGGTGAAACAACTAGCGTTATCGCTGACTAAAGTGTCGGGTAAACCGAACGTGGAAAAGACTCTCCTCAGCTGGCTGATAGTAGTGGCGGAGGACGTGCTCTTTACTGGGATAACCTCCAGCCACTTGGAGAACGCATCCACCACCAGGAGAAACATGGTTCCTCGGAATGGGCCAGCGAAATCTACGTGCACTCTGGACCATGGTCCCCTTGCTGTGTCCCATTCCCTATGCGGGAGACGGGCCGCCTCTGGTCGGGATCCCTGGCATGCCTCACAAGTGCCGACCATGTGCTCAATGTCTGCGTCTAGCTGTGGCCACCAAAAGTAACTCCGGGCCAGCGCCTTTGAACGAACGATGCCCGGGTGGCTGACGTGCAGCAGTTCGAGCACCCTCGGGCGCAGGGACGTAGGGACCACCACCCGTTGGCCCCACAAAAGGCACCCCCTCTCTAGGGACAGCTCTAGCTTTTTCCGAAAAAATGGGTCAAATTCTGTGCTTGGGGACGATGCCGGCCACCCCTTCTGTACCCATGAACTAACTTTCTCCAGCGTTCTGTCCTTGCCTGTCGCCCTAGCAATGTCGGCCGGTACTATTGGGGGTGCGTCCAAGACCTCAATTAGCAACACCTGGCGGTCTCTCTCTACTCTCGCCTTTTGGTCGTCCGATAAGGGCAAAGGAGATCTCGAAAGAGCATCAGCATGGCAGATCTCCTTCCCGGGCCGGTACTCCAACTCGTGTTGGTATGCGTTGAGAAAAATAGCCCATCGCAGCATTCTCGGGGACAGGATCTGCGGCGTGGGCTTGCTTGCCGTGAAAATCCCTAACAGGGGCTTGTGATCAGTCACGATTTTGAACGGGCGGCCATACAAAAAATCGTGAAATTTTTTGGTTCCCGCTACTATTGCTAATGCCTCCCTGTCAGTTTGTGCGTAATTGCGCTCCGCTTGGGACAGGGACCTTGAATAAAACGCTACCGGAGCTTCCCTTCCGTCATCCAACACGTGGCAAAGCACCGCCCCCACCCCCACCGGGGATGCGTCACAGACTAAGACCACTGGCCGTTTGGGGTCGAAATGCGTCAGGATTGCCTCAGATGTTAAGAGTTGCTTTAGTTCTTTGAACGCCCTCTCGTGCTCGTCACCCCACATCCATGTCTCCTCCTTTTTAAGTAACCGATGAAGTGGTTCGGCCACGGACGCCTTCCGCGGGAGGAATGTATGGTAAAAATTGAGGAGCCCCAGGAATGACTGTAGCTCGGTTTTGGATGTGGGGCGAGGGGCCTTCTTTATGGCTGCTACTTTGGATTTAGACGGCTTAATACCCTCGGGTGTGATCCGGAACCCTAAAAACTCGACCTCAGTTTCGAAAAAAACACATTTGTCCTTCCTCAGTCTCAGCCCCGCTTTCTCGAACACAGTTAGTACTTTATCCAATCTCTTTGCCAGTTCGGCCTCACTCCCCCCTGTTATCAACACGTCATCAAAATAAGGCAACACCCCCTCCAGCCCCTTCAGGAGGCGTTCCACAAGCGACTGAAAAAGGCCGGGTGCCGAGTTCACGCCGAATTGTAAACGCGACACCTGGAACGCCCCTTTGTGTGTAACTATCGTTTGTGCCGCGGCCGTGGCGGGAGTTACGGGGAGTTGCTGATAGGCTTGTGCCAAATCGAGCTTAGCGAAGCACTTTCCCCCATTCAGCCTGGCCAAAAGGTGGCTGACCACCGGCACCGGGTATGCATTAGGGCGGATCGCCTTGTTGATTGTACACTTATAATCAGCGCAGATGCGCACCTCCCCGTTAGCCTTCAGAGCTGTTACAATTGGAGTTTCCCACTCCGCGGAATCAACAGGAATGAGAATCCCCTGGTCCACCAGTTTGTCCAGTTCCGCCTCTATCTTGTCCTTGAGTGCGAACGGCACCCTGCGCGGTTTGAGTCTTATCGGGCGGACCTCCGGGTCTAGGTCGAAGGCTACAGGGGGTCCCTTGAATTTCCCAAGTCCTTTTTTGAAGACGGCGGGATGCGCATCGCAAACCGCTTGTATTGGGTCCACCCCCACTGTATGCACTCCCCCTATGAACAAGCCTAAGGGCTGAAACCACTGTGTCCCTAGGAGGCTACAACTTCCCCCCTTAAGGACAACCAGGGGCAGTTCCGCAGAATGTCTCTTAAAGCTGACCCGAAATTTCCCGACCCCCAACACTGGAATGCTGTTTCCCTGTACATCTCGTAGCGTGGACCTCAACGTTTTAAGTTTGGGCCGCACGTGGGGGTCGATTTTCAAAAACTCTTTCTGGGAAATTATAGAATAGGAGGACCCCGAGTCAATTTCCATCCTAATTGGGGCCCCTTGTACTAGTACCTCAACGAAGTAATGGGACTGTCCCGCGGCCACGCTGAACACTGGGACGTCGTCCTCGCTGTTGTCCGAGACGCGGCCCACGCCGTCCTGCTTCCTCGTGGTCTGGGCGCCATCTTTGGACCTCGCTGGACGGTCCGGCCTGGTCGAACGGTCTTGTGACTGCCTCCGGCCCTCCCTCTGTTTTCTGCATGCCTTGGCGATGTGCCCCCGACGGCCGCAGGTGTAACACTCGGCCTTCCTGAATGGGCACCTCGCGCGCTCATGGGCCGCTCCGCAACCATCGCAGCGGCGCCCCCCCTTTCGGACCTTCTGGACCTCCTCGCCGTCGCTGCCTTCCGTAGACGACTTTGAGGCCCGTCGAGTTGCGTGCACCGACTGTCCGGGCTTCCCGTGCACCGAATTTTCCGCCTTGCCGGCTCTAGGACGCCACTCACGCCACTGGTGCATCTCGTCCACTCCAGCATTCGTGGACTCTGCGGCTTCCGCAGCCTCTACGACCTCTGCCAGCGTGGGTGGCGGCTCCTTGTTCATCAAGCTGCGCTGCACCTCCTTGTCTTTCAGGCCACACAGCACGCCGTCCCTGAGGGCCATCTCTAGGAGGTTGTCCCATCTACAGGGGACGGCGGCTACCCTCATGGCGGTCACGAATGCCTCAACCGACTCGTCCGGCGCTTGGACTCGCCTCCAAAACGCGCTCCGAGCGGGAAACATTGCCCTCGAGGGTCGGAAGCGCTCTCGCAGCAGCTTCATGATGTCGTCCGCCTTAAATTCGCTCACCTTCTTTGGAGCGATGATGCCCACCAGCGTCCGCTTGGTTTCCATCCCGAGCATTCTGGTGAGGATGGCCCTCTTCCTCTCCTCGTCGTCGTCTTTGACTTTGAGCTCCACCAGTGCCGCCTGGAAGTCCATCTCAAACAGCTCCCAGTCTTGCGGTTTGGTGATGTTGAACCCGCTCTGTGCCCTGGCTGTTCCTTGGGGATCCATCATCCCACCTTCGTCGCCAATTTGGTGTATGAAAACCAAGACACAGGACACAGCCTCGGGCTGGGTTAACTCAGGTTTATTGCATCGTGGACAGAGGGAACATGAGGTAATGGCGGATCGATAGCTCTTTATATACAGTAGTAATACATTTGAACGTGGTTGCATGGTAGCCCATTGGCTACTGTCTGCGTGACGTCATTGCTGGTCACGCCCTTCTTGTCCAGGTGTAGGTGGTGGCGGGAGAACTTCCCGCGCTGTTGCCTTTGATGAGTTTGGACCAAGAGAGCTTGGACGCTCGCTGCTGCCAGCTGGTGGTCATTAGCTCGCGTCCTATTACAGGGTTCATATGATACAGCTGAAGGTTACATTGTTGCTATAGGCAAGGTTACATTGGTTCAGATACATTGTAATCCATGTGGAAGATAAAACCATTAGAACACAACAGACACATAATGCTCTCTGAAATACAAAAGTGTTAAAAATACTATAAACCCATAGGTCTGACTTGGTTCATATTTTAGTTGGAATGGTAATAAAATACAACAAGCTCAGTGCAACCACCTGTAGGTTTCCAAGCACCCTTCATGATGTCATTTGTTGGACATTCAGCAAAAAGAAAGGACTGAGAGGCTTAAAAAAGCAAACACCATCTTAAGGAAACTAGATCCTATTAAAAAAAACAACTACTGTAATAAATATATTATAGATCAATTGGAAAATGGATGTTCTTCTAAATATGTTCTATTTTTAATATTGTGTATGTTCATTGCCATCAGGTTGATTTCTACTTATTGGGACCCTTTCCAAGGTTTTCTTGGTAGATAATAGACAGAAGAGGTTTACAATCCTCCTTCTGGAATGCCCTGGGACTTCACAGCTTGCCCATGACTCCACAGGTTGGCTCTTCTCCCAGGAGGCATAGTGGGGAATCAAACTCCCAAGCTCTGCAGGATCTGGTTTCTCAAGCCAGGTACCTAAACTTCTGATCAAAAATTCATGCCTACTCTTTATATTCATATTTACATGTGTTTTTTATAATGGCTTCTGGAACTAGTAACTGGTTGACCTTCTGATTTGTCATTTTGGAGGGCAATACATATTTCCTGATTATTTTCCAGTACATTTTTGCACAGCAAAGTTATGAAGTTGACATCATTCCCAAATAGAGAAAATAAAGATTTGCTCCTATAGAGAGTCTGAGCCATTAGTGATAATTTGACAGGAGGTCCAAATAATAAAGACCATCTTAGTTTCCTCCAGG
Source organism: Bradypodion ventrale (assembly GCA_035047345.1). Lineage (NCBI taxonomy): Eukaryota > Metazoa > Chordata > Lepidosauria > Squamata > Chamaeleonidae > Bradypodion > Bradypodion ventrale. Next base: position 318,458,698 of record JAWDJE010000001.1, on the reverse strand, counting down.
TTGTTTCTGAGTCTACAGTGGATTTAACTGCCATGGTTATTGTTTTACTTTCAGCATAGCTTTCTTTTTCTATATACTCACATACTGTATATAGAAATAACACAGGCTATAGTTTTAAAACCTTTGGGAGGGTATTAACATCTGCAAATCATTTTTAATAATTGTACAAGTCAAATTAGTCTTGAAATTGGTTTTCAAACTACATCAATGTGTGAAGCACTGGAACTGATAGGGGTTTATGTAAGTGTCGCTCTACAAGTAATAGTGTTTCTGTAATCCACAACTGTAAATTCAAGGTGAATGGTCTCTAACTTTGACAGTCAGCAATGCGGGTAGATGCATTGGTTGTTCAAGTTGCTGGAATCAGCTCATAGAAAAGAGGGGGGGACCTGCTATGTAAAATTATAAACTGCAGTAATATATCGGGTAGCTTCTCCCAGATAAGTACAATCAGTTACTCAAGAAATATAGTTTAGGCCTTTTATATGAGCAATATCATGTTATTGCTTCATTGAGAGGTGCTCAAATTGGTGCCCTCCAGCTGTTTTGTGCTACTGGTCCCATAATTTCTGGCCACTGGCTATGTTGTACAGACCTTATGGAAGCTATAATTGAAAACTTCTGGGCTATTCCAAGTTGCCTATAACATTTTTGGATGTTAAGAGAATTATTCATATTGCTTTATTGCTGTGGTGGCTCAGTGGTTAAGAAGCTCGCCTTGTTAGCTGGAAGGTTGACAAGTTGGCAGTTCGAGACCCGGATACTGCATGACAGTTTAAGCACTTGTCTCTGTCCCAGCATCTGCCAACCTAGCAGTTCAAAAGCAAGAAATTGCAAGTAGATCAATAGGGACCACTTCTGTGGGAAAATATATTGGGGACATGAAAGGAGCCTCATTCAGGCGGGATGTCCCCTGAGCAGAGTCTCTCCAGCAAAAATCCTTTCAACCCAGAATAATTTATGAAACAATTATTATTATTGCTATTATTCTATATAACAGCTGAAATCTCAGTAGCAAGTTGCATGTAGAGTAGGTCTGTGGGACTTATAGAAGAGGTGACTCACCAAATCCCTACTGCCATTTTCCATATACATTGGTACCTTATACAACAATTTTAATTCGTTCCATGGGACTCGTTGTATGAAACAATTGCTATATGATGTATAGCGATTTCCCCTATGGGATGCATCGTACAACGATTTATTTATTTTCTGCTAAGTGGTTTTTTCCCATTGGTAAATTGTTGTACGATTTATTCCATAGGGGAAATTGTTATGTGGGACACAATTTCCCCAAAAAACCTAATTGTCATGCAATTACATTGCTATATGGGGTGATTGTTGTATGAGGTTCCACTGTATTTGTTTTGGTAGATTATGGTTAGCCACTTCAAGTGGAAGATTGCAAACATTAAAATGAAACTTATATTAAATTGCTTCTGCTGTTTAACCCTAAGAAGCTGACAACTACATTTGCTTTGTGATGTTAATTTGCAGCTAGGTGGATTGGCTTCCAGAAAAATGTGTCCCAAAGAGGCATAACAGAGAGATTTATGTGTTGCATGCCAGTGGATGGGTGATTTGGACTAAGCAGTGAGTTGGTACACTAGAGCAAGCCAAGCTGATCGGGGACACTTATGAATGTTTTCCTCAGCTCCACTACAAGTTTTTCTCCTATTTTTCTTACCAGCTTATCCAAACATCTACTCTTTGGTGCACTGTAAAGAGTACCACAGAAGAAATGTCTACCCACTTTACCTTATATGGAGACATCTTCCAGATGAAACATATATGTATTTTAAGCATGGCTCAGAGGACTGAAAAAGAAAGGAGCTTGTATGAGCTTTGTTTTCATACTGCCTGCCATACTCCCTTTGTTAATAGCACTGCATCCCCTTCTGATCCAGAAACATACAAATACACACAAATATTTGCAGGAACCTGAAGACAAATTGATTTGGGTCGCCTTAAAATCAGTTTGAGGTGAGTTGATCCCCACTCATACAGTACACAGTATTTGCCCACTCCCATCAGAGAGGGACTGTGGTGGTTTAGTAGTTAAGATGCTGAACTTGACAACTTTGACAACTTGACAAGTTTGAGACCCGAGTGCTGTGCAATGGAGTGAGCTCCCATCATTGTCCCACCTCCTGCCAGCCTAGCAGTTTGAAGAAATTGCAAGTAGATAAATAGGCACCATTTCAATGGGAAGGTAACAGCATTCTGTACATTCCAGTGTCTAGTCATGCATGGCACATGACCATGGAAACATCTGTAGATGCAGACAGAGCTGGCTCTTTGGCTGTAAATTGAGATGAGCACCATACCCTAGAGTCAGATACGACTGGCTTTTGAGCAAGGGTGACCTTTACTTATCAAAGTTCTGTTGGATAATTGCAACATTGATTTATTTATTTTCCTTGTCAGGGGTTTTCTGCTCTTGCCATGCTGAGAATGCCCCCATATCACTAAGATTTCTTCACGCTCTTTGAAAAGGAGACCTCCTTTTCCCCATAATTTTGTTTGCCTGCATATTTTTCACCCATTGTTCTACTCAGGAACTTGGCAGCTTCATACTTGATCCAATGAATCCTGTGCAGGCAAAATGTCATCTCTGTGCTGGGAATGTAATAATTCTCTTGTAGACTAGTATTTTCTTCAGCCTTCTCCATAAGAATCCCGAATAAGGAAAGTGCAGTGATCCTGCACAGCTTGCCATTCTTCCAGAGAAAGAGTTGTCTTGAAACTTCTTAGAAATCTCATGAGATTTCTGGCAGGGGAGAATTTTCACAGACAAATATCTCATTGTGATGGGAAAATATTGCTCTCTTATTTTTCTTTCCAAGGGAATAGGCCTCTGAAATTCATAATAATGGTTCATACTTACTACTCTTGTTGCCTTTCCCTTGTTCTTTGCAGCCGTAGGTTAGGGAAAAAACAATTGCTACATTTATTCTTTCTACTGTATGTATGTATGCATTCATTTGTTTGTTTGCTTGCTGAAAATGCATATCCCCTACTACTCATAACTGTTGAAGCAGCCATGCCAAATACAGTATGCCTAAAACAAAATAAATAAATAAATGGAAAAGTCATGTCTCATGAGAGCCAAGTGGAGAAAAACTGCTATTTTCTCTCTCTCTGGAGATTTAATGATTCTCAAGATGACAACATAGCCCCGTATTTGCTTTAGATGAGAGTAAAGGGCTACTCACAGGTAAATGTGAGAGCATTCTGGTCGCAGGGAAAGCTTGCATGAAAGATATAGGCCCCATTCAGCCACTATAGAAAACAGTTTCTTCAACATAGTTATAGAGGAATGGGTAGCCCCAAGTTGACACTCTTCACACATGCAAAGTTAAGTTTCAAGAGTTCCTGCCCATCTGGAGGCTCTAATCTAGACATTCACAGGAACCTGGATTTTCCTAGGTCCTTGCTAAGTAAAGCCTACAAGTGAGCATGACCCTCTTCTTTTAAAACTTACTGCTCCTTGCATGAAGAAAGCTGTGGTGTCCGCAGGCGCAATTGGCATAAACTGTCCCTGACAGAGGTTACACCGATCGAGGAAGGCTTCTGGTCACTGGCCTCTGCGGGTACAGAAATTGGGGTGCGGATTAATAGTCATAAGATTGATTCACCCATATCTGACCTGGCAGGCAGTTCGGCAGGAGGAAGTTGAATATCTAACTCAAGTTAGGAATTAGGTAATTCCACACTTGGAGATTAGCCCAAGCCCTAGTGCAAATAGTGGCCATGTTTACTCTTGTGCAAGCCATGAACAATGGATTTCCCCTGTCGGTATTTGCCTTAGTTAATTAACTTCCCCAAGAGAAGTTCCCAATTAACCCGGGTAAATGGGTGATGTGATTTTCTGTCAGATGACGATTCTATCACACACTGCCTTGAATTCCTATATATGATGATGATTTTCCCTCAATAAACCACTGGTCTTCGCTCCATCTTGTCTCGTGTCGTTCCTTGACCAGTCTCCTCCGGGACCCCAAGGGCCGCTTCACGGCCCCGATCCAACAGAAAGCAACAGACTTCTTGATGTCTTCTATAATGTCTGAACAGGACTATAATAAGTGGGAAAGTAATAGCTTTGTATGCTCTATATAGAGAACTCACTTCTAGCTTATATTGGCATCTATTGATTTCCTAGCCCCTGCTACAGGATGTCATTATGGCAAGTTTTATCTAGTTCTTCCAAGAAATAAAAAAAGGATTCAGCAGTTTCCCTTTTAAGATATTTGAAGACACATATTACAAACCCCAAACACACCACTTCCTCAAAATTGTTATGCGATTTTTATCTTAACCGAGGTTCCACTGTATCTGCACCGAAACCATCCACCATCCCTTCTTAGAATCCATTAGAGAAAACCTCAGCCACAGTGGCCTTATGTACACAGGTTTGGGCTTCCATCGTCATCTCTGATCACAGGATTTCTTCACAAATTCATTTGTACTGAACTTGTGCAAGCCCTGACTTAGTGTAACTCCTCCATTATCCCTTCTGTTATATCAAGGGGCTGCTGGTCCACATCTGAGTACAAGTGCCAACAATTATACTAGACCCCCATCCCCACCCCCACTGGTATGGGAACAGGATACCAAGTCCTCACACCAGTTTTGCCTGTCCAGTGTGATCAGCTTTGGATTGTAATGCCAAACGAAACCTCACTTTTGGCTGCCACATTTTAATGCAGACTGACCTATTTTGCTCCTCCTGAACTTATACATGAACTGGGATGCAATTATCTTGCAGCTTTTGCACTTCCCAAAATTCAGCAGGCTGAATAAAAAAAGATGAGTGCCTGAGTTGAAAAAAAAATACACTTTCGAGTGAATAGCCTGTAATAATACATTTATTCGGGGGATTTGTTTGCAGTTTATATAGTTTCTTACATTCGGGGGAAATGCATACAGAGTGTGTCTATTAGAAGAAATGCAAAAGAAAATCTTGTATGGTTTGTACCAAACATTTCATGAACAGTTGTGGAAATTGAATGGAAATTAAACTTTGAAAAGTTCAGATGTTGTAGAAAGTGAAACACACAATTCCTTGCCCTCCCTAGTACAACAGTTGTAGATAGCATTTGAGGCAGGCAAGCTCATGTTATCTACAGGATGAAAAGATCAGCCATAAAATATGCAGCCGTACATACTCATGCTCCTCCCCCCACCCCGCCCCCCACTATGGAAACTAATCTGCAAAGCTATACTTAAAAACGAGGTACCTCTTCTTTCTAGTTGGCTACATTTTCAACCTGTGCTCAGATTAATAGTGCAATGTTAAGATCAACATACTGTACAGGAAAATTTGCGGTGCTTTCATTTTGTTTATAATAAAGATGCTGTCTTTTAAGAAACTAATAATTAAGGGTTGCCTGATCAGTGCCATATGGAGTTAGTTTTTCATAATGGGCACCAGGGCTACAAGCATGAAGCCATACTCCAATAATGCTAGATATATGTATATGACCAAGAAGAAGAAGAAGAAGAGTATTTCCATTTAGGAAATGTGGTAAACTAGAAGATTGGCATGAGTCCATCCTAAGACAGTGTTCTCTTCATGTCCCAACTCACTGATGTGTTAGAGACCTTTCTTTAAGACATGGAACAGATAACTCATCCTAACTTTTGCTATTTATTTCAGCTTCTGCAAAAGAAAAAAAGTATTTTATACTAAAAATTGTCCGGGGCGGGGGGGGGGGTCAGTGTTTGTAGAAACACTTACTGCACATTACCCTCACTACAACTATTTATTCTCTCTTTCAAACAAAAATACCTACTAAAATGAACCCATTTTATAGTTAGCTAAAAGAAAACTGAGACAGTGAAGAAATTTTAAATATGAAGCATACATCCAGTTCCATTCTTTGCTGAGAATTATATACACATGATAAAAATGTCCATAGCAAATGATTTCTAGTCTAGTAATTTTGTGTTCTTTAAATAATACAGCTCTTTACTCGGTTGAATCTGTTCAGTGAAATATGACAGATATTTGAATGTCACTGTGACAGTTTGGAGTACAGTTCTTAGAGAGCTCTGAATTCAATTAATTCTTTCATGTTAGAAGAAACCTCAGAAGATTGTAAACCTAGCTGTCCCTTTACTTGGCACCTAGTGATTTTTCTGAAATTTTTACTTTTTTTACACTTTGATTTAGATGTCTTCATTTCTGATCTTTCCTTCATCCCCCAAACTGATTGTCTTATCAGTAAGATGCCTGTAGAGAACATGGGGGGGGGGGGGAGTTTGCTTTATGTTACAATGCTAAATGTTTTAGTTTTGTGATGAACAAGAAGTATATACCCATCTTTTAAAGCAGTGTTTTTAAAGTATCACAAATATATTTATTTCAAAAAGTTATTCATTTGATTCATCAGTTTGCTTGTCAGCTGATGTATCTCAAAGATTGTGGTATTTTTGAATCTCAATCGGCATACCCCGGGCAATGGTAACATTGTTGTGCCAGCTAATCTTTCTCATACTGGGTCAGGTGAAAGAAACTATGGAATGAATTCACGAAAAGGAGGCTTTATCTTGGCAATTTAACATCTGACCTAGACATGAAACAAGTCGTTTCAGTCTTTTGACTGAAAAGAAACAATTGTAATGTTAATGCATTCAATCTAACATGTTAGATTTCAAATCTCTGCTCTGCAAATGAGCAATGAAACATGAATGTAAATATAAAGGTGTCCAGAATATCATAGGCTGCACTATTAGATGTTGTTTTTAGGCTTCTATCATTTAAACTAATAACCTTCCTTTCTCTTGGGTGCTGTAGAAGACTCACGGCTTGGACCGTGCTAACATTCAGGTGTCAGCAATAAATCACATTGTATCTCATAGATATTTGAGGTAGAATCCGATGTTAATGCTTTCGTAATGGACATTTTGGGTTTTTAAAAGGTTGAAACCATCATGATACCGCTGGACAAATGTGATGTTGAAGCATGCCACTTTCTAAATGGGCTGAGTAATGTTTAAAAATATTGCAAACTTAAAGTTTACTGACTTAGCTGAGCAGGGCTGATGCAAGTTGCTGTCTGACTACATCCTGGAAACTTCAAGTTATCCACTTTGGACTTAGAGACAGACCTGAAAGGAAGTAGTTCTCAGGACTCCATCTATTCTGTCAGAAATCCATGCCAGGTCACTCTTGAAGAAATATGATTGCCTGCCCTCTCCACATTACCAAATGCAATGGGTGCCTATACAAATGCTTCCACATTTCATAGATCTCCAAATGGAAGATGCAAATGGCATTTGGTAAAACCCTTGTGGTTCTGTGGATGCCTTCATTTGTTTTTAAATTATAGGAAGTTTCCACGTGGCACCTAATATATACGTCATTTATGAAACTTGAATACTAGTATTATTTCTGCAAGTGGAATTCTCCATGAAAATTCTCAAAGAGGAATTCTGTCATGAGTGTTAGGGTTTCAACATGTGTTGTGTATGGAAGTGTTTGTCTTTAAGATCAGTTGCATGAAGGTCTTTGCCCATTAAGAGTAATTGTAACAACCTGAATGAAACAATGTAACCCAATGCAAGTCAGCTGAAGGGGACGTGATTCACCTGCCACTAGATGGCAGTGATTCGTGACCACATGGTATTAATCAACCAATCAAGTCTACCGCGGGAAACATTCCCGCCATAGGTAAACCCAGGTAAAGAAGGTGGGACGTCACCATGACGTCATGAGTACAGTAACCAATGGGGAACCGTGTAGCCAGATTCAAATGTATTACAATGCATCTCACTGTATAAAAGGAGCTACGCCTCCGCCATTACCACATGTTCAGATTGCATACCTTGCAATAAAGATGTGTCTGGCTCACTGAATACTGCCTACCGCGTATCAATCTGCATACATCAAAACATGTATGATAAACAGGCACAGTTAGACTGGAGAAAAGTTCTGTTCTATCCTAGTTTTTAAAAAAATATATTTAATTTTTATAACATACACAAAATAAACACATAATAACAAATCATACTATAAACCTTGTTTCACCCCACCCCCTTCCACCTTCAGGACCTTGAATATATCTATACATTTTGATTCACTTTGTCTCCTTTCATTGCCACACCCCACTTTTCTCCAAAAACACATTGTTTTATGCACTGGCATCAGGCCTTTCCTATTCAGTAGTAAATTCTATAAAATATTTCCATATATCTTTCAATCTATTCATTCTCAAAAACCATATATTCACCCTAATGGCACATGGCAATGCTCTATCCTAAATTTATCTAGGGAAGGCATGACAGGTTTATCATCACTGTTCTGATTTCCATGGCAGATAGTTGAGTTGGTAGAAACAATCATCCTGTCCCTCCTTCTGGCTGATCCTCCCTCATTTAATTTCTATCAGATGCTTATGTCCATGCTCAGGTTTATGCATCATCTTAGTCTATCGCCTGGTTGGTAGTCAAACAAACTCTGGTACATTTTGGTTATCCCCTGCGGAGGGGATAATTGGGCATACTCTTCCCACTCTAGATCAAATCTATGCCTCCAGGTGTTATAAGAAAGCTGTAGAGATTGCGCAAGATAGTACGCACCCCGGAAATGATCTCTTTCTGCCTTCTAGAAGAAGGTATAGGGTCATAAAGACCAGGACCAGCCACTTGAGAAATAGTTTCTACCCAAAAGCGGTTCTTGCTTTGAATACAGTGCAATGCTGTCTATGAGGGAGCTTCTGTATAGAGTTTTTAGGGTTTTAGAGTTTTTAGAGTTTTAGAGGTTTTAGAGCTTTTAGGGGTTAAATGTGTATATGTGGGGTGGGAGTATGTTGATAATTTTGTATAGTTGTATATTGTTTAGGTTTTGTTGGGTTGATAAGTGTTTTTTCCCCCCGAATCTCGTTGTTCTGTGCAGGACAATGACAATAAAGATTTATCTATCTGAATAAGCAAACTGCTTGGACACATGGTTGCAAACTCAATAATGAAGCTGATATGTTTTCTCTTCCTGTCCTGTTGACTTTACCCTGTATAGAAAGATTTCTCGTAACTTGTACTATAGGTGACAGCATGGAAGTATTGCTCTTGCAACACAACAGCATGGCCTTGGCTACAGCACTCTATAAAGATGTATTTGTGTAATTAGCCTTTGGCGTATCCTTTGAAAAATCACATTATTTGTTTGAATATTTGTTCCTTGACTTTTGGGATCTACAAGTTCCCCAGATACTGAATATGTCATTTCTCCTTGGAAAGGCAAGACCTGTTAATCTCAACTAACCTTGGGAAGAAGGACAGAAATCTCAATGCAGGTATTAAAACTGCTTTTGCGTGCTGTAATCTGCCTCATAAAAGTAAGGAGAAGGAACAGACTTCAGCTGCACAATGAAGAATACAAAGAAAGTGTTCATATGCCTATGAAGAAGAGATAATATGTTGCTCTAATCCATCTTGGACCCAGTAACATTTTATTCCTAGAATGTATCTTTCATGTTGCCAAAGATTCATTTTTAACTCACTTCTATTTCATTTCTCTGACATGGAAATGAGGGATCAGGTTGCAAAATGAAAGTGCTACAGCGGGGTGCATCCAATTTTCTTTCTTTCTTTCTTAATTTTTTTTGTTTGTCAACAGGATAGCTGCCAAGGAGAACAGGAATCTTATGACACTCCAGAATTTAGCCATTATTTTTGGACCAACACTCCTTCGACCTGAAAAAGAGACGGGCTCCATGGCAGTCTATGTAGTATATCAAAGCCAGCTGGTAGAGCTAATACTCAGTGAATACTCCAAGATCTTCAGCTCTGAGAAAGACTGACAGATTAGGAATGTTAATGAAAACGTTCACATCTGTCTTCGTATCTAATATTTTTACATTTCTGTAAACATCTTTCTGAAATATTTCTTTTTCCTTCTAGCGACAGATGCCTCATTTCATGAAAACATAATGACAATTTTGTCTTTAAATTTCCAAACATTGGAATAAAAATATATTGTCAACATTTGCTTATACATTAACATTAACCCTTTGCACAAGTCAGAGTCTCTGCCAATGTGCTATTCGGGGCATTGTCATTTTGCATGCTTTTATTCTACATCTGGGATTTGACAATATGGCCAAATCCAGATGAAATATTACTTAGAGACATATACAACGGTGTATTTCCAGGCAAACAGGGTTAGAGGTTAATGGGTTTAAATGGGGATTTCTTGAACAATTAAATTGCTGCTGAGGATACTGTATCACTTAAAATGATTTTTAATGTATATACCTGCTCTAATGTGGAAAATGACTCAAAGAAAAAATGTTGAACAGCAATGTCTCCTTGAGGAAAAGTCAGTGTGTCAAATGTTTTCACTTATTATTGTCCAGCAAAATACAGATTTAAATGTTATAATGATTCTGTTTTGAAACTTAAAGATAAAATTAATTCCTGAGCCACTTTTTTAACTGCTGCATCAGAAACTCATCAGTTGCTCATCTTAAAAGCAAGATCCATTTTGACTCTTCATTGCTATATGAAACTTTGCTCTTTCCCTAGTTATACTATGTTTTGTAAAATGCTCTATTTGTGAACTGAATTAAATTCATCTAGAAAGAACTTTTTTCTAAAAAGCCTTTTCATATGCCCTTAGGATTACTTGGCTAGACTTGAATCAATTTATACATTTGATGGTTAGTTTCAGTTGTCATGGATAAACAAAAGGCTAACTGTCTAGAATATATCAAATATTGTTTTATTCTGAAATGTATGTTTCCAGCTATACATATCCCCTACTCTGTTTTGTAAAAGTATTCCACTGATAAAATGTAGACTTATGTTTGACAGCTTTTTAATCAAGTTCAAAGAGAATAAATAAAACTAATCCAGTGTGGTAAAAGACACTGCCTGGTTATCGATTTGTTCATAAAATGAAAAATAAACCATGTAAATAAAATGTGTGAAAAAACATATCTAGAAGCAAATATTTTGAACAATTAAAAAATCCAAATATAGGATTAATGCATAAATCTGCTGTGTATGAGAGATATGTCTCAAGTATCAAATCTAATAGTTAAGAATTACAGTGTCATTGTTCAACATTATTTTACAGCCTGCTAGGTGGTTAAGCAGTTGAAACTGTGCTTTAGAACAATCAAAAATGAAAATAATTGTACAAAGCTGCTTCTGCTTTAAAGAAGTATAACTTGGGAATTAATGGGAGAAATATGTAAAATCCGCAAGTGCAAATGGAACTAGGCCATTGTGGTGCCTGTAACAACATTACAGCAAACAGAGGGGGTGGGTGAGAAAAATACTGAAGCATTAGCCAGTTATAACAATTCCAGAAGTTGGAAACTTTCACCTAAAATGAATCCATCTCATCTTCAGAGTTATAGAGTCTGTTCACTCTTTCTCTTCATAAGAGCATAAGAAAAGCCTTCCTTGCCCAGACTTGGATCTAGGCTAGCATTCTGCCTACGCAAGGGGAAAGATGTCTACATATCTCTTTAGGGCTTTCTGCTCTGCCACGTATTCTATCTCTAATGGGAATAATCAAAGCAATGGTGTGATCTGCCTCTGTATACCAGTTGCCATTTGCACCCATGTCATCCTACTAGGCTTCCCATGATAGGAAGAACATGAGTGTCAATGGACCCTCCATTTTGCTCTCCCTGGCAAATTGATCTCTGCTAGTCACAGGGCTGACACATAACTGCAATCATTGTGAGGGGATAGTTCTGTGGATTCTTTCAATTCAGGGTTTTTCTCAGCATGCCCCATGCCACATTCATAACATCATGACTCCTTTCTCCTCTCTTCTAAAGTCAGAGGTCTGACATTGCTGAAGGACCAGATTTGTGTGTTTTTTTGGGGGTTGGGCAGTGGCTCAAGTGGCTAAGACACTGACTGGGAGGCGGAAGGTCAGCAGTTCGATTCCTGAGTACTGCAGGATGGAATGAGCTGCCGTCTTTGTCCCAGCTCCTGTCAACCTAGCAGTTTGAAAGCAAGAAATTGCAAGTAGATAAATAGGGACCACTTTGGTGGGAAGGTAACAGTGTTCCGTGCAGTCTGGTGTCTAGCCACGCCTGTTACATGACCACGGAAATGTCTGCAGAAACAGACAGCGCTGACTCTTCAGCTTTGAAACAGAGATGAGCACTGAACCCTAGAGTCGGATACGAATGGCTTTCAAGCAAGGGAAACCTTTACCTTTACCTTGGGGGTTGGGAGGGAGGTCTGAAGTGAAGCTTCTTCTGAATGAAAACATTCTTTTTTACCTCTGGAGGTAAGATTCTGATACATTGTATGGTTCCACTATTACTACTCCACACTCTAAAAACACATAGCATTAAAACAGTCCACAAGTTATGGGGAAAACAAATGAAAACATCTTCATGTTCTACTAGGGATATTTTCTCTAAACAAATCTTAAAATAGAAAGAAAAGAATACACACTGATTTCAGGATACCTGTCCAAAAGCTTAAATACAATGTTCATGTTATTAAGTCAGGCAGAGTTCTGCCCTTCCTATAAATTAATTTAAACATAGCAAGGTTATATTATGTACTCATAGTCCTCCTCTATTATTTGAAAACATAAAACCAGAATGTATAGAATAATTTTAAAGATCCTATCTAATGTACAATGGAGATGTCGGAGTAGAAAAAATAATTATGTTTATTTATTGTTCATTGACTTGAAGCATTTTTATCAAATTTGATGGCCAAAAATTCCCCCATTTAAAAATGACAATCTTGATCTTCAGATTTATATAAAAACAAGGATGATGGACCATCTTGAGAGGGTACAAACTCAAATATGAGAGCAGGAAAGCCTGCTCTGAAGATACATTTTTTCCATATGGAGGAAGGGGCATCAGAAAGGTGATGGAACTAGTTCCTTACCTCTAAATGTGGTCATCTATACCTATAGGTCTGAGTACCATATCAGGAATGGGCTGCCGCACCCCTTGACCAAACCCCATGAAATCTGGCACACACGTACCTTGCACACGTGAGCAGGTCACTGTCAGGGTCCCAAAGCCCATGGGAGGTTGCCCCCTAATTTGATCTGCAAAGGGGGGTATATTCGACAGGAGGGTTTGTGTTTGCCCCAATGCTAGGCCAACCAGGTTGGGAGGGTTGTGATGACATCGCATAGCTCACATCACAGGCCCACCCTTGGCCAGTGGGTTTCCTGGACAACACTGACACTCAGCTAGCCGGGTTGGGACCACCCGGGCGAAGCCAGGCACCCCTGCTCGTTCAATCTATTCAAGTAACATTTGAGATGTCAGAATGGGACTGTGGTGGCCTAGTGGTTAAGATGTTGGACTTGATGACTGAAAGGTCAGCAGTTTGAGAGCTGAATACTGTCCCAGCTCTTGCCAACCTAGCAGTTTGAAAGCAAGAAATTGCAAGTAGATAAATAGGTACCCCTTCGGTGAGAAGGTAAAGAGCGGTCCATGCACTCCGGTGTTTAGTTATGCCTTCCACATGTCCACAGACACGTCTGCAGATATAGACAGCACTGGCTCTCTGGCTATAAACAGAGATGAGCATTGAACCCTAGAGTTGGATACTACCGGCTTTTGAGCAAGGGTGATCTTTACCTTTACCTGAGAGGTCAGAAATGGACCAGATGAAGCTAGAACTGTGTCACTAGCTCCCTTTCTCTAATGTCTGAGTAAGGATTACAGTTCACATTTCAACTTTCACATATGTTTAAATGATCATTTAAGGAGGCATGGTTCCTCCAAATGAAGAAGGGGTAATGGCATTGGTATATAATCCAATGAAAAGGAAAGGGGATAACAAATAAATATGCAGTGCTGAGGCCTTTCAAAGATTTTAAGTGGGTTTTTTTTCTGTTTGGTTATGTGAATTGGCCCATGGAACACAGCCAAGCAAGCAGTTCTTAGTGGAAAGAAATGTATTTTTAAACCTAATTTTGCAATACACTTTGGATGTTGGGGGAACAGGAAAGACTAGCAGCTTTTGCTTTGTAGACTTAATTCACTCCTCACCCCCCAAAGCATCCCATATATCAGTGTTACAGCTGATCAGTCTTCCTCCTAGCCTGATCTGGGGGAAAATCAAATTGTGCTTCTTAGAATAATAGAACTGTCAAACTGAAAGAGACCCCAAAGGCACTGAGTTCAACGCTCTGCTGAAATCCACAGCTATTTAATCCATATTTTTATCTTTTTTCAGGTGTCCTAACAGGCCTCTTATTACCTAGTGAGGTGTAGGTAACAAAGTGGCAGACTATGACTCAGGAGTCCATAATTTAAACCCCAGCTCAACCATAGAAACTTACTGGAGATGTAGAATTGGTACAACTATTTCTTAAATATCTCACTTAGCTTGAAAGGCCTTGCCTAGGGTTACTATAAGTCAGTTCCAATGTGATACACAAAACAACAAACAGATGTCAATGCCAGATACAATTCCATGTATAGGGTGTACAGTATCGTCTTAACAGGTAGCTCTTGAAGCAATATGTGAACTAAATGATAATTATCTTTATGTATTCACATCCCCAAATTTTGCAATGTAGTTCACAGATTTAAAGTATATGCATATATTAGGTAGAATGGCAGAGGACAGAGGAGCCTGGTGTGCAAATAGTCCATGGGGTCGCAAAGGGTCGGACTTGACTGTGCGACTGAACAACAACATATAGATAAATTGGTAATGAAGTACAATATATTAGGAGAAATAATACAAAAAAAGGTTTGTAATATTAGGGGAAATTATTTGCTTGCTCAGAGAGAACAGCATTATATTACATGAAACAGCATTATATTGCATGCAATATTAGACCAAATTGCATGCAAATTCCTTCATGAACTTTTTTAAAACATTGCAATCTGATGCAGAAATGGGCCAAAACAAATTGAAATTGTCAGATTCATCCATCCCCCCACAAGTGGATGCAATTGTCATCTTGTGGTCAAGTTCCTGCTGAAATGGTTGTGTGTGTGTATTCTCCTCTTTACATGAACTTGAACTTGTTCCTTCTCCAGTTCTTATTAGTAATTGGGAGTTGCTTAGACAACTGCAGGCAGAACTGAGCCTACCGTTCTGCTAATGAGACAAAAGTAGCGAATTGGAACACCTAATGTGTAAACCAAACCCCCCCCTCCCCGGCAATTCCCTGATGGAGGTTACTGGAATTTGCATTGCTTTCACGTGGCCAGAGAAGGGGGCTACAGCCTCAATAGAGCCATTTGGAGAGAACAATAAGCAGAGGCCTGGTTTCCTGTGTTTGTCAAATGGGGGAGGGATATCAAATGGACTGCTACTTCAAATTCATTTTTAAGAACAGAGCCTGGGAAACAGACCATCATGCCATGAATATTTGGACTGTCATTGATAATGTCCCTGCTTTACCCACAAGAAACCGATGCATGCCTGAGGAAGTGATCTTGAATCACGAAAGCGCGCAACGATTTATTTTTTTGTTTAGTGATCCAATAAAGGTATCATCTCCTGCATTTGTTTTGTGTATGGATGACATGGCTGACTTTGTTTGTCCATTTATGTTTGTGGACTAATTAAATATATGCCATTATAGTTAAGATTGTTCTTTGGACTGGGAGTGTTACGATAGCAGATATGATTAGTCTTGCACTGTGTAGTCAAGCATGTAATCTTTACAGCCATCAAGAGCACAAGTGGCTCCTTGAGAAAGCCACATGATTTCATGCTTTTCCCTGCCTGGTTTTTGTTTTTGTGATGTGAAAACATTGCCTGGATGCAAAGGTGTGATTCTTCATCAAGTGCCCAATGGGGGTGTTTCATCCAGACTCCAGTCACATGATAATCTTGTCTCAACATGCAGTAGCCTTAAGCAGGAAGGAAGGTTTGAATCTCATACATTTTTAATCTGACACTAGCAAGTGTAACGTATTACCTTTATATGTTATATCCCTCTATGGTCTCTAAAGCTTACTGATACAAAGGAAGAAAGTTTCACTAGCATACTTGTGTGTTGGTACTTCAAGTTTTCTTACAAACATTACCTTTCTTTCCTCTGGTTCTGCCTAGGGTAAAGGTAAAGGTCACACTTGCTCAAAAACCAGTCATATCTGACTCTAGGGTTCAGTGTTCATCTCTGTTTATAGCAAAATAATCAGTGCTGTCTGTATTTGCAGATGTTTCCGTGGGCATGTGGCAGGTACTGAAGTGGTACCTATTAATCTACTTGCAATTTCTTGCTTTCGAATTGCTAGGTTGGCAGGAGCTGGAACAGAGATGGACACTCATTCTGTCCTGCAGTACTCAGGTCTCGAACCGATGACCTGCTGACCTTCCAGTCATTGAGTTCAGCATCTTAACCACTAAGCCACCACAGTCCATACTGCCTGCATAACCACTAATATCAACTATAATTGTCACTCCATTACAAAAACTTTTACTCAAACATGAAAATGTAGCAATAGCTACTGCATTTTAAACAGGAACACAGGACATCATATTGTAGTGGAGAGGATTGTGATCTAAGTACCTGTTGAGTTTGTTGCCCAGAGAGTTGACAGCTGATGAACAACTTCAGGACCCCAGTTCACATTACCATTTTGGAGCTTGAAACTGGACTTGGATTGACAGCATATCATTCATGTAAAGAGCTGCTTCAGATGAAGGACAGTGCCTTGGAAGCCTTTGAAACAAAATATTATTCTCTGGAAAGTAGTCAGCATCAGAGACCAGAAAAATTCTTGTTTCAACTATGATATCAAAAATCCCCATAATAAGCATGACTCATGGTTATGCCATATGGAAGATTCTAGAAGGTTGTATTCCATCAATTTCTTGTTAGGGTGGGGAATTTAAGCAAATAATCTCAGGCTACATAGTGTGAACTGATGAATGTCTAAGGCAAAAGGAGGGGATGGGACCCAGGATGTAGCTGCAGGAATATAGGAATTGCTTTGCTGAAGGTCTCGCTGGATCAGGCCAAGCTCTATTTACTCCAGTTGAGTAATTTTGGACTTCTGGCCTTTATGGGAGGTAGTTTTTTAAGATGGTATTACAGTGGTACCTCGCTTAAAGAGCATAATGTGTTCCACAGTATTGCTCTTTAAGTGAGTTGCTGTTTAAGCGAAAAACTTGGAAAAAGTGCCATCACTGCCATTGTAAGTGACCGATTGTGACTTCTGGTGGGGTGGGGGTGGGGATTGTGAACCCCGATTTAGTTGCTAAACGAGTTTTTGTTTAGTTTTAGTTGTTAAGCGATGGTTACCATTCAGAGAAAATTCTGCTCTTTAAGTAAGTTAGTTTTTAAGCAAAGCACTCTTTATGCAAGGTTTTACTGTACAGTAAAACCCTGGGCTATGATTGCCTTGGGTTATGTTTTCCCTGGGATACGGCTGTGAATTTAATTAAAATAATGCCTCAGCTTACGACTGATTTCCGGGTTACGATCATTCCCCCACAAAAGCAACAGAGCAATCTCCTTAAAACCTTTTCCACACCATTTGGGGACCTTATCCGATGATGACAATCGCACCTCTGGAGCAGTAAACACTTCAGGTGGAGTAAGGGGCAGCCATCTTATGTCCCAAATTATTGGAATCAGCCATTTTGAACTGCCAAGATTTCTGAGAGATGTAGTCCTGAACAACAAAATGGCAGACATTAGCATTTTGGGACATAATCTATTTTAATTATTCTAATAAATTTACACATTTATATGCCACCCACACTGGGGGGCCTGACTCAGGGTGGTTTACAAAAACAATGCAATATATATATACAACAATACAGAACACAATATACAATATAGATTATAACACAATACAAAGTACAAAAGTACAATGGCCTCTCCAATCCGGCTGCAGGCAAGTCCGAGGGCAGCGGTGGCGTCAAAGTCCTACCATTCACCACCAAAGCAGCTTTCTGCCCTGGCCCGGGGTGGGGCAGGGCCCAGGATGCTGATGGTGGTGGAGGGTTCCTGGCACTGCAGCAGCCTCTCTGCCCTGCGGCTCAACGTACCCGATGGAGCCCGGGGCTCATCGTCCTCGATGGAGCCCGCGGCTCGGCGTCTTTTCAAATGTTGTGGCCACAGGAGAAACACGGCGAGGTCCTTGGGGGCATGGCTCAGTGTCTCTTCTACCCTCTGGCAAGACGGGGCCAGAGAGCAGAATGCAAGCGCGGCGCCAAAATGGCAGCCGCGCTCTTTGCGCCCCCCCCCCCCCCCCACTGGACGAAGAGCATCCGGGTAGTTAAGGGGCGTGGCCAGCACCCTTATAAAAGGGGTGGCCACGAGGCAGCCGAGCTGCCATCTTCCGAAGCGACGGAGAGGAGAAGTTTTTCCAATTGCTCCGTCGCTCTCTCTCCTTCCTAGAGGCAAGACCTTAGAAGGAGTCGCTGCAAGATTTGTTTTAGAAGCGACGGGGCAGAGGAATTTGCTCCGTCACTTCCTCCTTTGTTAGCCTCTGTTGAGGCTCCCTTTCTGCAAGCTGCTGGATAGCTCAGTGCTTTAAGTCTTTGTCTTTGGGGACAAAGGTTGGGAGTTCGATTCCCCACTTTTCCTTTGCATCTTTGCGAGGGGATTAATTAGGTCAGCAGTTTGATACCTAGGCTGCAGCCTTAGAGGTAGGTCTTTGGCCTCTCATTTATGCCTTCTTGAAAGAAGGCTTAGGCGGGCAGTGGTCGGGTCGGAGGACCGCGACTGCACCCCCTCGATAGGACCTCCAACCGGAGGCTCCCACCGGGATTGGTGGGGTAGGGCAGCTCAGGCTGTGGCCCGCTGCCCTCCGCCCTCAGACCGGCCCTGCAGGGGCTTCGGCCCTCGGCCCTCAATCCCTGGCCACGCGTGTGGAGCAGGGGGGTGGGCCGGGCGCGGTTGCACAGCAGGACTTCCCCGGCCCTGCGTGGGCCGGAGTTTGGGCATGGCCGTTTTAGGGCCTGGCTCTCAAGTAGGGACCCTGGATCATGCCAGGTGGGCCGTCCGGCCCACCGGGCCCCACTTATGCAGGGGGTTGGCAGGCATTGCTGGCCCACGTGGTGGTGCTGGAGGCACCCCTAGGGATTGGCCATTCAGAGGATTCGGCACACGCCTGCCGGCTACGGGCCGGAACAATTGGGAGGGGGGCCTGGCGCTGCCTCACAGCGCGTTTTGCCCGTTAGGGGCCGGGTTTCGGACAGGGCCCTATTCTAGCCCAGGTTCTCAAACTGGGGGCCTCTGACGCTATACCGAGCGGGCCGTCCGGCCCACCTGGCCCACCTACTAGGGGGTTTTTCGTGGCAGGCCCCTTTCCAAACGTCGGAGCCCCTTTGTGTCTGCCGGCTACTTTGATCGCGGCCACTCTCCACAAGGCGGCCGGCTGGGCTGTGCTTCTCATGACACGCCGGCCTGTGCCCGCCGCTGTCTCGCGGCTTCCCGTTTGTCTGGATCTGCGGCAGGAGTGTATTGGAGGTCGCCTCAGAGCTCGATTTCGGTCGCGAGCTCCGACGCCCACCGTGGGCCGGAACCCCCGGTGGGGGCGGCTCACGGGGGTGCAACTTGTGAGTATTACGTTCAAGTTGAATGCACACAAATCACAGTCCATTCCCGGTGGGGGCAGTGCTCTTGGCCTTGCCTATTTGAGGCTGGGGGGCACCACTCGCCATCCTATACCAGTGCCCCTTGGTTGCATTCTGGCACGACGTTTGGGGGTGGGGGTTTACGCTCCCGGGGCGGCACGTGGCATCACAGGGGCTGTCCAGGTCCCGCTGTGCATGCCCGCTGTACATCATGCTTCAGCATGGGCACTGCCGTCAACTGGTTATTCATGCCCCCCCCCCCCAGTGATCATCTGCTCCAGATCGGGAGGGGAAAGATTTGGTGGGGGGGAGTACGTGGATATATATTACCCCTATGAACTGAGACCCGAATGGGGATGGGGGGTACGGGCTGGACGATAGAGACAGCGTGTGGTCCCCCGTAGTAAGCCACCATGCACTGAGGCGTCCGCCCCCGGAACGGTGTGGGGCATTGTGGGGGCTGTCTGGATCCTGCTGCGTAGGCCCCGTTACACAGGACGTCCCATAGAGGGCCTGACTGAGGATCGGCTACTACTGGCCCCGGTTGATTATTGGCCGCAGGCCATCAGGGGCAAGGGCCGTAGGGGGACATGTGGATTTTCTCCCTATTGAACCGCGAGCCCACTGGCAGGAGAGAGACGGATGGGACGGTTGAGGCACAGAGATGTCCCACTGTCGTTAGCCACCGAGCACCTTGGGGCCCACTATCCTGGTTGATCGGATGGGCCCATTACAGTTGGCTCATCGTGGGGGATGTGGACGAGGGTGGCTATAGATATCCCGAGAGAGGAGGGACGGGTTCTGTCACCAAGGGTGCTCGTGTGCATCAGTTCCACGGAACGGTGCCTGGTGATGGGCACCATGGTGGTCATGCTGAGCAGCAGGCTTTTCAGATACTGGCCCCAAGCAAACTGGTCGGGCGGGGGGTTGCGGCCCGCCTATTGTGTTCGGCCTGCTCAGCTGACAATGTGTGTACTAAGCATCACAGTCGTGACCGACTTGTGCGCAGGGGCGATCAGAGCTCCCTCTGAACCACATATTCTTGTTGTTAGCCCCCCCCCCCGCCCCTATTATAGTCAGCCTGGGGGGATGTCACTCTGTCTCCCAAGAAGCGAGGGGGCGGGAAGCCTGCTGGGGGGTTTTCAATGGTTTTTTTTTGTATCCATTCGGGGTACTGGGGGCCCCAGGATGCTACTAATCTGGTTCCCTTCCAGGGTAACGGGGAGGGGGCTCCACTGTCCACAGTTATGGAAGTTGGGGCCTATGAGAGTAGCGGGGGCCCTTCTTGGAACCACCTTTCCTTAGTCGAAGGTATCCCCCATGAAGCTCATATTGAGCTAGAAAAAGGGTGAATGTAATATAATCCTCCATTCAGCTTACCCTGTGGGTGCTCCATTCAGGGATGACCTTCCGGATGACCTTGTTCGGTCAGGTACTCGTAGTTGCCTCGGCTACTATGGGTGGCGTGCTCACGCAATTCTGGTCCTGTTTTGGCACAGTGTGATATGCACTCGGCTTCCAGCTTTTTGCCAGTGCACCCCATTATTTAGACCTATCAGGTTTTTAGGTTTTGAGGGGGATTTTAATTAGATAAGGCCAATCCCTTTCTGAATGCGTTAATTCAGGTTCAGCACCCGACCGATGTGGGACTTTCATTCAGTGGGCATTTGCTCACAGGTTGGGGTCTCGCTCTCCAGCCCATTACCTCGACAACTTTTGGGTCCGGGGTTAAACGGGGCTTGGACACGTGTACGCGTCTCCTCATCACAATTCAGACACTCAGGTGGGACCTGGGTGTCCCCTTGGCGCCTGAATAGACGGAGGCCCCATCTTCTAACCTCGCATTTCTGCCTTGGCATTAGTTGCCAAACATATAGTATGCCCCTTCTTATTCAGGGGTCACTTGGTGGGATCGGACCTAGTGGTCCGCCGTAAGATACCTGGCGTGGTTGGATGCCGCCGGCCTCTCACTTATGGGGTTTACTCTACTGGTGGGTGCCCGGATTGCCCCCATGATCACAGTGATAGTGCTTTTCACATGTTTTGGGGAGCACTGCGCCTATGGTGCAAGGAGTGGGCCTACTCAGTGGTCCAGTTGCTGCGTGGCAATGCGGCAGTGTTGCGCATTGTCAACGCCCTGAAAGGCTAATCCCCGGGCCCTGACTGTAGTTTGTCTATTCATTTGCGAAGCCTACGCCGAAATGTGCTGTTCCAGACCAGACGTGTCCTGGGTGTGAATAATGACCTTACTGTGCCTCTTCCCCACCAGCGGATCGCCCACTCCCGTGCTTTTATCCAGGAGCGGAGGAGTTCCACTTGCCACTTTGGCCAATAGCTGGAAGTTAGGCGAGCTGAAGGGGACCGGACATGTCATTGGCACATCGCACGCGTAAGGCGTATCACTATGAGTTCATGTGTCATGTCAGGGGCGGGTGGACGCGAGAACGTGCCCACTGCCCCAGCACGCGTCACTTTTCTGCCCAGCATTTCGACCCACCTTGCACGAGGTGGCATACCCATGTACAGATAGGTAGGAGGTGGCTCTTAGCCACGCGGCTACTATGGTAGCCTTGGGGAGCGCTCCGCATCATTGAGAGGGTCCCAGAGTTGGTACCACATGTGTAAGGCGGAGGTGTCTCGTAGGGCACTGGAACTCGACGATGTCTCTGGCACATGAGTGGGCTCGAGTGGGGATGCGGTCCTCACGGGTTTTTTCAGCACGGTAGGTGGTCGTGTATACTGCTACAAGACATTTGAGACATCGGTCCGGTTGGTGCCCTACAGGAGTTGCTTGCACTGCGTGGCCTGTTTTTCTGTCACCAAGATGGGTCTCCCCTTACTAAATTTCAATTTTGGAAAGTGACCGGTAAAGCACTAGACAATGTTGGCCTCCCTGGGGCTCGTTACGGCACCCATTCTTTCAGGATAGGGGCGGCTTCTACTGCGGCTGCTTTTGGGTACTCCGGGGCGGAAAGACGCCGCATGGGAAGGTGGGGATCACAATGTTTTCAGTTATGTGTTCGCCCTCTTCAACCGTGAGTACCAGTTTAGTCACTGCACTGTTTCTTCCCCCCCTTTTTTCCTTGACAGACCCTGGATGTCGTATTACACCGGTGACAGTATGGCTGGTGGGCCACAGCTACATGCATAGGGCAGCGTCGTACGCTGCGGCGACAGAGTGGACCCCGACTGGGACTGGGTGCATCCGCAAGTCTCAGGTGGTGTGGTAAGCGCGGTATGTTATGGCAGGAACTGTTGCCATTCCTTTTATACAGCAGGAATGCTGACCCGCCAGATATTCTGATCATACACCTTGGGGGCAATGATTTGGGACAGGTCACTGGACTATCGCTGAAGCATGCGATTTGCGGTGACCTGGCTTACTTACATTATGTGTGGCCTGCCACAACCCTCATTTGGTCAGACATGGTACCGCGGCAGGCTTGCAGGGGAGGGTTCGACCTCCAGGCCCTTGATCGAGCTCGTCGCTCGTTGAGCAGGGCTATTGCCCGGTTCCTTCTCGACGGGGGTTGGCGGCGCGTCATTAGGCACCCCGCAATCAGCCTACAAAATTATGAGCTTTACTCAGGGGATGGGGTCCATCTGTCGCAGGGAGGTATGGACCTCCGGTCAGGAGATTGGCGAGCAGGCCTGTTGACCGAGCTGACGGTCTGGGGGGGGGGTGTCGAGCCTTTATTGAGCCTCTCCTTGTGGCGGGTAGCACTGGTAAGGTAAACATTTATGACCCACAGGTATCCGGCAGGTTCGCAATTGACTGGACAACACTAGACAGGCACAAGTTGATTAAACGTTGTCCGGTCAATGACGAACCAGGCGATGGGGTGATGGCAAGAGCTATACAGCATGCATCACCCCGTTATTTTACGGATACGCGTCAGAGGGTGGGGTCAATAGTTAGGTATTGACTACGGTCAACAATTTGTTTGTTGTCAACAAACAAATTAATACAAATGGATACATTGTAACCAATTGCCGTTTGCAATTTTGGGTGGTACCTTACCAGTGTTACTTCGGCCTGCTTGCCTTAAGAATTATAATTGGTTGAATACCAATAGAAATTTATAATTCGGACTAGGGCATGAATCAATAAATGTGGCCCAATGCCGTTATCCACTTTCATCAGTGTCTGAGTCCTTTATTGGGGGGTGCGCCTGCAATGCAAGCGCGGCGCCAAAATGGCAGCCGCGCTCTTTGCGGGCCCCCCCACCGGACGAAGAGCATCCGGGTAGTTAAGGGGCGTGGCCAGCACCCTTATAAAAGGGGTGGCCACGAGGCAGCTGAGCTGCCATCTTCCGAAGTGACGGAGAGGAGAAGTTTTTCCCCTCCACCCCCTCCCTAGTTAACAGTGTGATATTTTGGTCGCTTCGGGGCCGGGTGGGAATTTTTGGCTGGGTCCTACAATTGGCTCTCGGGTCCTGGCTTTTTTGCCCATCCCACACTGTTGCTATGGTTTGATATAGGGGTTTTCTTTCTACTGCTGTTGACTTTGGTCACATGGGCGGGTAGCACTGGTAAGGTAAACATTTATGACCCACAGGTATCCGGCAGGTTCGCAATTGACTGGACAACACTAGACAGGCACAAGTTGATTAAACGTTGTCCGGTCAACGACGAACCAGGCGATGGGGTGATGGCAAGAGCTATACAGCATGCATCACCCCGTTATTTTACGGATACGCGTCAGAGGGTGGGGTCAATAGTTAGGTATTGACTACGGTCAACAATTTGTTTGTTGTCAACAAACAAATTGATACAAATGGATACATTGTAACCAATTGCCGTTTGCAATTTTGGGTGGTACCTTACCAGTGTTACTTCAGCCTGCTTGCCTTAAGAATTATAATTGGTTGAATACCAATAGAAATTTATAATTCGGACTAGGGCATGAATCAATAAATGTGGCCCAATGCCGTTATCCACTTTCATCAGTGTCTGAGTCCTTTATTGGGGGGTGCGCCTGCAATGGCAGCCTCAGCTGTCTCCCATCCTGGGCCGATGGTGTGGCCATGGGATAGACATAAGATAGCTGCCCCCCTCAAAGTGTTTACTGCTCTGGAGATGTAATCATTATCATTGGATAAGGTCCCCAAGCAGCGTGGAAAAGGTAAGGAGATTGCTCCGTTGTTTTTGTGGGGGCGAGGGCACAATCGCATCTGGCATTTTTTGTGCTTTTATAATTTTTAAATATTATTTTTGGTTAAGTCAGCAACCTTTTTTATTTTCGGTGAATCCCTATGGGAAATCGTGCTTCAGGTTATGACCATTTCTGGTTACGACGGAGTCTGTTGGAATGGATCTCTGTCGTAACCTGGAGTTTTACGGTACTTGGATTACTTGAACATATGATAAGCCAACCCTGCTGCGTGTGGCAGACCTCCTGTTTATCATGCCTAAGAGAGCTGCCCCATAGATTCAGCTGAATGGCACCTCTGAAAAGAAAGGTGTGGAACGATCCACCCAAGGCCTCTTTGGAAATTAGGCATCCTTGCATCAGACAATGCATAATACTTCCTCACTCAAATATATTTAGCCAGGAGTTGTTTTGTTTTACCTCGCACGTAGTGGGTGCGATGGGTTGTGGAAGTCAGAATGTTAGCTACATCCCCCTAACCAGCTTTCCTTTCCTTCCTTTCTTTCTTTTTGCTGCCATTACAAGTGAGCTTTTCTTTCTGAAACTATAACGCTATACAGTATTTATGCCATCTTGCTTATTTTCTTCCCCTTCTTCATGGTCTAGTTTAAAAAAGAGAGAACTTATTAAATATGTAAAAGGACCTTAGAGGTTCTGTGCATATTCAGTGGTGTGAGCGTCTGTGTTTGGGTGAATGAGAGAGACATCAACAATAAATGAGCTAGCTAAACAATAAAGAAGGATCTCTTATCCTGTGGCACAATGGATGTTTTATTAATGAATGGTTTCCTTTCTTACTTCTCATATAAGAACATTTTAAGTATCAATTGTCGAGGTCCACATTTTATTTTCTTAGGAGTATCAGATGGATGCATTAACAAATATTACTCTCAACTATTGTCTAAATAATTTTTATTCTGTAAGGCTCTCAAGAGTCTTATGCCTTGGAAATTTTATTGGGGAACAAATGGCCTATCATGGTGGATGGAAACAAAGGGTGTCAATGTGACTTACGCCAAAGATAGTATGGGATGGAGCAGCCATACAGCCTGAAATGGGTGGAGCCACCCTGTTTTTGCAACCTCTTTTATTTCATTCTTCTCAACCAGAAAGGCAAGAAGATAGACAGACAGACAGACACACACTCACACACACAGAGACAGACAGACAGACAGACTGACTGACAGACAGATAGACAGATAGATAGATAGATAGATAGATACCAACAAGTCAATTCCAACTTAAAGGCAACAAATCAATTCCAACTTAAAGCCAGGCCTTGCCATGGTTTTCTTAATATACAATACTTAGAAGTGGTTTACCTTTCCTTTCTTTCATCTTGGGTCGTGCATCTTGCCCATGTCTACACAGGATGGCTCTTCTCCTAAGAGTCACAGTGGGGAATCAGTGGGGATCCATATTTAGGCACTTGCCACCGAGAAGAAAAAGGCTCCCACAGACACACTAATGCTATTTCCCACCAGTTGCCTGGAAATATTACCCAAAAAAAAGGAAAAGGAAGAGGAGGCTCTGTTGAATGAAGTGCACTTTCATAGAGAGGAGGTGGAGGGGATCTCTGAAATTAGGTAGAACTACTGTGGTTCATGGGGTCACAAAGGGTTGGACTCGATTGTGCGACTCAACAAAAACAACAGCAGCAGCAGCAATTGTCTCTAGCCTCTCAATATAGGATGTATATAGACGTGCTATATACATTTCATTTCATTTCAACTTTTATTTGTATACTGCATTTTTTCAGCCGGAAGGCGATTCAAAGTGGTTCAAACAAAGCAAAAAGCGATACAATGAATGTCAGCACAGAAAATAAACAAATACACATCAATAAAGAGTTTAGTAAAATAGCATAGTCCATACAATATCAAAAGGTGCAAACAATGAATACCATAAAAATCAATACAATTCAAATACAAAGCCTGGGCTTACGTCGCAACAGAGTCTGGACAAAGCACAAGGAAAACTTCCCCAGGCCCATGAATGGCTCCGGGGAAAAACAAAAAGTCCTCGGGTGCGACGGCAGCAGCGGACACACCTGGCTCCCATCCCCGGAGCATTGGCGTGGCTCCGGGGAGAGCCCGAGGGGCCTAGGTGTGGCAGTGGTGGTGGCTCTTCACCCCTCTGGGCAGACATGGCTTGGAGGGGGTGGCGGCAGCAGATGCACCTGGCTCCCATCCCCGGAGCATTGGCGTACTCCGAACCCTCCTCCACAGGTATATGAATAGAAAGTTCACACGATAAATAGCCATTATAAGATTTAAAGTATAGTCCTCTTTTGTAGTGGTACTTCTGTGTCCATTAAAAGTGCATTAGTTAAGTGCCTGCCCTATCTGTTAACATATTACTGTACCTCCACACCAATCTTGTCATTTGGTGCCCTGTTAATATCAACTATAACATACCATTTCACCTGATATTGAAATGAGATCTGGCATTTGGGGGGTTCTGCAGAAGATGAAAAAATGGGTTTTAAGCAGACTTCCCCTTCAATATAATTGAAAAAGAGGCATATATGGGGACCTGCTGTGATTCATGCTGCCAAACAATGATCTTGAATCATTCAAATTATGATAATACTGAGACAGCTGTGTGAAAAAAAGGATGAAAACTTGCCATACTGTAGTTGTGAAAATGAAAATGTCTAGGGGTTCAGGATGAAACTAGAGGAGGAGGGAGTCAAGGTCCCACGATTAAAATAGAATAGTCAAGTGGAATTATATATTCAGGAACCACAACTGAAATGTTTGGTTTAGAAATTTGCTGGATACCTGCAACTGAACTAAGAAGGGGTATGGAAAATGTTGTGTTTTAGATATCTTGTTTATTACATCATACCCTCATCTGCCAATGTGAGATGGCTATGAAAGCTGAGTAATGTTAGCTGCAGCAATTCTTAGGTAGTCCCCATGGCAGATTACAAGAAGTCTCATGGGATACTTGTGGAGTAAACATGATTGGTGGCACAAAAATTGTCCCAACTGGCAGGACAATAAATTATCATAAATATTTCAGTCCTCATTTTAATGATGGATTACTTTCACACAGATGTTTGGGAGAAAGAGAACCCAGATATTGTGTTTTGTGAATTCTTACATGTATTTCTTATATTTGCACTGGGTTTTTTCTCTGGGATTACTTAAAGCATCAGGCATTACTGGGAGCATTGTGCAGGTAGAAAGAAAGATCAGACATTCTTGAGGAATAGCCTACTGCTATAGTGCTATGGAAAGCATCACTCACTGTTTGTGCTATGCCTTCTTCAGTGAATGGGATGCCAACCAAAGATAAAACTTATGAGAAAGATGGTAAGTAAGAGTTAGAGCCAGTGTTTTTTTATATAAAGGCCTCAGGTTCAATGTTTGGCATCTGCAAAGGAAGAGGGGAAAATTCCTGGACATCTTGTATCAGTCAAGGATTGACCAAAAGTCTTATTCCTTGTGAAGTAGTTTCCTTATAAACTCAGCTATATTGTCTACTGGATAGCAATAGCAATTAGCAATTGCACTTATATAGCGCGTATTGCACTCTCTGGCAGGTTCACAAGTTAATTAGCATTTTGCCCCAAACATGCTTTGTACTCATTTTACCAAACTCAGAAGGATGGAAGGCTAACTCAACCTTGGTCCCTGTCGGGATCAAATGCACAATGTTTTGGCTGCAGTACAGCAGTTTAAACACTGTACCACCAGAGTTCTTATTCCTCCGAATAAGTAGGTAGGATCTTTTTAAGGAAAAACTGTGAAACAGCAATCACACAGCAGGTGCTCTGTTGCACAGGTCCCTCTGTGTGATGAGTTGCACCATACATCACACAACCAGTTCAAGAACAGACATTCAAAGCGGGTGGGGGAGGGAATACCTATGCAAATGAACCTCTGCTCTGATTCTTCTCAGTAGGATTCTGAGCATAATGTGCCGTTCAATTTAATTTTTAGCAACAAAAATAGCAATTTCATTTATATCCCTCCCCATAGCACTTAGTGTAGAAGATAATTAGCATTTTGACGCCTAACATACTGGATGCTCATTTTACTGACCTTGGGAAGGATGGAAAGCTGAGTCAACCTGGAGCCCACTGGAATCAAACTTAGATCATAAGTGGAGTTTGGCTGCAGTAGTGCAGTTTAACCACAAGGGCTCTTTTATTGACAAGAAAGTAAAAGTCTTCATGAGGTGTCGAAGAAGAATCACACACACACATACCTGTGATAGAGGTTTAAATTTCCTTTCCACCTACTTACCATTCAACATGGGTTTAAAAAGCAGGGGAGCAGGAAGATTTAAAACGCTCGTACTGATGTGTAGTGGTCCTCACTAGGTTATGATCACGTTTGCTTCATTGTATGTAGAAAAGAAAGGCTATCTTAAACTTTACACTAAGTATTAATGGCAACCACTTAGAGATCAATTATCAGATAACCAAAGTGATAACCTTTGCTAAAAGGCCTGAGAAACATACCTGGAGAATACATGGTCACAAGATAGAACAGGTTACCAACTTTAAATACTTGGGAGTAGTCCTCCAAACTTCAGGTTCAAGGAACACCCATACCACACACACCATTCTTATAGCCCAGAGATCCACCTTCGCCATACTAAAATTCCTGAGGACAAAAAGAGACCAATACATCATTGCTGCACTCAAACTATTTGAAGCCAAAATCCGATCACAACTACTCTACTGAGTCCAATCAGGGTCCCCACCTAACAACCTGGCTCTAATGGAAAGAGTACAATCTAAATTGTGCAGCACTCTATACCCTTTGCTCTGTATCCAACACCACCCTTCGCCTGGAGACAGGCATGATAAAGGTAGAGGCGAGATTGTGGATAGCGACTCCCAACCTTTGGCTCAAAACTATGCTTAATCTCTAACTTAATGTCTCTAACTATCCAGGACAGCTTACAATCAGCATGGAAAAGACCAATCCAATCCAGACTGCAGTACCATGGCCTCTCCCAACCTCTACAGGCCATGAGCCACAAACAGGCAAAACAGGCCATCAGACAGAGAATACTAGACATGGAAAGGCAAGAAAATCTAGCCAGGGCCCCTACCTTCCTGGTTCCAGAGTCTTGGAGACACATTGTTTCCATGGCCCAGTACCTGCTCTATCTTGAGACACCAAGTCATTGGAGGGCATTTATGCTAGTCCACTGCCAGGCCCTCCTTCTGCAGTTCTCAAGGGGAAGTTCCAAAGGACAACAATGTCAGAGAGACGATGGCCCTGTGACACTGGAGAAATTGAAACCACAGAACACGTTTTCTGCAGCTGCCCTTTTTATAGAGACATCTGGAACAAGTTCATATCTCTGCTGCTCTGCAAGTACCCTGGCCAGACAAATAGCAGATACACCCACTGGCTGCTATCTGATAAAAGGCCCACCTTCACACATAGCACTGCCAGGTTCTGCGCTGCAGCATATAAGATCAGAAGCACAATCCTGGCAGGACCTTCAGCCAATTAAACTACTAGTGTTGCAGCATAGGCTTAGTAATAACTGTAACATTATTGAGCTATGTACTGTATATACTCAAGTATAAGATTAGATTTTTAGCCCCAAAATGAGATCCAAAAAGATCACTCAACTTATGCTCGGGTCAACGATCCCGAGGGTCCTGAAACTGCAGTGGTGCAAATTCAAAAATACAGTTTTAAAAAATCACTAACACTACCATAAAAACTCAAAAACATACCCAGACAAATGTCTAAATTAATTAATTTTACCGTATTTTCATGTATTTTGATTACTGAAACTCACTAGCAGCTGCTGCATTTTCCACCCCGACTTATACTCGGGTCAGTCTATTTCCCTAGTTTTAGAGGTCCAAATAAGGTACCTCAACTTATATTCACGATGACTTATACTCAAGTATATATGGTACTAATTTTTACTACTCCTTAACTCTGAGCAGAAATGCTCCTTTTTAAGCACCCTCATTTTTACTTTTGTCTCTTGATATATTTTAAATATCCCCATTTTAACTTCTGTTCCCTTTG
This sequence comes from Bradypodion ventrale, assembly GCA_035047345.1. Taxonomy (NCBI): domain Eukaryota; kingdom Metazoa; phylum Chordata; class Lepidosauria; order Squamata; family Chamaeleonidae; genus Bradypodion; species Bradypodion ventrale. Next base: position 318,428,026 of record JAWDJE010000001.1, on the reverse strand, counting down.
CTGTTCTATGCTGATTTTGGACCGTAATAAAGATTTCATTTGATTTGTCTAGGTATTAATATAGTTGCCCTCCCCATTCTTGAGCACCTTGTATCTTTCTCTGTTGAGAGTAACTACTGTTGTTCTGTCTCTCCTATCACTTAAAAAGCGTGTGAGAGAGAAACTGAGAGAAACCTTGCCATGGTATTCCTTAATGTATCTGTTTTTGTCACTGTGGATTAAAATTTTATATGCTTCTGCTATATTTGACTGTCAAGTTCTTCCAGTCACAGGACCAAAAAGAAAGTAATGTTGAGGAGGGGAGAGGAGGGGAGAGAGAGCAGAGAGCCTCCTTTCAAGAGAATGTGAGGGACATATGCATTTTCTTGGGAAGACAGTGACCTAGAAATGGAAGCTTCTGTGAAAATGCAAGGAAGTGCAAAGAGGGACTCTTTCAATGTGCGTCAGTGGGGAAAAAATAACAGGTAAATACTAAGAGTTTTACTGGACCTCACTGGCATGGCTGAAAGTGTGAGCAATTCTCTTCTCCCTGCATGCCCTGAGCTTTTTCTTAAAATATTTTTAAAAAAGGAATCAATTTTAAGGTCATAGTCACCATCAATCAATCAATCAATCAATCAATCAATCAATTTAATTTGTACCCCGCCCTACTCAGCACAAGGCCGACTCAGGGCGGCCTCACAACATATCACAAAAATTACACATTTTCAAAATTACAAATTACAGAACACAATTCAGAAAATGTAACATACAATTAAGCAAAGTTCATACCAAAAACAAAGTTAAACCCACAACCCCAAACACAGCAAGGGGTCCATGTCCAAAATGTACTCCAAAGAAAACATTGTCCTCTTTTGGGGGAGCCATGCACCAGCCTCGCGTCTCCGGGGCCGATGGAGTAGGTCCTGGAGCAGGCAACACGGTGGGGGCAGCTTCAGCAACTGCTCCTCTTCACACACACACCCCCAGCAACAAGCACGGGAGGGCGAAGGCGACACAGCTGTCCCGCATCTCCGGGGCCGATGGAGTGGGTCCTGGAGCAGGCAACATGGTGGCGGCGGCAGCTTCGGCGTCTGCTCCTCTTACCCCCTCCCTGGCAACAAGCATGCTCAGGACCTAGAGATGTAGGGGGCGGCGCTCCCACTGGTGTGGCTGGGAGGAAAGGCAGCATCCCGGCAGTCCATGGCGGGGGTTGGGCAGCAGTTCTCAGAAGCCTCAGTCAATTCCCCAAAGCACTGATCAACCTATGGACTGACTGAAAACTTTAAAATACCTCGGAAAAACGCAAATTGCTAACCCGGTTTTCTTCATGCACAGTTTCATCTTTACTTGACTTGACCAAAAAGAACAACAGTATATAAAAAAAGAATGTTTTCCACATAAAATTCCTAATTAGCAAGCAGGAGCATCCAGTTTGCCATGGTACCCTCTGACTTCTAGGAAGAGCACGAGAAGTAGGAGAAAGAAGGGTCAAAACAACAGTATAAAAGGGGCCTCTTAAACAGAGAATGCAATGTTAGAATAGGGAAGCCTGGTGAGGGAGGGGGTGCTGTTGTGCTTTCAGGATTTTCAGATTTTACACACAGCTATATTTTTTTCTACTCAATCTTTCCTCCAACCTTGGATACCTCGGAGTTGTTATTCAATGAGAAGTCCATGCATCGGCAGACATCTCCGTGATGACATTCAGCACACACAAATGGTCCTGAGAAATCAAGTCCATCTGCATCCGGGTTTTTTTGGGTTTTTTTTAGCCATATGGATATCACGTCACCCGATGGCTAGGTGAACCAACGTTTCACCCAAATAGGCAGAAGAATTACCCCATATTATGTCTTGCGACATTTCACTTTCACAAACAGAAACAGCAAGATTGCACACTGAGAAGGGCAGAAGAACAAAAAGAAGCAGTCATTGTGGATTGAGTGGGAAATCCCCAAGCTGCTCCCCAATAAGGTTGTTGTCACAATTAAGCTTGGGCTAGAAGTGAAGAGTCACGTTTATCACAATTAATGGTTCATCTTGCGGGGAGACTCTTTTTAAACATCTTTGCCTCCAAAGGCTTATGCATGGATCATGGGTCCAACCATAGTGAAAACCTCCACTCACTATTATAATTTTACCTGTTCTATTTAAGATGACTAGAGCAGTGGCTCAAGTGGCTAAGATGCTGACTGGGAGGTGGAAGGTCGGCAGTTCGATTCCTGAGTACTGTAGGACGGAATGAGCTCCCATCTTTGTCCCAGCTCCTGCCAACCTAGCAGTTCGAAAGCAAGACATTGCAAGTAGATAAATAGGGACCACTTTGGTGGGAAGGTAACAGTGTTCCATGCGCTCTGGTGTCTAGTCATGCCTGCCACATGACCATGGAAACGTCTGCAGAAGCAAACAACGCTGGCTCTTCAGCTTTGAAACAGAGATGAGCACTGCACCCTAGAGTCAGATATGACTGGCTTTCGAGCAAGGGAAACCTTTACCTTTATTTAAGAAGATGAATGGTTATTTCTTTGGAGTAGATCATCAGTTCCTTTGTAACAGTTCCTGCACAGCTAAAACATGCTTTGGTGCGCCCCCTCCTGAAGAAAATGTCCCTCGACCCAGCTGTCCTTAACAACTACAGGCCGGTTTCCAACCTGCCCTTTCTGGGTAAGGTTTTGGAGAAGGCGGTGGCGCGCCAGCTGCAGAGTGTCCTGGAGGAAGCGGATTATCTAGACCCCTTTCAATCGGGATTCAGGCCCGGATATGGAACGGAGACGGCATTGGTCGCACTGATGGATGATCTCTGGCGGGAGCGGGACGGGGGTTGTCCATCCGTCCTTGCTCTTCTTGACCTCTCAGCGGCCTTCGATACCGTCGACCACGGTATCCTGCTGGAACGGCTCGAAGGACTGGGGATCCAGGGCACTGTGTTGTCCTGGTTTTCCTCATTTCTGGAGGGCCGTACCCAGTCGGTGTGGTTAGAGAGTGAGAGGTCCAGCCCTAGGCTTCTCAAATATGGGGTGCCTCAGGGATCTGTGCTCTCTCCTCTCTTATTTAACATCTACATGAAGCCGCTGGGTGAGATCATTCGTTCCCACGGGGTGCGGTACCATCAGTACGCGGATGATACTCAATTGTACATCTCGGCCCGTGGGGACCCCAGTGATGCTGTTGAAATCCTATCCGGATGCCTGGAGGCCATTGGGGTCTGGATGGGGGCCAATGGGCTTCGGCTGAATCCCAGCAAGACAGAGTGGCTGTGGATAAGGGGCCCCACGTTATCCAAGGAGTTACCATCTTTGGTACTGGATGGGGCTGTTTTGCCCCAGACAGACCCAGTGCGCAACTTGGGGGTCCTTCTGGACTCACGGCTCCTGCTGGAAGAACAAGTGGCAGCTGTGGCCAGGGGGGCTTTTGCCCAACTTCGGGTGATTCGCCAACTGCGCACGCTCCTGGACCGGGGCTCCTTGCTTATGGTCACTCATGCTCTGGTTACTTCCCGACTAGATTATTGTAATGCGCTCTACATGGGGCTGCCCTTGACGACCATTCGGAGGTTGCAGCTGGTCCAGAATGCGGCGGCCCGGGTGGTGATGGGGTGTGGGCGATATGCCCATGCCTCACCGCTGCTTCGGGAGCTGCACTGGTTACCAGTTTGTCTCCGGGTGCAATTTAAGGTGCTGGTTTTGACCTTTAAAGCCCTATATGGCAGGGGGCCAGGATACCTTAGAGACCGCATCGTCCCAAGAGTGACTGCCCGTCCAACCAGAGCGGACCGGAGAGGCTCTCTGGTGGTGCCATCAACGAGGGGTGCACATTTGACTAGCACCCGAAGGAGGGCCTTCTCCGTGTCCGCACCAACCCTCTGGAACCTCCTACCAACAGATCTAAGACTTCAAAGTGAATTGCTGCCCTTCAGGAAAGGAGTAAAGACCTGGCTGGCAGGGCAGGTGTGGGGCCCGAACGGGACTATGGCCCCCGCCGGCTGGCTTTTATAAGACTCTCTCTCTTTCCCTCTGTGTGGTAGGTGGGACGGGTGAGTGGGATATGGGTTTTAAATGGGGGTGGATGTCGGATTTTTCTTTATTGGGTGGGTTTTTTATTGGGTGGGTTTTATAAGGTTTTATAATGTTTTTATGTATTTTTTGGAGTTGTTGTAATGCCGCCCTGAGTCGGGTTCTGCCTGAGTGGGCGGCATTTACAAATGTGAATGATAAATAAATAAATAAATAAATAAACAGTTAACAGTAATACTCACCCTTCCTTCCCCTTCTGCCCCAATATGCAGTGCCTTTATTCTTCTCTCTGTCCTTGGGTTTAATTTTGTTATCCTCAATCATATGCACAATTCAGAAGGGGAGAGAAATATTCCAAACTTCTCTCTTCTGTAAAATCCATGTCATATCAAAAAGGTGACAAGAGAGGGAAAAGTAATTAGTGAGTTCACAGAGTTCAGTAGAAAAGTTAAAATAGAGTAACACATTACTTTTTATGTGAAGATTTCACAAGACAAATCTTGCCTGTGTTTTAATTGCATGTGACCCTGGCAGTCCCACTCTGAAATGAAGTGCCGTAAAATTAAAGATGACAGACGCTCAAAACAAGTCTTGTGATCTTGATTAAACTACAAAGACCACACTTTCTCTCTGCTGCAACTCAGATATGATGGGCTGTTTTATTTGGGGAATTGCTTCATTAATGCTTTCTTTGACTAGACATGTTTATTATATATATACATATATATTTATATAAAATACTGAATATGGTGATATCTTGCATAGCTAAGTACAGTCCAAAACAGCATATTAAAAATTGAAAGCCTTTAAAGAACATCAGAACCTGAATAATCCTTTTCACCAAATTTTCCTCGTCTTTAACACATGATATAGGCTTATATCATGTGTTAAACATCAGGAACATTTATTGGAAATATTGCACCTATTACCTGGTTTTAGGAATCTATTATTTTTATTACCAATTGTATTCTTGTTTTCTGTGTGTATCCTCAAAGAGACAGAAAGAGCCATTGGGTTATAAGAATCATCTTCTATGTGCAGAGATGCCAAATTAATGTGTGTGGGGTTTTTTGTGGGGGTAGAATCATGGCCTGCTGCCTTTACTTTAGAAAAGAGTGTGCAAAAAGTATAACTCTATGGACATTGTTGAAGTCCAGCCCTCATCAGCCCTGGCCCACATTACCAAACACTTAGAGTGCCACTGTTTGCTCAACTCAGCGTTTTTTCATGTGGGCAAAAAAATGGGGCAGGGAAAAAAGGCAACACGATTGGTCTAATGACTAATTGATTTATCTCAGAGCAATTGTTTGTGACCCAAAATTCACTTCTTCAGACACTGGAGTGCAAATGCATGTACCCACCCAACCCCTATTTATTCCATGGTGGTGACATTTATGTCCAAGTGAAGATATAGGTAATAAACAAGCAATAATGGCTTGTTAACACAGGAATGGGATTGCCAAGTAGCTTGCTGTGTGTGGGGGAGTGAATCTCTGTAGAGCATGGAATTACATGTTCCTGCCTCCTCATCTCCAAAAACCCAACTGTTGCTGAAAGCTCATGGTCAGTATTTAACTTTTTAAAAGCTGGCAACCTTATCTATATGACTTCTTCACTGCAAAGCCCTTCACCGTTTTTAGGCTGACCCTCTAGGACAGGGGTACCAAACCTATGGCCCGTGGGTCGGACCTGGCCCACAGCACCTATTAATGTGGCCTGCCACTGCCACACCCGGAAGTGGAAGTGGACATGTTTACGATGTCAGGGGGTTTCAGAATCCTATGAGGCTTTGGTGATGACAGAGTGCTGTATATGATGCAGTCCACCACAATTCCCTCCTTTCAGCAACTGCCAGCCTCTTGAAAGGACCCAGACACCCTGATCTTACCCAGTCACAGGGAGTGTGGTTTTTCCATAGTAGCATGGATGTAGCAGAAGCAGTGTGTGGTAAAAGCAGAAAGTTAGGTGTCAGTGCTATGCCCAAGTAGAAGCCCCAAAGGTAAAGTCCTAAAACAGAACTTTATTTTCTATTCCATAAGTTGAAGAAGCAAAGCTATAAAGAATAAACAATCCAAATCATACCTGTCAAGTTTTTGATTTGAAAATAAGGGAAATTTCCCTGCAAATAAGGGACACTTGACAGCTATGCTTATCCTGTGCTGTCCTCCAATGGTGGCAATAGGGCATTGCAGTCTAATTAATAAGGGATGACTGCAGGAAATAGGGTAAATAAGGGGTTTTCCTGGCCAATAAGGGATACTTGACAACTATGATCCAGATACCTGTAGAGAATGAAATCTCCAAATCCCAAAGTCCATAGGGCTCTTTTAGATCAAGAATGTCCATGAAATATTTCAAAGAGCCAATAAGTCCATCAGAATTTCCATAAGCTTGTGGAGCAAAAGAACCCCCCAAAGTCCATCAGTCCATGAAAAGGCCAAATATCAGCAAAATCCAATATCCATAGGATGGCAACATTTTAGGTTAATCCAGCAAAGTCCAAGTCTTTCAGCCATTCATCAGATGTGTTGGGCAGGGTACATCTCCAAGATAGAATCCAGTCCAGTCCAATTCCATCCAATCTTGTTGGATTACATCTTGCCTCCTGCCTTTGTGGTGTTCCCTACAGGGAATAGAGTTTAGCTAACAAGAGCCTGGTAGCCCTCAGAGAACCAATTTGGGGTCTCAAAACCTCTGGTTTATATAGGCAAAATGAATGGTTACTCACCCCTAGGAATGCATTACATAATGGGATTACATCATGATTTCATCATGGGAAAATCCCGGGTCTCCGCAGGTGTTTCCCTCTCCCCTTAAGAATTCATGACATCATGGGAAGGCACCTGACCATCCATGGAATGTGTTTACCTCATGGAAAAGCACCTGGGCTCCCATGGGAATGGTATGTGTTTATGTCATAGGAAAAGTCCCTGCAGGTGTCTCCCCAAAGGTGTCTGGGAACTTACCTTTTCCCCCTATTACTTTGGACCTGTAATGTATTAGACCAAGGGTCAGAAAGGGCTAAAAGGGCATGAGTTACAGGAGGGATAAAAGTCCCCTTCTCCTTTGTAACTTGCTGGGTGGGGTGTAGCACCTGCTAGCTACATAATCTGTAATGAAAGCGCGGCACCAAAATGGCCGCCGTGCTCTTTGTGGGCCCTCACCTATCCCGGACGAAGACATCTGGGCTAGTTAGGGGACGTGGCCACCCCTCTATAAAAGGGGTGGCCACGAGGCAGCTTCGCTGCCATTTTAGAACAGCGACGGATCGGAGAAGTTCGCTCTGACGCTGTTGGTCTTTTCTTACCTAAGAAAAGAGAAAGAGATCTCTGGATCGGAGGATATCTTTTCTCCGATCACTAACCTAGTGCTTGGGTTGCTATGGCACCCAAGCGAAAGGCTTCTCCGGAGCAGGGGAAACTGCTCCGGCGACCTTTTGTTGTCCCTATGGGACCTGCATGGGGGTGGCCATGGGCCCCAAGAAGAAGGCTGCCGTGGGCCCGCGGCAGCGTTGTCCCCCCTCCCCCTGCCACTTCTAGTGGCCCCTTGGGCCGGAGGGCTCGGGCGGCTGCGGAAAGGGGGTTGGCAGCGACTCCAGTTCTGCTGGCCTAATGCGGGGCAGGGTGGCTTGGGCGGACAGGGTGCGGGACCGCACCCCATCGTGGCACCTATTCCGTGGTTGTGGATTGGTGCCTGCTGACCACGGTCCCCCCGCTGGCCCACCTAATGCATACGGCCTGCCTTATTCCGGTGGGCCGGAAGTGGTGGACATGCTTCTGGCCCACGTTGCAGCCCTTGAAGCACCTATGTGAATTTCCCATCTGCATACTGCTCACCTTGTTGGTGGGCCAGGAGTGGTGGATATGCTTCTGGCCGGCATTCCGGCCCTCAAAGCATCATTAGGGATTTCCCGACCCTCAGGACACTTGGGGCCGGGCTACCTTTGGGACCCTAATCATTTACCTTTGCAGGAATTTTGGTGGGCCTTGGGCCGGGTTGAGCTGCCTCAGACACCTGAGCGTTCATAGGGTGGTGCGCCGCAGCTCCCCGCGCCGCCCACATAGCAGGTCATCCCGCTGGTTCCCGGAGTGACCTGGCTTGGAATCCCGTCGACCCTGAGCTTGATTTTCGTCGCTGGCCCCCGGTGGGGGCGGCTCGAGGGAGTGCTCCTAGTGAGTATAGTGGTCAAGTTAGCACATTATCCACATTGTCACTGGTTGTTAATGGGTGCTGTGGCCTGGGCTTCACCAGGCTACATTAGCTGGCTGATATTCTGCCCAGTACCCTTCAGCCGCCTGGCTTTCACCCAGTGGCCGACTATTGCCTTCCTTTGGGTGGCCACTCATCACTGGCCACCGGTATAAGATATGGCGTGGGGTGTGAGCAGACGTTTTGGTCTCCCAAATCGTGATCTGCTAAGGGGGAGTAGGGGGGGACAGGACGACATGGATAGACAATTGTCCCGTTGTCATAAACTCTCCCTGCATGTGGGCTAATTGGCTGCCAGCTTATTGGGCTAATTGGCTGTGCAACTCAGAGCTTATCCTGATTTGGATATTCCGATGGTTCAGTGTTTGGACATCATCCAACGGGCAGTTGCTAATTTACCGGGTCTGTCAGGCCTAGCTTATGGTGGGGAATTTACTATGAGACTTGCCCTTCACCCTGAGGCGAGATGGGATATGACCCCTCAGCGATTGTTGCTGCTGTACATGACCTCCATGCGCCCGGTACCGGGTGAATGGTACCACAGCGGTTCCGCAGTGCAAAGGTACACCACTACGCAGGTTCACTGCCAGCGGGAAGGGCAGGGGGTCCCATCCTACCGATGTGTTGGGATTATTCCACTACCGGAGTATGCACGAGTGGCGATGTTAGTTTCCGCAGGGGTTCTCTGCGAGCCCGCAGGCAGGCATGTCCCGAGGCGGGGGCAAGGGTTACGAGGGATTGGCCAGAGTTCCCTCTGAGGCCACTACAAGTTCAAAGGCCCATTCCCCAATTGATCCAGCTATGCTCGGAGGGTGCCTCCACATTTATCCTGGGGAGGATGATGCGGTTTACCTTGGAGGGTTTTTACGTTTGGTTTCTGCAACCCTTTGGGGGTGTTAGTGCATCCCAGGATGCCCCAATTTTACAGTTATTCAGGGATAGGGAGGTCATTTCTCCGCAGTAGGTGGATGGAGTATTGCGGGAGGGCAGGGTTGCTGATCCGTTTGATCTCCCCATACTCAAACCTAATAGTCTCCCCTCTCGGCTTAGTGCTTAAGAATCCTCTTGGGAATTTAGTTCATTCACCATTTCTCCTACCTGCGGGGCCCTGGGTCGGCGGCCCTATACCGGTTGTCCTTTGCCGGGCCAGGTGTTCTCCTTCGACCAGGCTGTGCAGATGGCCCACTCATGCGGTCGTGGGGCGCTGCTGGCAAATGCGACATCAAATTCGCATCCCGGTTGCTCCCAGTCCCCCCCCCCCCCGATAACCTTGAGCCTTCAGGCTTTTGTTCCCAGGGCTGGCTTTCAGTGAGTTGAGCCATGCCCTGGCCTGTTCCGATTCCTGTATCAGCCCTCGAACATTTCAGCACCTTCCTTTACTTGGCTTTCACTCGAGGGTCGGGGTCCCAGTCAGTGACTCACTTTCCCGACAATTTGTTAGGGGGTGACTGGGCTTCGGGCACATGTGGGTATTTGCTCAATATGTTCTGGGGCATCAGGGTGCCTAAAACAACATGGGGCACAGCCACCGCCCTCACTTTTTAGGTGTAGATTGTGTCATCGTGGCCCAGACTTCCAGTTTACCCATGGATAAGGGGACACGGAGCTAGGATCCTATATTCGTAATGCGCATGACGTAAGAGGTTTCTCCATAAGTTGCAAGTGCTACATGGCCACCCCGACTTGGCCTGTAGGGGGTAACACCGGGCGGCCCTTTCCCAGGCATCTTTGTGCGGCCACAGTGGGGTCTTTACGACTCACCATAGGGTATGACTATGAGGGGTTTGCGGGCCAACCTACCGGTTTGGCTCAGGTTCCTACAGGACTGGAAGGGCGTCTCCTTTGCAGGGCCGGGCATATGGCCACTCCTTAATTACGAGTCTGGTTGGACGCCTCGGGTTCCCTTGGATGGGGACCTAATTTGATGGTCGATGGGCCTGGGATAGTGGCTCCAGGGATAGCAGGGCACGCGATCTCACGTCCTTGAATTTTTCCCCATCTCAGGTGCGCTCATTCTCTGGGTGAATAAGTGAACTATTTCCATAGTTCATTTTGGTGGAACCTAAGTTGTTGGTCGATGGGCTTGTTGGAGGTGGCCTCAGGGATAGCAGGGCACGAGTCGCCTCCGCGATCTCATGTCCTTGAATTCTTTCCCCGTCTCAGGTGCGCTCATGTGCTGGGTGGATAAGTGGACTATTTCTGTAGTTCATTTTGGTGTGACAATGCTGCCACATTGCATTTTGTTAACGCCCACACACCCTAAATTCGCAGAGTCATGCCCTTGGTTTGGCAATTTGTTCTCAGGCCCTTGCGCATTAACGTGCTATTCAGGGCTGGACATGTGCTGGGCGTTGACAGTGATATATCTGATGCTGTCTCCCACCTGTAGATCTCCCAGTTCCGTGCCTTGGCTCCATACGCGGAGGAACTCCCCGATCCACTTCCAGATGAGATATGCACTTTTGGCGTGGAGAAGTGAACCGGGCGGTCGGCAGGTCTTTGACGCCACACACGCGTAAAGCGTGTCAGCGCGTGTTCCTCCAAATTTGGAGTTTTCTGGGGAGAGGCAGCTCCCCCAAGTTTGGCTTAGGCTTTCGGCCTTGATGTCCATGGCTGAAGTGCGAGGTTTTATTGTTGGCATGGGCGACTTCTATATTCACTAGGTATTGGACGGTTGGGCACATGAGCGGGGCTGCCCCCCCCCAACACACGCCAGCCTGTTCTTCCTATCGATTAGCCCTCCTGACCAGGGGATGGCGCAGCCTGGGTTACGAGACCTATGAGGAGTCTCTGTTTCACGCAGCTACCACGGTGGCTTTCCTTGGAGCTCTGCAAATGAGCTAGCTGGTCTCGCTTTCACAAGGGGATGCGTCATGTCTGGCACTGGAACTGGAAGATATGTTGCTCACTCAGGAGTGTGCTCAGTGGAGGATTTGTTCCTCTAAGGTGGATCAGCAAGGACAGGGCAGTGGTGTGACGCTTCTGCGATGCTCGCTTGCTGATATCTGTCCAGTTGGTGCCTTACATGTTTTCCTGGCAGTGCGTGGTTCACGCCTGGCCTGTTGATCTGCCGCCGAGTTGGGTCTCCCCTGACTAAATTTTGATTCGGGAGGGTCACTAGGATGGCACTTTGCAAAGGGGGATTCCCGGTGCTACTTATGGTGCACATTTACTTTGGACACGCACAGTGTCTACTGCTGCTGCATTTGGTTACCCTGTGGCCGACGTACGTAGGATAGACAGGCAGGGATCTGTGCCTTTTTATATATATGTTCGTCCCCTTGCTGTTTAGTGCCTTGTTATGCCCTCAATTTTCTCTTCTTCTTTTACAGGCCCTGTGTGTATCCGCACACCGGTGGCAGTGTGGCTGGTGGGCTGCAGTTGTGTGCACTGGGCGGCACAGTAGGTGGCTTCATCAGAGTGGGGACCCCATCTCGAGCTACGTACAACCGTGCGTATGCAGTGGTATGGTATGCGCGGCACGTAGTGGTGGGAACTGTTGCCATTCCTGATGTCCATTGGGGATGCTGGACCGCCTGATGTCTTATCCTGCACCTCGGGGGCAGTGTGCTGTACAGCTCATTGCCTAGCATTAACAATTTCCGTGTGCAGTGACCTGGCTTTTATTCACCATTCATGGCTGTACACACGTTCGCTACGGTCAGACATCGTGCCGAGACACTGTTATAGGGGAGGCATTCACTCCCGTGGTTTGGACCGTGCCTGGCGGTCAGCGAACAGGGCTGTAGCCCGGTTCCTTATGGAGGATGAATTTGTACAGCCGTTCGTCATCTGGGGATAGGGTTACAGGTTTTCAGCCTGTATTGTGGAGATGGGGTCCACCTATCAGTGTGAAGTATGGACCTATTTTGAAGGACGGGCAAGCAGGCCTGGTGACCGAATGGTCGGTCGGGGGGGGGGGGCGGTGAGTTATCATGGATGCCTCACCAATTGAAAGTTATAATTCGGACTAGGGCATTATTCAATAAAAGTGGCCCAATGCCTTTAATCCAATACTGGTGTCTGAGTCTTTATTTGGTGGGTGCGCCTGCAATGAAAGTGCGGTGCCAAAATGGCCACCGCGCTCTTTGTGGGCCCCCACCTATCCCGGACGAAGACATCCGGGCTAGTTAGGGGGCGTGGCCACCCCTCTATAAAAGGAGTGGCCACGAGGCAGCTTCGCTGCCATTTTAGAACAGCGATGGAGCGGAGAAGTTTTTCCCTCCACCCCCTCCCTAGTGGACAGTGTGATTTTCTGGTCGCTTCGGGGCCGGGTGGGAATTTTTGGCTGGACCCTAGAATTGGCACTTGGGTTCTTCGCTTTTTCGCCCATCCCACACTGTCGCTAGTGTTTGAGATACGGGGTAAGTTGACTCTGGTCACTTTTGGCGGGTAGCACTGGTAAGGTAAAAATTTATGACCCATAGGTATCCGGTAGGTTCGCAATTGACTGGCCAACACGTAGATAGGCACAGGGGAAACAGGATTGGCCGATCAAGGGCGAACTATGAACGGGGTGATGCTAGGAGCTTCACAGCCTGCATCACCTTGATATTTAGATGGATACACATCACAGGGTGGGGTCAATAGATAGTATATTGACTTCGGTCAACAATTTGTTTGTGACAACAAACAAATTGATACAAATTGATACAAATTGATACATAATAGCCAATTGCCATTGACATTTTGGGAGGAACCTTACCAGTACTACTGCGGCCTGTTTGCCTTAAATAATTACAATTGGATGATACACCAATTGAAAGTTATAATTCGGACTAGGGCATTATTCAATAAAAGTGGCCCAATGCCTTTAATCCAATACCGGTATCTGATTCTTTATTTGGTGGGTGCGCCTGCTAAGAATGTGGTCACTTAAAGTCATGGAACCATGCCAAAAGTTAACTATCTGTCAATTACTTGCACACAGCAGACAAAGTTTGGCCACTTCTGTCTTTCTCTCACTGATGTCACTCCTCTAGTATGTCTGAGGTATGCAGTCAGCGAAGCTGCTCTTAAAAAAAAATACTGCTAGCAAGTTCTCAGCTTTTCCTGATCACACAAAAGCAACCAAATTAACTTAACTAAACATGTAAGTAACTAAATGATTTATATCTTTATCACTTAACTAAACATTTCTACTTAACTCTTAAACTCTTAAACAGCTAGCTTAAAGAATACATTTCTATCAGCTAAATTAAAGCATTTTATTTAATTCTAAACAAACCAAATGAATTCTAAGCAAGCTAATTTAAAGCATACAATTCTACCTTGTAACCCTAAGGTAAATTAAATTTTATAACTACTTTACTAGCATTCTATCTTATCTTATCCTAAGATATTACACATTTTAACTGAATTTCTAACCAGTTGGCTTAATGCATCACACACACGAGAAAGAAGTGCCTAAGCACTGAATCAGCAACTCAGGATCATGACATATGACAGCCATAAAATGCATCTGCGCATGTGTAAACACAGTTATGTCAGCCATAAATCTGCCCGTGGCTGTCACAAATGCAGAAATGGTCACATTTACTTCCACTTCTGGGGTGTGTGGTTCAACCCTCTCAGCTGTCCAGGGGTGTGGTCAGGCCCCTTGAATAAAAAGGTTGGGAGCCCCTGCTCTAGCAGTTCGGTGTGTCCCTTCAGGGGGCATAATTAGTTTTGAGCTGTTGTGTCTTCCATTAATCTGGAGCTTCAGAAATTCAGGGGGGTTCTTCCCATCATAATTCAGGGAAAGGTCCTTCTATGCATGGCTGACATGCAAAGGAGGTTTTTTGATCCAGTAAACCAGACCAACAAGAATGAGCATTTCCAGCATAACAGCAATTAATCAATTGTTACTTGTCCCTATGGGGGACACAAAGTAGCTTACAATCGATTTAAAAAACATAGTAGTTGCAATTTAAAACACTGCTTAAGTATCAGTTTTCAACATCAGTTTAAAAAACACAATACTCACAATTAAAAACACTGTTAAGATATAACATTAGAAAACAGTAAAAATTGTATCTGCAACAAACATCCCATCATTTCTAAGCCACCATTGAAAACACTTTCCAAACATTTTTAAAGTCACTTAAACAAAAAAAAATGCAGCATTCCTAAAACTTCTTGTTTAAAAACCTGCCTGAAAATAAAAAAAATTAGAAGGCGAATCAGGCTTTTCAAGGGAGTAGATCCCACAACCAGAGAGCAACTATAGGAAAGGCCGTCTCTTGGGTCTTCACTGTGGTGGAGTTGAAAAAGGCCTCTCCAGAAAATATTAAAAGTGAAAGACGCCAAAGGGTGACATGGTTTTTCAGACAGCCTGAATCCAAGCTCCATGGGCTTTATAAGTCATAGCCATCATTTTGAAATGAGTCCAGAAATGAACCAGCAGACAGTGGAGCTGTTGTAACAGGGAAGTTATGTGCAACACTTTGAACCAACTGAAAGTACTAAACACTCTTCAGAGACAGCCCCACATACAACCCATTGCAGTGGTCCTGACAGGAAGTAGCAAAAGCAAAGCTTTAACTGTATACATGCACTCCTGGCTACCACAGAAACATTTACATCAAGGTTTAGGATTGAGTCAAGTAGCACAACCAAGCTGTGGACCTAACTTTTAAGTGGGGTTATAATCCCATCCATTCCAGACAATCCCTAGACGTAAACTGTGTTTTGACTAACAAGGAGCACCTTTGTCTTGTCTGAATAAAGCTTCAGTTTCATTGCCCTTGTCCAGTCCATCCCCAATAACAGGCACTGATCTGGGCACAGAACAGCTTCCTTGGACTCAGACAGAAAGGCAAGCTAGTATTGAGCAGCATTTCCCATTGCAGGCGCACCCCCCAATAAAGGACTCAGACACTGATGAAAGTGGATAACGGCATTGGGCCACATTTATTGATTCATGCCCTAGTCCGAATTATAAATTTCTATTGGTAATTGACCAATCATAATTCTTAAGGCAAGCAGGCCGAAGTAACACTGGTAAGGTACCACCCAAAATTGCCCACGGCAATTGTTACAATGTATCTATTTGTATCAATTTGTTTGTTAACAACAAACAAATTGTTGACCGTAGTCAATATCTAGCTAATGACCCCACCCTCTGACGCGTATCCGTAAAATCAGGGGGTGATGCATGCTGTCTAGCTGTAGCCATCACCCCATCGCCTAGTTCGTCGTTGACCGGACAACGTTTAACCAACTTATGCCTGTCTAGTGTTGTCCAGTCAATTGCGAACCTGCCGGATACCTGTGGGTCATAAATGTTTACCTTACCAGTGCTACCCGCCACACGGAGGGGCTTCAAAGAAGGCTCGACGCCCCCCCCAGACCGTCAGCTCGGTCAACAGGCCTGCTCGCCAATCACCCAGCAGGAGGTCCATACCTCCTCGCGACAGATGGGCCCCATCCCCTGCATAAAGGCCGTAATTTTTTAGGCTAATGGCGGGGTGACGACTGACCCGCCCCCAACCCCTGTCGGCAAGGAAGCGCGCCACAGCCCTATTTACCATGCGTCTAGCACGGTCAAGGGCCTGGAGGTCAAAACCTCCCCTGTACGTGTGCCGCGGGACCATGTCCAACCAAACGAGGGTTGTGGCGGGCCACACGTAATGCAGGTAGGCGAGGTCGCCGCAAATCGCGTGCTTTAGCGATAAGCCGGTGACCTGTCCCAAATCGTTGCCCCCTAGGTGTATGATCAGAATTTCAGGCGGGTCAGAATTCCGGCCTGAAAAAAAGAATGGCAACAGCTCCCGCCATAACATCCCGGGCTTACCATGCCATGTGAGACTTGCGTATGCACCCAGTCCCAGTCGGGGTCCCCACTCTGTCGCCGCAGCGTAACGCGCTGCCCTGTGCACGTAGCTATGGCCCACCAGCCATACTGTCACCGGTGTAATACGACACCCAGGGTCTGTAGGGAAAAAAGGAGGAAGAAAGGTGCGGTGACAAAACTGGTACTCACGGTGGAAGAGGGCGAACATAAAACTGAAAACATTGCGAACCCCACCTTCCCATGCTGCGTATGTCAGCCCCGGAGTACCCAAAAGCAGCTGCGGTGGAGGCCGCCCCTATCCTGAAGGAATGGGTGTCCTAACGGGCCCCTGGGAGGCCAACCCTGGCCAGCGCTCTGCCGGTCACCTTCCAAAATTGAAACTTAGTAAGGGGAGACCCATCTTGGTGACAGAAAAACGGGCCATGGTGCGTGCCACGCAGTGCAATAAACTCCTGTAGGGCACCAACCGGACAGATGTCTGCCAAAGAACACCGTAGCAGTCTTACACCACTGCCTACATCATGCTGATCTGTCTTAGAGGAGCGTATCCTCAACTGAGCCCAGTCTTTGGCAACATAGACATCCTCGAGTTCCAGTGCCCTACGACTTGCATCCGCCTTAGACAGCATCACAAGCTCGCTGATGCGGAGCGCTCCAAAAAAGGTCACCGGTGTAGCCGCGTGAAATAGGGCTGCCTCGTACTTATCAAAACAGAGGCCATGCCAGCCCCGGGCCAATTGGGTAAGAACCCCTGGGGAAATCGGGTGGCGGTCGTCCGGGCAATGCCCATGCTCCCGCACCCACCCCTCCAAAACATGTCTCACACGGAAGTCAGCAGTACTATCCACATGACCGCCCACCTTGGCCATAAAAGCCAATGCTGACAGCCTAGATGCTATGGTGTGAGGTGCCAGGCCCTGGGCTTGCAGGTAAACCATGAACCGAAGTACATGGGTCACTGGGATCGGCCAGGCTTCTGGCAGCCGGAATTGGGTACAGAAATCCCTGAAAGAATTGAATGCGTGGTGATACGCCTTACGCATGCGTGGCGCTAGTGACAAGCCAATCGCCCGGTTCACCTCTCCTTGCCAATGGTCCATATCTCGTCCGGGAGTGGTGAGGGAAATTCCTCCGCATCCGGGGCCAAGGCACGGAACCGGGAGATCTGCAGGCGGGACAAAGCGTCAGCGATATCATTATTGACCCCCGGGACATGCCTGGCCCTGAAGAGGACATTGAGGCGCAGGCTGCGCAACACAAACTGGCGCACTAGGTCCATGACCTTGGGTGATTTGGAAGTCTGTGAGTTGACAATGTGCACAACGGCCGCATTGTCACACCAGAAATGGACAACCGAGTTGGCCCACTCCTCGCCCCATAGCATCAAAGCCCCCAGGATAGGGAAAAATTCCAGATACGTGAGATCACGCAGGCGACCCGTGCCTGCCCAGGCTGGTGGCCACCCACCATAGGCCCACTTCCCATTGAAGTACATCCCATAACCCAGGGATCCCGAAGCATCGGACTGTATCTGAAAGCGAGGGGAAGCCAGGAGGTCAGACCTCCAAAATGATACTCCATTGAACTCCCTCAGGAACTGGAGCCAGATAAGCATGTCTGCCCTGATACCCCGAGTGAGTCTCACCCTATGGTGGGGCCTAGATAAGCCTGTCATGGCATCGCACAAGCGCCGAGCAAATACCCTGCCCGGCGCGACGACCCTGCAAGTGAAATTGAGGTGACCATGTAGCACCTGCAGTTCCCTCAGTGATGCCTTGCGTTTAGCAAGCAAGTCAGAGATAAAGGCCACTATCCTTGACACCGTATCCCCCGGTAACCTAGAAGCCTGCGCTACCGTGTCAATCTCCTCCCCCAGGAATATTAGCTTAGTAGATGGGCCCTCGGTCTTTTCGGGTGCTAAAGGGACACCGAGTTCCTCCATTAGCGTCTGAAATGTGTTGAGGAGATGTGTGCACGTGTCCCAGCCCCGTTCACCCCCGAATAAAAAATCATCCAGGTAATGGGCTACAGACCGGGACCCTGACCTGCGGACGAAAGCCCACTGTAGAAATGTACTGAAACGCTCGAAGGCCGAGCATGATACGGAACAGCCAAAGGCATGGCCTTATCAAAGTAATATTCACCCCGGAACTTAAAACCCAGCAACTCAAAGTTGCCCGGGTACACAGGCAGGAGGCGAAACGCCGACTTGATGTCGCACTTAGCCAATAGTGCACCCGGGCCACATGAGCGCACCATGCGCAGGGCTTGGTCAAAAGACGTATACCTGACTGAGCAAAGGTCATCCGGGATAGCGTCATTGACCGATCGGCCAGCTGGGTAGGATAAGTGATGAATCAGGCGAAACTCGCCCGGTGACTTTTTGGGCACTAAGCCCAAGGGTGATACCTTAAGATTAGGGAACGGGGGTGTCAGGAAAGGGCCAGCAACCCTGCCCAAATCGACCTCCTTAGTAATGCTGGCAGCAGCTACCTCCTCCCACCCCCTAAGGGACAAAAGGTTGGGGGCATCCTGGGGGGACCTATCACCCACGAAAGGGATACGGAACCCCTGTCTAAAACCTTGAAGAAGGTAAACCGCATCCTCCTCCCTGGGGTACAATGCGAGCCAACGCTCCAACATGTCCACATTAATTGGGGAGGGGGCCTTTTGGTGAACCAGCTCCCTCTGCGGCAGTTTTGCCAGCCCCCTGTCCGCCCCTTCCTCTGCCCCGCATCCCTCCAGGCCTGGGACAGGCGGAGGCCGCATGGGGGCCAGCGCAGGAGGGACACTCATGCCTGTACTTGCAATTCTTCCTGTTGCAGGAACCATTGGAACCCCCTGCCCCACCACCTGGCGGGGAGCCTGTGCTGGGGCCGCTCGCTGGACCGCATGTCCACAATGGTATCTTTCCCCGGGCGCAGGGCACGTGGGAGTCATGTACAGCAGCCACAGCCGCTGGCAGGGCTCATCCCACCTCATCTCAGGGTGCAGGGGAATCCGCATACGGAATTCCTCGTTGTAAGCCAACCACGACGGGCCCGGGAAGTCAACCATCGCCTGGTAAATGTTGTCCAAATACTGGACCATCGGAATTGCCAAATCCGGCCGGGCCCTGAGGTATACCGCCATGTATATGAGGTAGGCCGGCAACCAGTTGGCCCACGTATGTGGTGGCTTGCGACGACGCGCTTGCTCCTTATCCTTCTCATCTTGCCCTTCCCTCTCCTCCTTGGTGGGCTCTCTGTTAAGGAGGGAGAAGATGTCCACATACTCCCCCCGCCAGATCTTCTCTTTGGTGGTCTGGGCCAAATGGTCCCCCAGTGGCAAAGAATACCCTGCTGTCGGCAAAGCCGACACAGGCACGGTGGAAACTGCGGGCATCTGCAAAGGAGCCTGGACTAACCCGGTCACCCCTAGAAGATTCCCAACAGGGTAAGAAGCACCCCCTACCACAGGGCCCTGTGTGATAGTTGAAGTCACCGGGTGGGGCGTTGGCGACTGGACTGCCGCACCACCCGTGCGAGGCCAAGGCCATTGAAAAGCCCCCCCCCCAACGTGGCCATGTGTGTATGTGCACTATTTTGGTCCGCATACTCACATGCTGCACCCCCATGGGCCGCCCCCACCGGGGGTTCCGGCCCACTGGGAGCGTCAGAGCTCACGACTGCCATAGAGCTCGTCGACGGGGCTTGATCAGCACCGGCCTGTTGATTGGGGAGCTGCGAGGCAGTGGCCGAAGCCGGGCCACGCGCCTCAGGCAGCTCAACCCGTCCCACCACCTGCCGCTGCCCAGCAGACGATGGATCGACCAGCACCCCAAAAGGGGC